>VWZE01001775.1:61403-84123 GCA_013396675.1 Eubucco bourcierii | reverse complement strand
TTTTTTTTTTTTTTTTTTTTTTTTTTTCCCTTTCCTTAGTAAAAGGGCAAGAAGTAAGCAGGAAGATGTCAGCCCTATAAATGCAAAAGCAATTATATCTTTAAATTTTTGTGAAAAACCAAACCAACCAAACATAAAAAAACCCAAACCCCAAAGTAAATATGTTGGGTTTTTATCACAAAGTGTTTTATGACTTATGATTTGAAAGTTCAAAAGGACAACTAAGGCAAATATCAAGACCTCATTCTTCAGAATTAATCTGAGGAGGTAAAATCAATCCAATGAAAATAAGCATAAGATTTTTCCATACTCAGCTCTGCATAAAATAAATGTCCTCATCAGAAACTGAGGATTAAAATGAATGCTTTAGGATTTCGTGGTGAAAATAAATAGGGGAGAAAAGATTTATGGCATTTTATGTTTTCATTTTGTTCCTTTTATTCTATGCCAAGTTGCCCAAGTTCTGTGATGCATTAGACCATAAAAAAGTACCACTGTCAGAATCAAAGCACAATATAGATTTTAAAATATATTTAAAATCAAAATAATGAGATTCTTTTGTCCACCTCTTCTGAGATCTCGCTTTTATAATTATCTGAGAAAGTGCCGATAAATTCTATCAGTGTAACCCAAAACTCTTTTGTAAGATAAAATGATTTTGTCATGTTTTATGCACAAACCATGGTCACTGATATTATGCATTGTTATTTTTTTTTTTTTAATATTCTAGGTTTTGACTCTCTCAGTTTGTCAACCAAGCATAGGAGGTTCACTGTTTCATAAGAAAGAAACCCTGTAGAACACAGGCTAGAAAAACATGCCCTTTAAGGGTCTTCCTGATGTCAAATCCTTATAGACCCTGATGACTACATCCCAACAGATGCATAACTGGAAAGCAGCTGGAGATGTCCTCTCTCACTTCAGGGAGTCTACAAAAGGCAGAAGTGAAATATGCTCCAAGCAGGAGGGCTGTAGAACCTAGCTTCTCCTGCAGTGATGCTTTGATACTGTTGTCCTTTAAAGGCAGACCCAAGTGGAGAGATCTACAGAGCTAAAAAACAACCAAACATTTAATTCCAAGACTATTATTTTCCATAGGTTTTGCAGTAAATTGTGGTAAGTGTACTGCTTGTTTGTTCTGATAATTCCAAGGGCTATCGTTCTTGCAGAGTTTGTTTTATTTTCTTTTATGATTTTTAATTTCTGAATGACACTAAAAATGAGATCTTCCTTCAGTCAATCAACTCAGCATATTCCAGAGAGTATGAAAGACCATAGTCTAATCTCAGTAGATTCAACAGAAACTGAAATCACTGCTGAATCCACATACTGTGTGCAGTTCTGGAGCCACTGTGTGCAGTTCTGGAGCCCCCAGCGCAGGAAGGACATGGAAGTGTTGGAGTGGGTCCAGAGGAGGCCACAAAGATGATCAGAGGGCTGGAGCAGCTCTCCTATGAGGACAGGCTGAGAGAGTTGGGGCTCTGCAGCTTGGAGAAGAGAAGGCTTGGAGGAGACCTGATAGTAACCTTCCAGTATCTGAAGAGGGCCTACAGGAAGGCTGGGAAGGATTATTTACAAGGTCTTGCAACGACAGGACAAAGGGTAATGGGTTTAAACTGGCAGAGGGGAGATTTAGACTAGATGTCAGGAGGAAGTTCTTTCCAGTGAGGGCAGTGAGGCAACCTGCCCAGGGAGGTTGTGGCTGCTCCCTCCCTGGAGGTGTTCAAAGCCAGGTTGGATGAGGCCTTGAGTGACCTGTACTAGTGGGAGGTGTCCCTGCCTCTGGCAGGGGGTTTGAACTAGATGATCTTTGAGGTCCCTTCCAACCTTACCATTCTATGATTCTATGATTCTATGTCTTGCTAGAAACTTGGTAGAAATTCCTGGAAAGTTGATAAATATTCAATTTTCATCAATACTTGCTAATAAAGCCAAAAGAACAAAATAAAAAAATATTCTGAAGTAATTCTGTTTTGTTGTCAGAAGAAAAATATACATAATTAATAATACATGATGAGGAACTAAGAATCTGTAGTACCATATTCTAAAAATGGCAGCAAGGATCTGGCTTTCAGAGGTTTTGCATTGTCCCAGGCAGGGCATTTACTTGTCTAAATTGTGAAATTAACATTTCTCAATTAATTTTAATATAATATTTTTTTGTTCTAATCAGACTCTTACCAAAACAAGACAAAACAAAACAAGAAAAAATAAAGCAAGACAAAACAAACCAAGTCAAAACAAAACAAACTCAAACAGGTAATGAGCAATGTGGGCTTAGCACTAATAAGAAAACAAAACAAAACAAAAAACCAAGAAACATATTATGCCTGTTGGGGTTTTACTACTACAGTTCCATTTCCATCTCCACTATTAATAAGGCTCTGGGTGAAATTGGTTTCTTTGGTGACATTAAAAATTAGGAGGCACTTCCAAAGGATTTTTTTCCCCTCCTTTGCAGAAAATGTTATAAGCAAAGTAATTGTGTGGATGCAATGGAAGGCAGATGTCAGAAAGAGAATATGAATCTTTCCCTCTCAAATTATTTAACAAGGGCAATGCCTGTGCAAAGAGTCATCCAAGAAGGGTAGGAATTGCAGAAACCTGCCTACTATAGGAGCCTGAAGTCCTCTATTTGTAGTGTGTCAGCTGTGTGGAGATCCCACACAAAAGAGCCTGGAGGACCACAGATTATGAAGTGCAAGGGCTGCTTCACATTTAACACACACCCTCCTTTTTTTGCCTCAGAAGCTAAAGGAGCTGTTCTGAGTGAATGATGTCCAATTTCTGGCTGTGGTTTTGTCTGTCACAGAAAGTGTGAATTTAATCCTTTACAGGTGGTGAGGGCTTGTTGACTGAAGACAGCTTTGAGGAACAGAGCACACTTAGCTGTCTTGTATGATGATGTTTTATGCCTGGGTAGAGAGGAGATGATAAAACCACCACAAATTTGAGTTTTACACACAGGATAAAAAGCACTAGAGAGGTTTCATTTGTCCTGTTCTTCAAAAGCTCTTCATAGTGGAGCCCTACTGAATGTGATGCATTCAAGTCATCAGAAGAGTTGTGATATTTCACAGATAGGCTAAAGCTGTGGACCAGGGAATGAGCGAAAGGAGATACAACTCAGACACCTCTATCTGAGACAGCTCCAAATGAGTCTTATCATAAGAAGAGGGTGAATGTCAGCTACACAGCAGAGCCCTTAAACCTACTCAGGAAAAGAGGGTTGATAAAGACAGAGCCTTCTCCAAGAAGAGAACATTCAGGCAGGCAGGCAGGCAGGATATTGTCTCTGCTTTTCTGTGATCTGCAGTGTATTTCAGTGATTTCCAGGTCAGGCAGCCCCTTGTTACAGCCATAGAAGGAAAAGGCAAACTACTGCTGTGTATAACACTCATTCTCTCTGCATCCTCACTTCTTTCAAAATGGGGGGGAGGGAGGGGGGGAGAGAGAAAAAAGTTGTCTGAGAATGCTAAGACCAGTCGTATATTTTCTCCAAAGACGGAGCACTGCTTGCAGACTGCAGGCCAGGGCCTTGTGAGGGTTTGTGGATGGTATCGTCTGTTGACCTCTGCCACTGACAATATCCTTAACGTGTCACAAGGGGTCCTTCAGCGTTTGTGTGCCTTTGGGCTGTAGAGGACACTTCGGGTAACTTCAGTTACTCCCCTTAGCCACCAGACTACGGCAGCTTACATGCAACTGAATCTGCTTCTGTAAGGGAAAGAGCTGAAGACCTTTTGTCATTATGTGGAACAAGCAACTCTTCAAAGGAATTGTTACAAACATTGTGATCCTGGAGCTGGAACTCTAAATGAGATTTTTGACATTCAGTAATGCTACAGAGAAGAACAAATGAAGCATATAAACTATTTATTCACATCTATCTCAGGAGCTGCCCGACATAAAAGCCGTATCACCTCTGGTCAGTGTCAGAAGTAATTCTAGATAAAGCCATATGGACAGTCCTAGGATCTTTGTGCTTCTTTTAAAAAGTGGATGTGATTACTTTTATTCCCAGGTTTAGAGTTGGAGAGTTTTGGAAATATTTACAGGACAGCCTAGTGCAAGTCCAGAACCACATGTAGGCAAATTAGAGTGCATAGAAAGATGGTTTCAGAGGCTGACAGTTTTGACTAGCTGGTTCGGTAGAATTCTTCTCTGGAATGAACTCCATGCTTACACAATGCTATGGTTTACTACCCAAGTACAAAACAGCTGCTCCTAGTCCAGTGCACAACTGTTTACTTTGAATGACACAAAATCCAATACACCTCTTGGTCTTCTGGTCTGATGATCAGGAGATGTCATGAGGCATTTTCTGTTAAGACCACATCACTGCTTACTTCATGCAAGAAGCATGTGATAGAGAAGAAAGGTGTTCCTCTGCTCTGCCAAAGGTTTGGACCTGCATGATGAAGATACATGTGCTGCTAGCTGCCAACACTAAAACAAATGTGACATTTGTATATCCTCTCTGTCTCACGCTGCCAAAGCACACAGCGAGTGTACTATAGGGAGTAGCCTGTTTCAGACCATTTTTTCAGATGTATCATCTTCAGCACTCTAGTTTGACTCTGCCTACAAGTTAAACCTTCATATTACTGACTGCTGACAGCACTTTGCAAAGTGGGTTTGTTGTCGCCTTTGTAGACAAACACTGTCTGCTTTAAGGTCATGTCTCTGAAGGTCTAACATTGATTTTAAAATTGTGAAGCTTGCTCCTCCTGCTTGGGCCCCTAGTGAGCTAAGAGATGCTGAACCTGCTGAAAGCCCCCATCAGACACATGCAGCTGCAGTGGCATCAGGTTGACTGTGGGGAGAAGTTGCCTGGAGGAGTTTGGAAGAGGGTTGGCATAGGAGCAGAAGTGACAGTCTCCAGTTCTTATCAAATGGCATCGTGGTGCAGAACAAGAATGCATCTCCTTCACCAGTACATCATTCAGATGCACTCCATGGCTGTGAAAAAAGAAGCCTGTTCTTGTAGCAGAGATGCTCCAACTCCCTGGTCATTTTTGTGGCCCTCCTCTGGACCTGCTGCACAAAGTCCATGTCCTACTTGTACTGAGGGTCCAGACCCGGATGCAGTACTCCAGGTGAGGTCTCACCAGAGCAAACCGGCAGAATCACCTCTCTGGAGCTGCTGGCAATGCATCTTTTGATGCAGCCCAGGATGTGATTGGCCTTCTGTCTGCTCATGTCTGGCTTCTCATCCATCAGTACCCTTTTTTTTCATAGGTTTCTTTTTATCACCTCATCCTCAGTTTGCATTGATAGTGAGGACTATTCTGGTCCAGGAACAGTTGCTTATCTGAATGTTGGCTAGCATTTGTTCTTCAGAATTTTGTAAATAGTGATGAAGTGGCACTGAGCAGAATTAGTGAAGGGTTGGGCTTTCTTCTTTCTTTTGTTTTGCCCTGAAGGAGAAATTGCTTGTGTAGTAACCACTGTAGCCACCAGTGTTAAAGTTGTAACACTTCCAGAAGCTAGTCACTAACAAGACATTTGGCTGCACAACAGATTATTTGAGTGTTCTTATTTGAAGGCAAAATACTTATGGTTAATTTTGTAGGTGGAGAAAACGTTCTGAAGAAGCATTTGAGTCTGTTTTTTGTGTAGCTTGGAAAAAAAAAAGAGATACAAACTACAGGATCCCTGTAGGTACGAAAATGATCTTCAGGATTTTAACAAGATTATACTTAAAATTCACCTTGTTTATCCTTTCCTTTTCTGACTTTTCCCCCCTGCTATTCTTTCTCTGTTAGTATCAAGAGAATACATTGTTGCAGGTAAAATATAAGCTTTTATCTATGATTTCTCCATGATCTAAAATTAGAGTTCTATAGGGCCAAGTGTAAATTAGGTAAAGGAATCAAACACTTAATGAACAACTCATCATTAAATTCATGTCAGGAGGAGCATGAAGTTCATCTGGTTCTCCTCTGCTTCACAGATGAAGCTTTGAAATCCTCCTCTGAATATATTTTTTTATTATTATTACTGTAAGTTTGGGGACTTTAAAAAAGTTTGTTATTGAATCTGGTATAGAAAAATGAACATGGTTTTATGTTGTGGTTTATGGTTGTATTAACAAGTAGTGGAAGAGGAGTACTGTGTGCAGTTCTGGAACCCCCAGCGCAGGAAGGACATGGAAGTGTTGGAGTGGGTCCAGAGGAGGCCACGAGGATGATCAGAGGGCTGGAGCAGCTCTGCTATGAGGACAGGCTGAGAGAGTTGGGGCTCTCCAGCCTGGAGAAGAGAAGGCTTGGAGGAGACCTGATAGTAGCCTTCCAGTATCTGAAGGGGGCCTAGAGGAAGGCTGGGGAGGGACGATTGACAAGGTCTTGCAATGACAGGACAAGGGGCAATGGGTTTAAACTGGCAGAGGGGAGATTTAGACTGGATATTAGGAGGAAGTTCTTTCCAGTGAGGGTGGTGAGGCACTGGCACAGGTTGCCCAGGGAGGTTGTGGCTGCTCCCTCCCTGGAGGTGTTCAAGGTCAGGTTGGATGAGGTCTTGAGTGAGCTGTACTAGTGGGAGGTGTCCCTGCCTATGGCAGGGGGTTGGAACTAGATGATCCTTGAGGTCCCTTCCAACCTTACCATTCCATGATTCTATGATTCCATGTTCCTTTTCCCTCTGGAGCCACCTGCCACAGAGAAGGCTGTGATTCAAAATCACAGCAGATTACTCCTGATTCCTTTTCTGCTTTTCCATCTCTTTTCCATCATCCCTATATACTGTAAGCACAGGTGAACATACTTGTCAAAAACCTTGCAAGCAGTTGCCTGGGGTCCATGACAGCTTCCTCCCATTTCATTCCACCAAAATTACTCTTAAAGTCCAACATAGCTGCAGCCCCTGTAGCATTCACAGTGGAGCAGGAATTTGTGGGATAGCTTTGCCTGTCTTTTATTTCTGACAGCAGTGATACTACCCTGCTCTTTAGCATCTGCTGGCAAAGGTGGGTGCAGGTCAGGCATTCAAGGCTGTACCAGCATTTTTGTACTCTGTGTGTTATTACTGCAGTGCCCATTTCCAGGAAAGTGGGAAGTGTGGAGGGAGTAGATCTTCTCCATGAGTCACTGGGAAGGTTCCTGCAGGCTAAGCCAAATGCATGGTTTCAGCTAAAAGCTGCTTTTATGGGAGAAATATGGAACATGACAGTTGTTTGGGTTGGAAGTTCCTTCAGTGACTCAAGGCCAAGTTCACTCAGGAGTGTGAGTCTTCTGAAAGTGAGGCTGGAACATTTCAGACCTCTTCAACCAGGTACTTATTCACCATGGAGCTTGCTAATCTGCCTTCAGTGCCATGAGCACCCATTTGTTTCCATCTCTTCCTCCTACCCCTTCTTATAAACATTTTCAAAAGATTTGTTTTTTTCCCCCTAAGAGAGCCTGCAAGAGCTTGTAAATGCTTGTGTCACCACTTTTCATCTATTTATTTCAGCTGTTTGTTTTAGCTCTTCTTCAGAGAGACTGTGATTCATAAATAAGCTATGACCTGTCATCCCAGAGGGAGGAATGGGGAGACCATGCATGGAAAAGATTTTCTAGTTTTCCTCCTGCAGTTTTGCTAATGACATCATACTAAATGAACAGGCTCCTTCCTGGAAGAGAGTTTGGTGCATTTTCTTTTAATTATCCAAGCTGTATATGCTCAGACCTTGTCATAGTTTAGGCCACGAGCTACCCAGGAGTGGATGACAGGAGCGAATATTACTCCTTTTAGAGAGTAAGACTGAAAATCACAGAATCACAGAGTGTCAGGATCTGGAAGGGACCTCAAAAGGTCACCCAGTCCAACCCCCCCTGCCAGAGCAGGATCACCTAGACCAGATCACACAGGAATGTGTCAAGGTGGTCTTGAATGTTTCCAGAGAGGGAGACTCCACAACACCCCTGGGCAGCCTGTTCCAGTGTTCTGTCACCCTCACAGGGAAAAAAAAGTCCTCCTCATGTTTACATGACTTCCTATGCCTCAACTTCCACCCATGGCCCCTTGTCCTGTCATTGGGCACCACTGAGCAGAGCCTGACTCCATCCTCCTGGCACTCACCCTTTACATATTGATAAACATTGATGAGCTCAGCTCTCGGTCTCCTCCAGGCTAAAGAGTCCCAGCTCTTTGCTGCACACTGGTTGGAAGTTTAAAGAGAGATTCTATTTACAGGTGCATATATGCAAAAGGCAATCAGGTAGAATGGACACATCCACAAGCTAAGCCAAGTCTATCGGACTAAAACCATCTAGGATCCTCCACCCCTTCCACCCTCGGCAGGCTTGAGCATAGGCCATAAGTGCCCTACCCATCCTAGGCCTACAAGACCTCAGCAGGATTAGCTCAAAAAACAGCTCAAAATTCCCTGGCAGGCAGGAGCCATCTGCCCCACACAGACCATGAGATAAGAAGGGAGGTGCTCTTCCCAGAGAAGGATGTGAAGGGAGGGAGAGGAGAAGGGACAAAAAGCAGTATCAGCCAGGCACTGGCTTAATAAACTGTGATACTGGAAAATGGAACAGAATAACAATATTAAAACATCCTGGGATGCCCAGATCCATCCCTGGGGATGGGTCTTGGTCCCTATATTTTTCTTAGGGGAACTTGGGACTCCCCAAATTACAACAAACCATCATAGTAAAACTGAAATCAATTTGGAATATGTATCTTTAAGTCCTTCAAGGACTATATCATACCTCATTTAAACAACCAATTAAGGTTTAATTTCACTGTAGTTTTCAGATACAAGGTAATCACTGTCTCCTGCAGTGCCGATAAGGACTGCAGCAGCAAAGAATAGCACTCCAAGTAGTAATTTAATGACAGAGAAAGGAGGTGAAAGTAAAAGATTTCCTCCTTTCAAACCAAACAATTATAAGCCTGTAGTGGGTATTTCCTGCTATGACAACTGCTGGTAAAAAAAAATAAATGAGAGATATCCTTAACCTATAAGCTTCTCTGTCACTTGAGGGTTATACAGAATCATAAAATCATAGAATGGTTTAGGTTGGAAGGAACCTCAAAGATCATCCAGTTCCAACCCCCTGCCATAGGCAGCAACACCTCCCACTAGTACAGGTTACTCAAGACCTCGTCCAACCTGGCCTTGAACACCTCCAGGGAGGGAGCAGCCACAACCTCCCTGGGCAACCTGTTCCAGTGTCTCACCACCCTCACTGGAAAGAACTTCCTCCTAACGTCTAGTTTAAAACTCCTCTCTGCCAGTTTAAACCCGTTATTCCTCATCCTGTCATTTCTATTTACAAGACCTTGTAAACAGTCCCTCCCCAGCCTTCTTGTAGGACTCCTTCAGGATTGCAGGATCACAGGATGTCAGAAGTTGGAAGGGACCCAAAGGGATCATGGAATCCAACCTCCCTGCCAGAGCAGGACCATACAATCTGACTCAGGTCACACAGCAATGTATCCAGACAGGCCTTGAAATTCTCCAGAGAAGAAGACTCCACAGCCTTTCTGGGAAGCTGTTCCAGTGCTTTGTGACCCTTACAGTAAAGAAGTTCCCCCTTGTGTTGAGGTGGAACCTCCTGTGCTGCAGCTTCCATCCATTGCTACTTGTCGTATCCCAGGGAACAAGTGAGCAGAGCCTGTCCTGCCCCCTGACACCCAGCCCTCAGATGTTTGTTAAATCCCCTCTTAGTCTTCTCTTCTCCAGACTAAAAAGCCCAGGTCCCTCAGCCTCTCCTCATAATCTTTCAGATACTTTTTGTTCATTTTGTGTGATATTTTTCCTGGGGATTTTGGTTTTGTTTTGTTTTGGTTTTGCTTTTTTAGTTTGGTTGGGTTTTTTTGTTTGTTTGGTTGGTTGGTTTGGTTTTGTTCTGGTTTGGGCTGAGGTTTGGGGTTTCTTTGGGTTTTTTTTGCTTAGGTTGAGGGAAAGTAACAGCAGGGGCAACAGATACAAAAGCAGAACATTTCCCCATGCTCTCCAGTTGGTTATTTTAGCACTCACCCAGAAGCACCCTTCACTGTAGAAGGGATGCCTTTGAGAAGCTACATATAAACCCTTCTTTGAGTATCTCTGCAGCAGAGGCTCAGCTAGCAGGCTTCCAGCACTTGGAGTTAAGCAGAGTATCTGGTGTGTGATGATTTTGTGACGCAGATCACTACTGGTGAGAAGCTAAGCTGAAAATTACCTATTTCTTTGCACACAAGACAGGAGAAAGGAGGCTATAAATGAAGTAAAGCACTGCAGCTAAATTCAGTAAATTCAAATGGGAGCAACTTGCTGACTTCACCAGAGTCTGGCTGCTGATTACAGTATTTGAACCAGACTTCCCAATTGTGCAACACAATGACTCCTTAGAGTCTCAAGTTCAGGATTTTACAGATTAAGACTACATGCCTGACTATGCAAATAGGCACATCAATACAGTCACGAGTTGAATTTGTTCTATTATATTGGATTTCTTTGCTTGCATTTATTTTTAAATTACTAAAAATAGCAGAGGAAAGAGAGGAGAAAGACATTACAGGCATACATGCTAGGCATCTACAGACATTCTCAAGACACATAATGAGCTAAAAAAAGAAAAAAGGAAGGCCAAGTTTAGGAGGTTTGATATATATCAACAAAGGAACGATCACAACTTCAACACTAGCTCTTTTTGGTGCATTACAAAGTACTGCCACTGTACATCCCCAGTCATCTTTATAGTATAAGCATCTCCTTGTTTCAATACCAAGTTTTCTGCAAATTTCTGCAGATTTGGATTAGTTGCAAGTTTACACTGAAAAGAGCAGTAAATAAGTGGAAAAGTGCCTGCATGGAAGAGCAAAATTGCATGTAAAGAATGGGAGTCCAGCTCAGTTATCCAGACATTCATCTTTGGACTCCATTCACTCCCCCTGGAGTGCAATTAAGCCAGGGGAATCTAGTCAATATGCTTGGAAGACCAAGTGTATGACCTGCTCCTAAATGCACCTGTTTCTCTCTCTTTCAGCTATAGATATCCCACAGTCACTAGCTCAGCTGTGAACAGTCCTAAGCAATACAAGATATATCCCACCCAAGGTGTCCATCAGATGCTCACCGTGCTATGGAGATGTGTTTTGCATAATCTTATCCCATTATTTTATAGGAAACTAATTCACAGTTTACTCTGTCCCACACAATGGATGAAAGGCAGCAGATTGAAACCCCACCATTATTTATTACATGGCAGAATATTTTCTCTGTGCTCTAAATTAAGAAGACTATAGAAAGAAAATGAAACCAGGGGAGTTATTAACCAAAGGATTCCCAGCCAAATTTTATTTATAGAAGCTGAACTCTGCCACTTGACTTCTTTGGCCTCAACATCCCCAGAAAGGCAGCTCGAGGTCCCATGCCTCACTGTCACTTTTGTGTTAGTTTTGAAGATCTGGTTTTGGGGAAGGGTGGCTATGCCCAACCACTGGTGAAGATTCACCAGGATCTCCAGCCTTGCATGACAGCAGATGCCTGTATGTTACCAGAGACCATGCACTGCTGGGAGGGTTGGGAAAGACAGTTGATGTGAAGCATCAGGTCCTTGCAGAGTTAAACCTATGCTCTGACATTCCCCATCACTGTATCACAGAATCACAGAAGAGAACTTGAAAGACCATCTAGTCCAACCCCACTTCCAGAGCAGAATCACCTATACCAGACCACACAGGAGGTCCGTGCAAGCTCATCCTTGGCTTTGTGTAGCACATGGTGCTTTAAACCAGAAGCTGACCTTGGCTCGGATTATCATAGAATCATAGAATGGTAAGGTTGGAAGGGACCTCAAGGATCACCTAGTTCCAACCCCCTGCCATAGGCAGGGACACCTCCCACTAGTAGAGGTTACTCAAGGCCTCATCCAATCTGGCCTTGAACACATCCAGGAAGGGAGCATCCACAACCTCCCTGGGCAACCTGTTCCAGTGCCTCACCACCCTCACTGTAAAGAACTTCCTCCTAACATCTAGTCTAAATCTCCCCTCTGCCAGTTTAAGCCCATTGCCCCTTGTTCTGTCATTGCAGGACCTTGTAAATAATCCTTCCCCAGCCTTCCTGTAGGCCCCCTTCAGATACTGGAAGGCTACTATCAGGTCCCCTCGAAGCCTTCTCTTCTCCAGGCTGAAGAGCCCCAACTCCCTCAGCCTGTCCTCACAGCAGAGCTGCTCCAGCCCTCTGATCATCTTTGTGGCCCTCCTCTGGACCCGCTCCAACACTTCCATGTCCTTCCTGTGCTGAGGGTTCCAGAACTGCACACAGTACTCCAGGTGGGGTCTGACGAGAGCAGAGTAAAGGGGCAGAATCACCTCCCTTGCCCTGCTGGCCACGCTTCTCTTGATGCAGCCTAGGACTCGGTTGGCTGTCTGGGCTGCATGTGCACACTGCAGGCTCATGTTGAGCTTTTCATCAACCCAGACTCCAAGGTCCTTTTCCTCAGGGCTGCTCTCCAGCCATTCACCACCCAGCCTGTATTTGTGCTTGGGATTGTGCCTACCCAGGTGCAGGACCTTACACTTGGCCTTATTGAATTTCATCAGGTTGGCCTGGGCCCAACTCTCCAGCCTGTCCAGGTCCCTCTGGATGGCATCCCTGCCCTCTAGCAAGTCGACTGTGCCACACAGCTTGGTGTCATCTGCAAACTTGCTGAGGGTGCACTCCATTCCTCTGTCCATGTCACTGACAAAGATGTTAAACAGCACTGGTCCCAGCACTGACCCCTGAGGGACACCACTTGTCACTGGTCTCCAGGTGGACATTGTGCCGTTGATCGCCACTCTCTGGGTTCGACCATCCAGCCAATTCCTTATCCAGCGAGTGGTCCATCCATCAAGTCCATGCTTTTCCAGTTTGGTGACCAGGATGTCATGTGGGACAGAGTCAAATGCTTTACTCAGGTCCAGGTAGATGACATCAGCTGCCTTTCCCTTGTCCACTGTCGCTGTGACTTCATCATAGAAAGCCACTAAATTTGTCAGGCAAGATCTGCCCTTGGTGAAGCCATGCTGGTTCCCACCAATCACCTCTGCTTTGTTTTCCATTTGCCTTAGCAGGACTTTCAGCAGGCGTGAGTCCTTTAGGTGTGAGTCCTTGAAGAAATAGTCTTTGCTGCTATTATCTTGTGCCAGGAGAGATTCCTACTTGCCGTTGTGAACTTGCCCCTTTGGGAGGCCTGATGTTGTGTATCCTACAGTAAGATATGGTCACTTCTTGGAATTAATGTATTAGTTCCACCAGTCTTCACAGAACCACAGAATCACAGAAGGTTAGGGGCTGGAAGGGACCTCAAAAGATCATTCAGTCCAATCCCCCTGCCAGAGCAGGATCACCTATACCAGATCACACAAGAGTACATTCAGGCTGGTCCAGGGTTATAATCATGTTTAATGTTTTTATTAGGTAGGACACTGTGACCAAACTCAAAGAAACAAAGTTCAGAAAAGTCCTTCCCTTTCAAACTGAAGCAGGTGTGAGAAACAGAGAGGACACTCAACAACTTCAGTCATACCTAATCCAGGCACCTGTTCCTATAACTTTTACATTTAAAGTTTATAGACACTTGTATCTGGCAGCAGAGATGGAGAGGAGCTTGAGGCATGATCTCAAAGAACAGACCAATGTTTTTCCAGGGTGACTGGAGGACCCCTAGGGTCAGGTTGCCAGTGCAGAGTAAGTTTTGGCAGTCTTGCTGCCTCCTAGCCTCTCACAAACAGGGCACTGAAACTCCCTGCCACAGCCTGCCCCTCTGCCTGCACAGGCCTGCCAGTGTCCAGCACGGTCACACCAAGGAAGAGGCTGCTCATGTCGTGGTGAGATATCAAAGAATTCTCTGCAGAAGTTGCTGAAAAAGGTGGCCAGGTCTGGAGTCTGGTGATGGTCACAACAATGAGGTGGTTTCAAGATGGCACACCAGGGAAAAAAGGTATCTCATTGACTGCTTGTTTGTTACACTTGCAGTTATATAAAATACAGCAGGCTCAGCCAAGTAATGTCAAAAAGATGCCTGTTCTGAACCAGGGTGTTCCAGGTTAAGCCTAGCTGGGCTGGGAGATTGGTCTGGAAACCTGATCACAGGTGTCCCTGGCCCCTCCTGGGGAGAGGAACCCCCAGGTCAAAGTTTATCCCACTCCCATTTCCAGTCCACAACCCTATTGAAGATCCAGTCGAGCTCCTACTCTCTCTTACTCCTGCTTTTGTCCTTGTGCCATCTCCTTTGTTGCTGTTGTTCCTGGTAACCACATGGCCAGCCCTGCTACCTCCTGCATCTAAGGACAATCCATCTCAGTCCAGAGAGTCCACTGCCATCCAACCTGGTTTTGTATATGTGTTTGGATCTGTTCCCTTCCCTTATATCTCTGTAGGCCTCCTTTATCTTAAATAACCTTTTATTTATTGTTAAAAGTTCCTTTTAACTTCCAGATTGGTGCAAGGCTGTTCTTGGGGTGTTTTACCCCCTTTTACTCCTCTATCTAATATGGGTATCCTCAATTTTGTTCTGTTGAGTTTGTGAGTTCTGAGAAAGCTTAAATGGTAACACAGGGGAAAAGCTCACATTTCCTACAAAACTTAATCAATTAATGCAAATCAAAGCTTTTAATTTTGATTGCAAACATATCTTTGTATGTATGTATGCCTTCTAGTTAGCCTAAACTGCAATACAAAGCCACTTTGAAACTCAGAAAATAGAGTTCTTTTTACATAATTACAAGGGAAAAAAAAAATCCATTTTCACAGTTTCAGAAGTTCTGAGCAAATATTTGTATTGAAACCCATAATTTAGATTTAAATGAGAAATTTTCTGACAAGAAATGTTAATCATCGAATTTTCAGTCAGCCGTTTGCAGAGCTTAGCTGTAACTCACTGTTCTGGTATCTGTACATTAAAGATCAGAGTTTGACCCTCCTTTGAATCTTGGCAAATCACACTTTTAGTCAACCATTAAAGGAGGGGAATAAGATAGGGAAATCACATTCCATGCCTTCTTCTCCAATTTAAATCTAAACTTAAATTTCAGAATAAAAAAGAAAAAATAGAGTAAAAGCTCTAGAGCTTATAAGGCCTGTAGGGAGAATGGTTTCAAAATTAATAATTATACTAATTTTGATATCCAGACAGAGATTTTTAATAACTATGAAAACTGCTTATTAACATTAAATCTCACCAGAAACCTTATTTACAAGGTTCAAAAACGCAGGGTTTGGAAATTTATACATACAGGGAACAGGTAAACTGGAGCACTTTAAAGGCAACCAGCATAAGCAAACAATTTTAGTGGCAGAGAAGGTTTGTGCAGTCACTCACACCGCTGGCAGTTAGTTATCCTGCTTAGCCACTGGATGGACGCAGGAAGTTCCTTTCTGCTTATGGCAGAAGGCAATTAATGATTACAAGAGGCTTGAAGTATTTACTCACAAAAATATCATGGGACAATACCCAAAGCACATGGTGGGCTGCTGCCGGGTCAGAAGCTGTTAGAGGCTTTGGAGTTTCCTCAGGCTCCTGGATGCTTCAGATAGAGGAGGCAGACGATCTGTGACCTGGTCCTGGCTCTCTTGGCAGCAGGTTCTCATGTGCAGGCAGATGTCTTGCAATGTGCAGCCCCAGCACGGTGTCACGCTGCCTGTGCAGGCCGAACGCGTGGAGGCATCAGAGCCTGATCCTGTTCGTTGGGGTCCCACCCAGCTCAGGATCGATGAGGTAATAAGCAGGCACAGATACAATAGCAGAGAGCACAATAGCACCAAGCCCAATGTGCTACCTGCTCATCCTTTATATCCATTTCAACCCGAGACTGATGGGCCTTTGGACGTAGTTTAGCCAATCAGAATGGCAGTTTGCCCATATTAGGTGAAGTTGGGGCTTTTGTCCCCTTTCCTGTGGCCACCACCCCCAGCACAGAGGAAGGGGGAGCAGGGGAGCATGCCTGAGCAAGCCAGGACATCTACAAGCCCACCTTTGGCCTATTTAGGCCTACCACAACAAGGCCATGACTGCCTATTAAGATTAATTACAGTATCACAGTATCACAGTATCGCAAGGGTTGGAAGAGACCTCAGAGATCATCAAGTCCAACCCATCACCACAGCCCTCAAGATTAGACCATGGCACTAAGTGCCATGTCCAAACGTGCCTTGAACGCCTCCAGGGACGGTGACTCCACCACCTCCCTGGGCAGCCCATTCCAGTGACAAATTACTCTCTCAGTGAAGAACTTCCTCCTCACCTCCAGCCTAAACTTGCCCTGGCGTAGCCTGAGACTGTGTCCTCTTGTTCTGATTAATTCAAGCACAAATTATAATTTTTTTTAAAAGTTTAATTTCTCCATTATATTAAAAAAAAAAAAAAATCCATGCAACCAATCCTTAAATAAACATACATTTGCCCAAGCCTCTTCTGAAAAAGCCCCTTCCCCAGGCTGGCTTCTTGTCACAGGCAAATGCTCTAATAGGTTGTGGCTGGAAAATCCCAGGGAAAGCTGGAGATTTTTATGAGATGAACACTGATTGCACAGGAGCCTGCAGCTATTGCTGACCTGCCTCTTTCACAGAAAGAGGATTATTACATAAGAGTGCTAGAGATATTGTATGAAAAATACGTTTTAATTTCTTTCTCAGCAAGAGAAGAAGACAGAAGGGAAATCTGAGCAGACAGAGAAACTGCTTCTGCAGCTCATTTAGTTGGGATTCCTTCATTATTTTTATTATCATTGCTGTTACTCAGAAAGTTCTTTAGAGGGTCTTATATAGATGCACAAAACCAGATCCGCAGTCTCCTTTATCTCCTCCAGACACACGCAGCTGGTCTTTTGCATATGTAAACCCACAGATACTCCCACGAGCACGTATATTTTTCTGTCTTTTCCCCTATTATTTCCCTTCTGCTACTCCCTCCTTAGCTTTTAGACAGGTTGAACCAAAAAACACTGCTTCTCTTTCTAATTACTGTGCACATGGAGGTGTGCTAGTCTGGGCTTTTCTTTTAGTTGTTAGCTGTCTAGAGAGGACTTCCTTGTGCTTAATGTCAGCTCTGCCTGGCTTCCCACCTTACACTGAAGAGCACAAACGCAACCTCAATGTTTTTGTTAAGTGCTCTCCACTGCTTCTCCCTGTCTCTTACAGTCACACTCACCTGGTGATGGCAGCTGTTTCTGCTCACCTATTTTCAGCCTCGGGTTTCTCCCCAGGTCCCCACCTCCATCCTCCCATCCCCCTTCAGGCTGGCGCTGATGTTGCACTTCAAGCAGCTTGTTCATCTGTAACCATGACAACTGGGATGACATCAGCATGAAGATTCAACATCACGGTGAGATATCCACATCACTTAAATGCTAATAACACCTTTTTAATTGTGGTTGAAATATTTCTGGTAATGCAAAAAAAAAAAAATAAAAAAAATGAGGTGGGTAGGGGAGGAGGTGGAGAAGGTGGAAGAAAATTTATCTTCCCTTGCTGACTGCCTGTGCAATGACAACACCACATTTTCCCTGGGCACCACAGCAGCCTCAGCTGCTGTCAGAAATCATCCTTTTATATCCCCGAAGCAGTCACCTACATCCTCAGCACCATTTTGACCAGCTGAAAATGCTCCAGTAGTCACTAACCTGAGATGGGCAGAGGGATGGCAAGGTTACTGCCTCAGTTCCCAGTCAATCAGGCAAGGAAGCACACAGCTTCCCTCAGGCCAAACCACTGCCCTCACCTCTCATAGACCAGGTGGGCAAGGCCCCAAGGAAGATGTGCAGTCTGTCCCTGCCAGTGTGCTGCAGGGATGTTGTCTCTGCCTCCTTGCAAAAGGTCACATACACAGGACATATCCATACTCAGCCACAACCTGACTTATTCTTGCCTATGTCTCTGCTATTTCCCATGTTTGGTCTGGCAGAGAGTAGGTCAGGGAGAGATGCCCACAGAGCTCAAGAGCCCCTGTGATCTCTGCAATGGGGGGCTGGGGACCTATGGCATGTGTTTTGGGGTTGCAGTGCCAACACAGCTGAGCAGGACAGAGCTACTGTTGTTTTGAGCACAGGCAAGCAATCTTTATGTCTTGTCCTCCCCCATGTAGGCACAGAAATTTCCTAGGTACAGAGCAGGGAAGAAAAATAGATTCCACTTAATCAGATTTGTGTACAAGTAGCCTGCCTAACTCGCTTGCTGGCAATTGGTATTAACAATGTAGGTCAGCCCAGCACCTGAAAACTACTTTCCAGCAAGCAATGGGGGAGCAATTGCTTCCCCAAGTCCTCATCTCCTGCTTCAAAGCCTGATCCTCAAGCTTCCCACTGTCATGTAGAGTCAGAGAGCTTTCTCGGGCTGGCTTTCTTTGAGAGCCACCTCCACAGTTACAGAATCATAGAATCATAGAATGGTAAGGTTGGAAGGGACCTCAAGGACCATCTAGTTCCAACCCCCTGCCATAGGCAGGGACACCTCCCACTAGTGCAGTTGCTGGATTGCGTCTGTCCACGGGTATCCCTGGTAAAGTAGAGTGTACCGAGGCCAGATTACTGGTGGTGCTGCGCTGTGGGCACCAGAAATGAATGTCTGTACCTGTGGGACTGCACTTATTTGGCTGCCTGGTGGGGACGAGAAGCTGGTCGCCTGATTATGTACTGCTTTCTTCTCCCTGGAGTCCCTGGGCTATGACTTATTTATACAAACAGATTTTTTTGCAAAGGGAAGAGTACATCACCTCCACAGACCTGTGACAGTTTGGAGAACAAAGAGTGCATTTGTTGGTCTTCCATCACACCAAACATGTTTTAGCTTCAGTTCATTGCCAGCAGTTCAGTCAACAATCTCTGCTTTCATGAAAAACAGTTGCTTGTGCTCCTGCTGTGTTAGCTTCAGACTGTCTTGGTTCTGTATTTTCTCATGGAGCAGGTCTTTGTTGCTCCTACATGACATATTTCTCTCTGTGAAGAGGGCTTGTGAAGCTCTTGGTACCAAGAATGAGGTGGGACCTAATGCAGGCAAGACCAAACCCTTCTTGGCAGCTGGGACAGAAGATTTGGACTCGTTACCAAGAATCACAGAATCAGAGATTGTTAGAGATTGGAAGGGACTTCCAGAAATCATCGAGTCCAACCCCCCTGCCAAAAGCAGCATTCCCTAAGGTAGTTTGCACAGGAATGCACCCAGGTGGGTTTCAAAATTCTCCAGAGAGGGAGAGGCAGACAGGTCCTTTGCAGAAATTCTGTGAGCTGGACCAAAGCTGGTTGCTCAATATTTTCCCTGATGTGACTTGAGGAAATACTCACCTCACATAGACCCAGAAGATGACCTTAGCAGGGCTTCAGCTGCTGCTGGATATAGCAAGCCAGTGGCTGAGCCTATTGTATGGACTCCAGCTCAGATACTGCCCTCAAATGCCATGTTTTTCCAGCTGGCTGGAGTTCCAGCGGAACCTGAAGGACCAGTGCTGTTCCTGGGTAACTGAACTGCCTGTGATAACAATGCTCTTCTAGATATGTCATTTTCCATAATCTCACTGTTTTCAATCTGCTGTTAAAGTTCACAGCAGAACTGTGAATGACTTCATCAGAGAATAGGAGCAGGCACTATTAGTGCTCTCTGTATTTGCTCACTGACAGCTCTGAGTGTCACAGTATCTTGCCCTGTCCATCCTGCAGGAGAAATCCACTGCTTTCTGTGTGCTAAGGCAAGAGTCTGCCAACTGCCTTTCTCTGGCAGACTGTCTCACTGTACCCCTTCTGCATTTGCATGGGGCATTCAGCCAGTGAAACCACGAATTTCCAGCAGCTGGCCAGCAGAAGGGCTAGCTGAAGTCTATGATTTGTTCCAGGCAGACAACAGCTGGAAGTGTGAGCATGAAAATCCAACAGAGCCTTCATGTGGATCCTGCAGATCTATGTCAGGAGTTGTAAATATAGGTATCTAGTGTTAGCTTCCAAGTGAAAAAGTAAGCACCTCAATTAACAGCCTGACTTTGGGAACTTTGGTCTGCTCAGACCATCTGGAACCAAGGTAATTGGTTTACATGATTCAGGATGGGTTCAGAAGCATAGTTTTCTGTATCTTTTGTACACTTACCAGTCTATCCAAGGTGCTCACTTGAGCCATTGCATATTAATAACGGGGATAAAATCTAACCAGCACAGTCTTTTTTGGATCATCAACAGAATCAAATAGTATGAAAAAAACCCCAGCAGCCAGACTCTTAGGGTTTGCATGTGTACCACCTGCCCCCACGTGCAGCACTCCAGGTCCATCTCACCTATGGAAATTCACACAGCTTCAAACAGCGGTCTCATGTAGTCTGAGATGTTGTGAACTGCTTGCCTGGCTTGGAAGAGAGAAATGGGATAGAATTTTGCACTTTCAATGCTACATTTGATTCAAGAATAATTTCTGGTATCTCCTCACACTGCATTTCAACCCTTCATCCCTGCTCAGCCCCAGGCCAGGACTCCCTGGGGAGTAAAGCAGTCTCTGGGCTCCTCAGCCCCCTTGTCAACACACCAACCACAGAGCTGGGTCAGGAAGCAACAAAAAGGCTTTAGGTTTTGCTTTTGCAGCATTTTCTTCAAATAGAGATATGGACTGAAAGGTAAGTGGCCTTGGTAATGGCCATGCCTGTAGCATTTGACTGCTGGGAATTAGCTTGTCATTCTGTGCCTAGTTCACAAATGGAGGTAAAATGGCCACTCAGCTGTACCATTTCTTACCCCAGAATTGTCTTCACAGCTCATGTTTGAGCTGCAAGCACATATTTTTCTCTTTCCTNACCATCTGGAACCAAGGTAATTGGTTTACATGATTCAGGATGGGTTCAGAAGCATAGTTTTCTGTATCTTTTGTACACTTACCAGTCTATCCAAGGTGCTCACTTGAGCCGTTGCATATTAATAATGGGGATAAAATCTAACCAGCACAGTCTTTTTTGGATCATCAACAGAATCAAATAGTATGAAAAAAACCCCAGCAGCCAGACTCTTAGGGTTTGCATGTGTACCACCTGCCCCCACGTGCAGCACTCCAGGTCCATCTCACCTATGGAAATTCACACAGCTTCAAACAGCGGTCTCATGTAGTCTGAGATGTTGTGAACTGCTTGCCTGGCTTGGAAGAGAGAAATGGGATAGAATTTTGCACTTTCAATGCTACATTTGATTCAAGAATAATTTCTGGTATCTCCTCACACTGCATTTCAACCCTTCATCCCTGCTCAGCCCCAGGCCAGGACTCCCTGGGGAGTAGAGCAGTCTCTGGGCTCCTCAGCCCCCTTGTCAACACACCAACCACAGAGCTGGGTCAGGAAGCAACAAAAAGGCTTTAGGTTTTGCTTTTGCAGTATTTTCTTCAAATAGAGATATGGACTGAAAGGTAAGTGGCCTTGGTAATGGCCATGCCTGTAGCATTTGACTGCTGGGAATTAGCTTGTCATTCTGTGCCTAGTTCACAAATGGAGGTAAAATGGCCTAGTCTCCACTCAGCTGTACCATTTCTTACCCCAGAATTGTCTTCACAGCTCATGTTTGAGCTGCAAGCACATATTTTTCTCTTTCCTCATTATATTTCCAGCTCTCTAAATATTAAATAACAGGTGCTAAGAATAAAGCATATTATTCTGACAAACATTTTCATCATGAGGTAAATTGGTACATATTAACTGCTTTAAAATACATACTGAATACAATAGTACAGGTTAGTGTGCTGATGTCTGTCTCTAAGAGTTTATGATTACACAAATTTCCCTGCTGAAGGGAGAGACAGTTCCATGAGTAAAGCTTGCTGTTTCAAACAAGAAGGGAGGGGGTGGGGGGAGAGCTAAGATAAAGAAGAGAGACCAATCCATGGTACTCCCATAGGATATTCTTTTAAAAAAACCAAAACAGATGGTTGTGTTTTGCAGAAGCTTTTGAAGAAAACTTTAAAGAACTATGGAGAATTTTGCTATTGCTTTTTTTGGTTCTTGTATTGCTTCTCACTCTTCTTTTCCATCACACACAACTGCAAGTCTGTGTTAACCTATAAATACTTTCCTTTTTGCAAGCAGGGAGCTTTGTAATAGTGAGACCCATGTTCCAGAGATGGTGGGGGCAGGGTTTATTGTCTTTATTCTTTATCTTTTAGAAAATTCTGGGCTGTAAAGCTGAATGCTTTACGTTTGGTTAATGTGTCAGTTCTAAAACATAATCCCTGCCACAAGGAGCTTACAGACTCAAAGGTGCACCTTCGAACTCTAAATTACATTTTGGTCTGAAATGGCTTTTCCTGCTGTTTTGACAGGTAGCTCTTACTGCCAAGAGGAAAAAGGACAGGAAAAGCTCATTTCCCCATTTCTCCACCTCAGTTTGCATCTTTGCTGGCATCCCACGCATAGTCAGTGTTGTGGCTTTGATGGCAACCCCTTGTCCTTTCTAAGTCTTGTGCTGTGTGGTGTCTCATCTCCACCTTCTACTCTGGCCTGTGATCATGAACTTGTTCTTCTTTCACAGAATCATAGAATCCTAGAATCATATAACTATAGAATCATGGAATGGTTTGGCTTGAAAGAGACCTTTTAAGGTTATCTAGGCCAGACTCTCTGTGTGTTGCTCAGAACCCCATCCAATCTGACCTGGAATGGTTCCACAGATGACATGGACAGAGGAATGGAGTGCACCCTCAGCAAGATTGCAGATGACACCAAGCTGTGTGGCACAGTAGACTTGCTAGAGGGCAGGGATCCATCCAGAGGGACCTGGACAGGCTGGAGAGGTGGGCCCAGGCCAA
>VWZE01001775.1:45642-55800 GCA_013396675.1 Eubucco bourcierii | reverse complement strand
GTTAAACAGCACTGGTCCCAGCACTGACCCCTGAGGGACACCACTTGTCACTGGTCTCCAGGTGGACATTGTGCCGTTGATCGCCACTCTCTGGGTTCGACCATCCAGCCAATTCCTTATCCAGCGAGTGGTCCATCCATCAAGTCCATGCTTTTCCAGTTTGGTGACCAGGATGTCATGTGGGACAGAGTCAAATGCTTTACTCAGGTCCAGGTAGATGACATCAGCTGCCTTTCCCTTGTCCACTGTCGCTGTGACTTCATCATAGAAAGCCACTAAATTTGTCAGGCAAGATCTGCCCTTGGTGAAACCATGCTGGTTCCCACCAATCACCTCTGCTTTGTTTTCCATTTGCCTTAGCAGGACTTTCAGCAGGATCTGCTCCATGATCTTGTCAAATTATTGTCAAATTGTCAAATTATCTGTTCCAGTACAATCACGAAGCCTCTTAACATTTTTTTTTTTCTCCCCAAGGAAAATATATCTCAATCACTAAGAAATGTCCTTCAGCTGCTATTGTGAACAATCAAACAAAAGGCTTTCTGAGCAATATCAGCTTCATCTGTACTTTTCCATTGTCATGCATGGAAGACTCATTAGTTTCTGTCTATTTCTTGTGATTTTAAATAATATCTTTTTATTTACCCTAATTTCCTTGGCCATATCTGTAGTGTTTATAAAACTAACTGTCTTTATCCACTCAGTCTTCACCTTCTTCCTCTGCCACTTCCAGAATAATCCCAGCAGTTCTTGTAGGTCATTTGAAGAACCTTTTCTCATTTAATTTGATTACATGAGGTCTTAGTGGTATATGCAAGCTTGGTGCGTTTTAGTTCTTGGAGAGATTGCTTCATCTTCCCGTGAGAAAGAAAGTAGAAGCTCTTTACATGCTGGTAGAGGAAAGGCTTACAAGGCACAGCTGGAAGTGGCATTCTCTGCCTGTCACACAGACTGCACAGAGTGAACACAAGGGAAGCCTCACAGTGGAAAGTGCCAGTGGGGACGTATGGCCTTACAATGTCCTTTGCTTGACTGTTCCCAGATGCAACCACCTTTCTGAGCTGCTCCTTGCTTGATTTTTAATTTTTGTTGCAGGAAATGGAGGGAAAATGCCCCCAAACTGACCTAAGGCAAGCACCCAGAGCTCTAGTCTGGGGCATTATTATAAATTCCTCTGCTATAGAATCTTTTCTATTAGCCTGAACGTTTTCCTTTCAGCACCTCACCCCAGTGATTTTCAAGGGAACTCATTGCTTCCCCAGTGTTATCTGCTGTTGTCAAATTAAATTGTCACACCTCTGAGTCTTTGCCTCAAGACAGTCTCACCAGTCTGGGAGAGAGCTTTTTGCAGTTTTGGTCTGTTTGGCTTTAGCCTGTCCTTGCTTTCCATCCTTAGAAAACTCCCATTCCTTGGGGAGAATCACAGGCAGAAATGCAATGCCCCACCCTATCACTCCAGCTAGTAGGGGTAAACTCCCAAGTGCAGTGCAGACTCCCTGGGCACTTCAGCGGTCTGTGTCCTAGCTGCATGAGGACAGATAGTCCTGAGGCTGTTTCCAAGTCCAGCTGTCTCCTGGGACCACATGTAGTATTATCCCTTGAGCCACTTCCATCTCAGATAATCTGATCATACCGGCCCTTCAAATTCAATTGTTTTGATTTTTCTCTTAGGTTTTCACTTTTATTTAACTGCTAGGCCTAATAAAATTATAATCATGGCTCCCCAGTCATATTCCCCTTTATTTTGCATATCATCACCTTCAATAGCTTTCTAGTTTTCTGCAGCTAAAGTTTCCCACATTTACATCCTGCCTTTGATGCCTACCATTTTTCAAGATTTCACCATCACTGTATTATGCTGAATTGTTGGGTAAGCGGCTGTTTCCCATGGCAATTAAGAAAATAAACAATTAAGGGATTTTGTTGTTTCCAATGGTTTTGTTGTTTTATGACTCTAGACAGAGTCCTGAACTAAAACAGGCAAATTAAAGGAGTTTCTCCTTAAACAGAATTTACTTCCTCTTTCATTACATCTTTATTCTGTCTTTCCTTTGAAGGAGATCTTTATTCTGTCTTTGATAAGCACCTGGAAAGCTCCTTTATCCTAGACAGGACCTCTTTCAAGAAAGCAGCTCAGCTAATTTCTGTGCATCCTTTGAGTCAGCCTTACAAAGTAGAAGATGTGCTGCAGTGCACAGGATAAAACCTCTCTCATAAACCCTGTTCTATCAATGTCAAGTAATCTCAAAGTAGCTTAGTCGTGAAACTACCTGGAGAAAGGAAGAAGAGCATCTTTTCTCTGAGTATGTTATTTCATCATACTCTATCATATCTAAAGTGATTTTCACAGTATCACAGTATCACCAGGGTTGGAAGAGACCTCAAAGATCATCAAGTCCAACCCATTAACACAGACCTCAAGACTAGACCATGGCACCAAGTGCCACGTCCAAACACACCTTGAACACCTCCAGGGACGGTGACTCCACCACCTCCCTGGGCAGCCCATTCCAGTAGCCAATGACTCTCTCAGTGAAGAACTTTCTCCTCACCTCCAGCCTAAACTTCGCTGCCACAGCTTGAGTATTTTAAAATGATATTTCTCACAACATTCAGACATAGGCCCATGTATGCAGATTTTCCTCTGGCATCAATTAAATTCCAGTTATACCAGATCCATCACCCAAATGCACCTACCTCACTAGGTTCTTCTGCAGCTACTGAACACACAACTCTAGAGTTTCATACTGTCTGACTGGTGGACCCCATTTTGAAATCCTTTATTCCTGTTTTGAAAACTTCCATGGTAAAAGAAACTTCATCAGACACTCTGGATGCAAGTAAATTCATCCATTAGGCCAGCCACCCTGAGCTTGAGATTCTGTACATGTGAAATTCACACACAGAATCAATCAGGTTGGAAAAGACCTTTGAGATCAAGTCCAACCTATTACCTAATATTATCAACTAAATCATGGCACCAAGTGCCACACCCAGTCTCTTTTTAAACACCTCCAGGGATGGTGACTCTGCCAACCACCCCACCAACCCCCAGGCAGCTCATTCCAATACAAATCACTCTTTCTGTGAAGAACTTCTTCCTAACACCCATCCGAAACCTGCCCTGGTGCAGTTTGAGACTGTGTCCCCTCACTCTGTCACTGGTTGCCTGGGAGAAGAGACCAACCCCCAGCTGGCTACAATCTCCCTTTAGGTAGTTGTGGAGAACAATGAGATCTCCCCTAAGCCTTCTCTTCTCCAGGCTGCACACCCCCAGCTCCCTCAGCCTCTCCTCCTAGGGCTGTGCTGCAGCCCCCTAACCAGCCTTGTTGCCTTTCTCTGGACACGTTCAAGCACCTCAACATCTGTCTTAAATTGAGGAGCCCAGAACTGGACACAGTGCTCAAGGTGTGGCCTGAGCAGTGCTGAGTACAGGGGCAGAAGGACTTCCCTGGTCCTGCTGGCCACACTATTTCTTAAAGAGCCCAGGATGCCATTGGTGTCCTTGGTCACCTGGGCACACTGCTGGCTCACGTTCAGTTGCCTGTCGACAAGTACCCCCAGGTCCCTCTCTGCCTGGTTGCTTTCCAGCTGCTCTGTCCCCAGCCTGTAGCACTGCTTGGGGTTGTTGTGGCCAAAGTGCAGCACCTGGCACTTAGCCTTCTTAAATCTCATGGCGTTAAGACTTCTTGCTCTGTTTGATTCCTTTCTTCTGAATTTTTTCACACATAATTCCCAGTAAACACCATACTATATATATATATATCCTGAAGTTTAGAACACACTCTAAAGCCTGGAATCAGCATTTTCTCCTGCGGACACAGGAACCTGGGACCAAAGAAAAGAAAACCCTGTGATTAACAGTGAAGGTCTCAGTTTCACAACACAACTTGACTGCAGAAGAGCTACCTTTCTGTAAGTCTGCATTACTACTCATGCTTCTTTCCTTTTGCTTTTTAAATCAAGCTCATTGAAGGGAGTAAAGGGAGGACACAGTATCTCCAAAAAAAATTATATTTGCTTGAAACAGTTCAAAGTAATTGTGCATTGATTCCTTGGAGATAAACAAATACTGTTTATCAATTGATTTTAAAAGATGGAAAGCAGTGGTTTGAGATCACTTGCTGGCTAAAGGAGCTGGGGGTTGAAAATAGCAGAATAATAAATGGCCATGGTTTACTCACACAAATGTGAGGTAGGTAGTCAATATCCTTTAGCAGTGCAGCCTATTTGCTGATGCAGCTATAACTGGGAATAAAACCACCTCATGCACTAAGCCAGGTATGCGCCCTCAGAAGGGTATTTCAAACTCAGTAAGAGAGGTTAGGACAGAGAAACAAACTAACTTCAAACTTTTTTTCAAAGATCAGCTTAAAATACATATTGCTTTGCATAGTGAGTCCACACTTGGAATACTGTGTCAAATTTTGGGCCCCCCAGTTCAAGAGAGACAGGGACCTGCTGGAGACAGTCGAATGGAGAGCCATGAGGATGACTGGGGGACTTAAACATCTCCCATATGAAGAGAGACTGAGAGCCCTGGGGCTGTTTAGTCTGGAGAAGAGAAAACTGAGAGGAGATCTGATCAATGTCTATAAATATCTGAGAGGTGTTTGTCAAGTGGATGTGGCCAATCTCCTTTTGGTGGTGCACAGTAATAAGACAAGGAGCAATGGCTACAAGCTGGAACATAGAAGGTTTCACCTCAACATGAGGAGAAACTTCTCTACAGTGAGGGTAACAAAGCATTGGAACAGGGTGCCCAGAGAGGCAGAACACCTCTAGTGTTCTGTGATTATGTTTCTTAAATCACAGACTTTCTTTGAGAAAATTCTTGGATGTTCATAGCTACATCAGTGCAATAATGAATACAAGCAAGGGATTGTGCCTGCTGTCTTCAGCAAATGAGGAAACTTTGGGAAAACTCCAAGCAGCAAACTCACCTCGAGATAAATGCAACCTGGAAAATTAATTTTTATATTAACTTTGCCCACATGTCATGGTCTGTTATGCTCTTCAGCAGTAGCCCAGAAGGCTACAGGAGAACCTGTGGGTTTCTAACACCATCTGCATGATCCCAAGATTTATTTCCAGTCCAGGCAAGCCTGCTGACCACCATGCTGTCCTCGATAGTGGAAGGACACTTAAAAATACCACTACCTGGTCCAGGATCAAAGTCTTTTTTCTCTTGTCCTTGCCTTAGTTTGTGACACTTAGCCATGGTAGTGGAGGAATTAATCCTGGGGCACATCAAGGAGAGCAGCACCTGCTCCAGACTGCAGCATGGGAAATCCATGAGAGAGAGAGGCTTCTGCTTGCAGATATGTCCAGGTACCTATGTGATTTTCCTTCTTTGCTTCATAGAGTCACAGAATTATTGACGCTGGAATAGACCTCTGAGATTATCAAATCCAGCCTGTGACCTATCACCACCACATCAACTAAACTTCCATATGAGCAGGGGTATCCACTGATCACAGCAACAGAGCTCTCTGAAATACCTGAGAGGGACTATCTGGCATTCTGAGTTACATAGAAGTTGCCAGTCCCACCAAGAAGCCCATTTCTTGCTAGTGCATATTGGTGGTGATTGTGTTGTAGGTAATCATAGTGCACAACTGTAGCAGTTTAAGAGCTAAGGCTCTGTTTTTGTTCTAAATTATGAACAAGAGAGAGGAACTTTTTGGATATTCCTTTGAATATAGAGTGAATGAGCAGGGCATTGGTTGTAAAAGAAAAATAATGATAAAGTTTGCATCGTTCATTGTTTTGCTAAGAGGGATAAAATGGCAAGGTATAAACAATTTCACTCTCTTGGCTTTTGGGCTCTGGCTCTGTTACTGTCCCTTCACCTCTGACTCCTCCACATCATGTACTGACCTTTTACTGATAATACATGAGCCTTGCTGGTTTTCCATCTGGGGGGAGAGAAGAAGGTGGTGTTGACCCCTTCTGTAGGCTTTCTTTGTCCAAGTAGGGAGGATTGGAATTCTGTATCATTTCTAAATTGTAAATAATTGTATATAATTGTGAATACCTGTAAATATATTTTGTATATATGCTTGTAAATTTAACTTGCTGTGAAATATAGCTTTATCTTACTTCCAAAGCTTCTGAGCTAGTCAGGTGATTTCAATTTTATTAGGGGGAGGTGGGGTGATTTCTCATCTCGCCGCAACAGCTGAGGGGTTAAGCTGCAATCAAGTAGGTAATGGCTTGTTTACCTTCACCTCTTTCTCCTAAGAGCAATATTGCTGCTCTTCTTCTTGGGTAAAAGCTCTGGGCAATCATTTTTGAAAACTTTGTTTCCTGACTAATTTGCAAAGCTTGTTTGGTATAAGGTGATGCTGAGCTCATAACTCTGCCTCCCCAGGCTAGTAAATGCTCAGGTGGTCACAAACAGGTCTGTGAAATGTTTAGCATTACATAAAGACTGTTAAGCAGCAGCATTTTTATAGTGTCACCGTGAGGTTTTTTTATATGAAAGGGAAAATCTCTCCTTTGTGGCTGCAACAATTTTTTTTTACAAATTCTTTTGGGTTTGGATGCAAGAGCTGTAAAGCTGATAGGAAATAACATCCAAGGGACCTGCGAAACCACACAGTAATAATGATCAGGCAACATTGCTTCCTCCATGCATTCAAATTGTCCATTCTTGCTCTGGTAGGATTATTTAACGTGTGGCTTTCCTCCCTGCTTCAAAACAGATATAACTTTGAAAATGGTGTTGTATGAGAAGTTCTCCATCTCCTTGACAAAGAAATCTCCAAAGTAATTCTTCCTCGTCTTCAACAGAGTTCAGGGAGGTAAAGTGACAGTTTCTAATTCAAGGGAAGTAGTTTCTCCTTACAAAAAAAGATTGCTGGGTACTAAACATCTTAAGTACAATTTGTAATAACACCTCATATAAAAACACAGAGCTCTTTTTCTCCCTATCAATGATGTATTTCAATAAACTGTTCAGACTACCATTTAAAAAAAAATGTTACAGAATGACTGAGTTCTTTATATCAAAATGATTCTAAAAGGAACAACACATGCACCGCCACTTTAAAGACAGCGTTGTTAAACATTACAGCGACTCTAAAACACACTGAGAGAGTCTAAGCCTTGTCTCTCTGGGACATGTAAATCAACAAAGATAAAAACACTTTTCCTCATCAAGACAGGACAATAAGGGCAAGCACATCCTGGGTGGCTTGCCTGATAAGACTGCTAGTGCCCAGTGCAGATGATGTATCCCTGGAATATGCAACGGAGCCTCCTGGCCTAATAAGCCCAAGGGAAGAGTGAACAAGTGAGAGGTAAACGGGTGAGGTGTGTGTGTGGGGTGTGGGGGTGAGAGTGTAGAGGCCAGACCCCTGCAGGCACAAGACTGCCTGGGGACAACACCTGGAAGACAATGGGACTAGAGTGAGGGGCCAGAAGGAAGCTGTGATTAAAAAACTATATAAAAACCAGCTCCAAGTGATGCCTGCCCAGAGAAGAAAAAGAACACAACTGAAGAGCACTACATGCTGGAAGCTGCACAGAGTGGGGGACCACCACCATAGCTCAGAATGTCTCCCCACCACCTCTACCACCAAAGGACCATGCCATGCCCTCTGTACCAAAGAACTCCACTGAAGACACTACATGCTAGAAACATCAACTCAAGCTGAAAAGGACTCAGACTTCGGAAGCGCTCTCTCTCTCTCTTCCACCTCTCCTCCAGATGGTATAATTCCTTTCCTCCTCTTCCTCTTTTATCTCCATTTTTCCCCTCTCTCTCTCTCCCTTTTCTCCATTTTTCTGTTTTATTTACTTTATACCTTAATAAATAGCTTTGCTTTTGACATTTGAATTTGTTTGTGCCCTAATTTTACAACACAGGAATGTTTTAAAAAAGAACTAATAAGTCTCTCTCTGCCTCTGAACTAACACACACACAGACACACAGACACACACACACACACACACACACAATCTTTCTCCTATGGAATATATCAAATTCTCACTGAAAATCTCAAAGAAATTAACAGTGCTGATATATGTAAGATGTCTGATTTTCACTAAGAATTGTGATGTTTACAGTTAAAATTATACATTGCAAGGTAAAAGGAAAAAAATACATTGAAATACATAATTGCCCACAGAAAATGTGTAAATAGAAAGTTTCTGACCAGATGTGAGAGACCATAGAATCAGAGAATTGTCAGGGCTGGAAAGGACTTCAAGGATCACCTATTTCTAACCCCCCTGCCATGGGCAGGGACACCTCACACTAGACCAGGCTGCTCAGAGCCACATCCAGCCTGGCCTTAAAAACTTCCAGGGATGAGCAACTATGTCTGACATATGGATAGTATTTTGAAGTAGAATTTCCCAAGGACAGGCACCCACATTAAGAAGAGGATTTCCTATCATCCTCAATGTCTCTGGTGTCTGAAAAAAATCCAAATAATTAATGTAAAGTGTTATCAGGTTCTGTACTTTCCTTGAAATCTGGCTGCGGCAGCAAGTCTTGGCTTTGGTTGGAAATTCAGCCTTTTCTTGTCAGAAAAGTCTTAATTTCTTCTCTCTGTGTTAATAACTTCAACGAAAACTGCCCTTCACAGTATCACACAGTATCACAGTATCACCAGGGTTGGAAGAGACCTCAAAGATCATCAAGTCCAACCCATTAACACAGACCTCAAGACTAGACCATGGCACCAAGTGCCATGTCCAAACACACCTTGAACACCTCCAGGGACGGTGACTCCACCACCTCCCTGGGCAGCCCATTCCAGTAGCCAATGACTCTCTCAGGCAAGAACTTTCTCCTCACCTCCAGCTTAAACTTCCCCTGGCACAGCTTGAGACTGTGTCCTCTTGTTCTGGTGCTGCTTGCCTGAGAGAAGAAAGCAACCTCCTCCTGGCTACAACCACCCTTCAGGTAGTTGCAGACAGCAAGAAGGTCCCCGCTGAGCCTCCTCTTCTCCAGGCTAAACAATCCCAGTTCCCTCAGCCTCTCTTCACAGGGCTTGTGCTCGAGGCCTCTCACCAGCCTCGTTGCCCTTCTCTGGACACGCTCAAGCACCTCAATGTCCTTCTTAAATTGAGGTGCCCAGAACTGGACACAGTACTCAAGGTGTGGCCTAACCAGTGCAGAGTCCAGGGGGGAGAATGAGCTCCCTGCTCCTGCTGGCCACACTATTGCTGATGCAGGCCAGGATGCCATTGGCCTTCTTGGCCACCTGGGCACACTGCTGGCTCATGTTCAGGCAGGTGTCAATCAGCACCCCCAGATTCCTTTCTGTTTGGCTGCTCTCCAGCCACTCCCACCGCAGCCTGTAGCTCTGCATGGAGTTGTTGTGTCCAAACTGCAGCACCTGGCACTTGTATTTATTGAATGCCATCCCCTTGGACTCTGCCCATCTGTCCAGGCGGTCAAGGTCCCAATGTAGAGCCCTTCTGCCCTCCAACCCAGCAACATCAGCCCCCAGCTTGGTGTCATCTGCAAATTTGCTGGTGACTGACTCAATGCCCTCATCCAGATCACCAATGAAGATGTTAGAGGCACTGTACTTTGGTCGAACAGTTGAAGTCTCAGTGCTAGCCTTGAACTGTTTGCCGTGGGTTTGGTGAAGACTGAGAGCAAAGGACTGCATACAGTCCTCATTGTGTACTTCCATGTCATTCTTACTTACCAGAACACATATAACATTTTACGCAGGCCCTGCAACAGAGTGGTGGCCTTGCGCTTATCTTTGTGTGTAAATTCTCCATGTGCCTGCACGATGAGCACTTAATCTTACACCTTCCCTTGCTACATCAAGCGGGCAACTGAGAGAATAGGAGATGTGGAATAGGAGTGGGAAAAATCAATAGTGTGGTTTGGGCAGAAGAAATCAATGCAACAGTGCAGCACAAGAACAGAATACAGTGGTTTGGATGGAAGTAATCAACAAAAACCTGTGCTTTTGGGATGTTTGGTGAGTAAACGGGTTCAAATACAACATGAACTTTTATCTTATTCTGATACAAACTGGATCAGACCCCACCTGGAGTACTGTGTGCAGTTCTAGAGCCCCCAGCACAGGAATCATAGAATCATAGAATGGTAAGGTTGGAAGGGACCTCAAGGATCATCTAGTTCCAACCCCCTGCCATAGGCAGGGACACCTCCCACTAGTA
>VWZE01001775.1:0-38837 GCA_013396675.1 Eubucco bourcierii | reverse complement strand
TCTCTCTTATCTATGTTTCTGTCCTTGCTTTTATACACCTCAGCAAGCCTATGAGTGAAGTAGATATCACCGTTGTTTTCTTTTCACAGCCTATAATCTATTTTTCTCATTAAAATATACCAATTAGCCTCAAAGCAGCACATGTTAATCAACCTTCTCCATGGGAAACAAGACCTGCCACCATCAACCACTGTCCTGGGGGCTGCCTGAGCTTTGTTAGCTCTGTGTGTGGCAAGACAGAGGTGTGGATTCAGCCCTGGGCAGCATCCAATGTCATGATGCCATCAGGAAAGTTCCTCACCTGCACAGGCACAACAGAGCCACTGCAACAGGATCTTTGAGACAAACTTGTGAGGAGGCAAGGCTCTCGCACTGCCTCTTGGAGGCCAAAAGGATCTGCTGAAGGAGTACATTGTGTTCTGATTCACCGTGGAGCTACATCTTGATTCACATCTGAGTATATGAGAAAATAAATTTTAACTAATCCATCTTTTAAAGAAATAACTGATAAAAGAGTAGCATTTTGATGGGGCAAAGATTATCTCTCCTGGAACAGCAGATATCCCTTAGTGACTTTGATGACGAAAGGTTGAGCCAGCATGAGCTTTGGGTGATGCAGGAGTGCTTGCTTGCTTGCTCTCTCTCTCTCTAAAGCAGTTTGTCAGTTATTCATGTCATTTCCCTTATCTTCCAGAAAAATTAATTTTACCACATACATTATGTGACATTCTTCTGTGTCAAACAGCAGATACCAGTAAGCTTCTCATCCTCTCCGTAACAGCACCTTCTATTTGTGGTGCACTTCTGAACAGGAGGAAAATACTGGGGAGGCTTTAGTCAGAGAAGCACTGGGGAGAATATCAGTGTGTGGTCTTATCACAGCCCTGTGAGATTTACATAGCATATTATGCTGCTTACAAGTGAGGATTATTTTTTGCCATTCCTGTCAACTCAGCCTTTGATCTTAACATCAGTCAGTGTTCTTTTCCTTCTTACATCTCCAAAGTTGTTTAAAAACCTTTCAGAATTGTGCTGACAATTTGGCTTTAGACCATTGTAAGCTCAGCCCCATTCTTACCTTACAAAATGAGCAACAGATGCTAACAACATCCGTATGTGGGTCTTTTTTTTCTTTCCACTTGTCACAGATTAAGTCGAATATTTGCTGCAGTTGTTCAAAACCATCCTGCTTCAGCGTAGCAGCTTAAGAGCTAAGGCTCTATTTTGGTTCTAAATCACAAACAAGAGAGAGGAACTTTCTGGACATTCTTCTGAATACAGAGCGAATGAGCAGGGCATTGGTTGTGAAGAGAAAATAATGATGAGGTCTATATCATTCATTAGTTTGCTAAGAGGGATGAAACAGTAATGTATAAACAACCTCACTCTCTTGGCTCTTGGGCTCTGGCTCTGTCGCTGTTCCTTTGCCTCTGATTCCTCAATACCATGTACTAACCTTTTACTGATAACACATGAGATCTTGCTGGTTTTCTATCTGGGGGGAGAGAAGAAGGTGGCACTGGCCCCTTCTGGGCTTTCTTTGTCCATGGGGGAGGATTAGATTTCTGTATTATTTCTCAATTTCATATAATTGTATATAATTGTAAATATATTTTGTATATATGCTTGTAAACTTACCTTGCTGTAAAATATAGCTTTATCTTGCTTCCAAGCTATCTGAGCTGGTCTGCTAAATTTTATTTGAGGGGCAATTTCTCAAACCACACTCAGGCCAGCTTCAAGATGAAATTGTTGACTGGAGCAAAGTTCAGATTGTAACATGAGAGGCTTTCTGTTCCTGTTGCTGTTTTTGAATTCCAGGTTTTTGGGTGTTGTTTTTTCTCCTGATGGTGGCAGTTCATGAGATCACTGGTTGGTTTTTTTGTTTGTTTTGTTTTGGGTTTTTTTTTGTTTGTTTGTTTGGTTGGTTTTGGTTTTGTGTTGTGGGTTTTGTTTGTTTGTTTGGGTTTTCTGTTTGTTTGCTTGGGTTTTTTGTTTGTTTGGTTGCTTTTTTTTGAGATGTAAATTGTCCTCATCTTAACTAATATCTCTCTCTCCCAAGTCCTTTTCCCTCTCATCTGGGGGCAGGGGAGCTTGTGAGAATGGGCTGTGTTAACCCAGGACACAGGAGTATGATGGGAATGAGTTGTTTGCCAGAGATCTTGACTGTCAAGAAATAGGGGGAAGGGGGAGAGAAAGAAGCTAATTGGATTAGCATAACTTTGAAACAGTTATGAGGTTGAACAAGGGATCTGCATTTTTGGTATCAGAAGGGAGTATTAATTTCCTCAGGCACTACTCTCTTTCCTGTACAGTTGCACTGTGGATGAGGACCTTGCTTTATTGAAAGAGCTGCAGTGTTGCTGAGATGCTTGTGCTTAAACCTAGCACCCATCAGAGCATCCATCTTTTGCTGTTTTTGTTACAGGAGAGGAATCATTCTTTTCTGTGTTGTCTTCTCTTGCTATAGAGCTAACACATTCATTCAAGTTACTATTTCTTTAGTATTTGAGTACCTCTGCACACTGTACCAACATAATGATACAGTGTCATCTGGATACAGATCCAGAATAAGGATTCCCCACTGTGAGTTAGTGGAGTTCATAGAATCATAGAATGGTAAGGTTGGAAGGATCCTCAAGGATCATCTAGTTCCACCCCCCTGCCATAGGCAGGGACACCTCCCACTAGTACAGCTCACTCAAGGCCTCATCCAATCTGGTCTTGAACGCCTCCAGGAAGGGAGCAACCACAACCTCCCTGGGCAACCTGTTCCAGTGCCTCACCACCCTCACTGTAAAGAACTTTCTCCTAACATTTAGTCTAAATCTCCTCTCTGCCAGTTTAAACCCATTACCCCTTGTCCTGTTGCAAGACCTTGTCAACAGTCCCTCCCCAGCCTTCCTGTAGGCCCCCTTCAGATACTGGAAGGCTACTATCAGGTCCCCTCAAAGCCTTCTCTTCTCCAGGCTGAAGAGCCCCAACTCTCTCAGCCTGTCCTAGTAGGAGAGCTGCTCCAGCCCTCTGATCATCTTTGTGGCCCTCCTCTGGACCCGCTCCAACACTTCCATGTCCTTCCTGTGTTGAGGGTTCCAGAACTGCACACAGTACTCCAGAGTTGCTGGTGTTATACTTTCTGAGTGTTAAAACTTTACTTGTAGCAGGATTTAATGATCTTTGACTGAATTATCTTTAATTTTTCACTCATCTGTAGTTTATGCAATGGAAAAGGATGTCAGTGCTGTAAAACTACCCTGTTGTGGAAAGCTTTACTCAGATAAATTTATGCTGCTTCCAGGTACACCCCATCTCCCTAGGGAGCTTGTTCCAAGAATGAGTCCCCTATCTGTCATCTACATATCCCAAAAGGCAAATTCTTGTTTCAGGAAAGAGCTAGTTATGAATTACCTTTCTTTTTTTTCTTTTTCTTTTTTTTTTTGGGGGGGGGCTGGGTCACACTTAGCATATTTCTTAATGTACAGATAAACAGACATTTAAGTTTGGTAGGCAAACATGGTTCAAGTTGAAGGCTTCTCACTGAGTCATCGAAGTCTGTGAAGGGATGAATTTTACCTTCTGTTAAATGGTCAAATGAGTCTTCATATTACATGGTGACATACACGACTTAAAAATAAATGTGCTCATTTGTAATGTAGTTACAGCAGTGCCAGGACTACTTCCTGCATAAATTAGAGATAAATGCATCTCATGGGGGAAAGCACAGATATGGAGAGGGGATGGAAAATTAAGTCTGTCCAGATCCTTCTGGAAGCTTCAGAAGAGTACTATGAAACCAGCGTTCTCCAACAAGAATAGTTTCCCTGTGATGAGTGAAAACTAAGGCACGAAGGAATAAAGACTGCTTCATAAGGCACAAGTCATAGAAAGCCTATAATGAGTCAGTTGAAGAGGGGGAGAGAGAGAGATTAACAATTTAGTGCAAGCGTGTTTAATGTTTTAATATATCAATTATAGATATTGGCAATTGCATTGCCCATAGAATCATAGAATCCTAGAATGGTAAGGTTGGAAGGATCCTCAAGGATCATCTAGTTCCAACCCCCTGCCAGAGGCAGGGACACCTCCCACTAGTACAGCTCACTCAAGGCCTCGTCCAACCTGGCCTTGAACACCACCAGGGAGGGAGCAGGCACAACCTACCTGGGCAACCTGTGCCAATGCCTCACCACCCTCACTGGAAAGAATTTCCTCCTGACATCTAGACTAAATCTCCCCTCTGCCAGTTTAAACCCATTGCCCCTTGTCCTATCATTGCAAGACCTTGTAAATAGTTCCTCCCCAGCCTTCCTGTAGGCCCCCTTCAGATACTGGAAGGTTACTAAAAGGTCTCCTGGAAGCCTTCTCTTCTCCAGGCTGAAGTGCCTATCTATTTGGGATACTGAACCCAAACAACTCAATGTTTGTTTTAACTTCTTTTGAGCAAAGTGTGATTCCAAAGTCAGCGGATAACAAGGCAGTCATCAAAAAATGGAGGAAATCTGTGAAACAGGGTCACAAGGGAAGCATCTTTCTTTCTTAGCACATATCTGGACTATTCAAAGATGTGTCTCCACAGGAGCTGGATGAGTTTCTTCGAGAGCTGAAAGAAGAAAGAGTCTTTCAGTGACTACTCATAACTATGAGGGCTTTCTGGTACAAAATAAGGTAATGGACCACATAAGCTAGTCATCTCAAAACAGAAATGCCAAAACCTGAGATGCCTTTGATACTACACTAGCCAAAAGCTTCGGCAGCCATTAGAAATGGTCAAGATTTTCCTGGGGAAATACTTCCAACAGAAAATACCTTTTTCATAAAATACAGATTTAACATGTTGAAATCTCTTATTTCCCCAAAGGCTTTTGATTCAGAAAATCAGAAGTGGTCTGCCCTGCTGTGGCCTTCCCAGGAAGACATCAACGTCATGGCTTTGTTGGAATGTAAATAGGAAAATTAACAAGAATACTCCAGGCATACAATGAAAATGTTCTTCCAATAAAGTACTTCTGAATTTTGTCTTGATGCCCAAAAGCATAGTCAAAAACATATATTCATTTTTAACAAGTGTTTTCCTTTTTTTCCAGACCTTCCTGCTGACTACTTCCTTCATCCACTTCTCTGGTTCAAGTTAATTGTCTTTTTGTCATCAATGCCTAATGCCTGGGCTTGCTTCCATAATCCTATCACTGGTCTTCTGCTCATTCTCTCTTAAAACACTCCTTGCAAAAAGCCAATCTTCCCTCATAAAGGACTGCATCTAAAAATAGGAAGTACAGTGCTACTGCTGTGATAATTGAGTGTGGCTTCCTGACTATGTTACTGTAATTTCTATCTTTCATTCTCATTGATCCTCTAACATATGTACTCTTGTCTTACTTTGTCTAGTTTTAGTCTAGCTTGAATCTACAATCCTTGCCATCAATACAGACTGGGGAATGTGGTGTTAGAGAGCAACCCTGAGGAAAAGGACTTGGGGGTGCTGATGGATGAGAAGCTGGACATGAGCAGATAGTGTGATCTTGCAGCCCAGAAGTCCTGCATCCTGGACTGCATCAAAAGATCCAGAGAGGTGATTCTGACACTTTACTCTGCTCTGGTGAGACCTTACCTGGAGCACTGCATCCAGCTCTGGAACCCTCATTATAGGAAGGACATGAACCAGATGGAGCAAGTCCAGAGGAGAGCCATGAATCAAGGTGTTGGAGCACCTCTGCTATGGGGACAGGCTGAGGGAGCTGGAGTTGTTCAGCCTGGAAAACAGGAGGCTCCAGGGAGACCTAATAGCAGCCTTCCAGTACCTGAAGGGGACCTACAAGAAGGATGGAAAGAGACTGTTTACAAAGTCCTGCAGTGATAGGACAAGGAACAATGTCTTCAAACTAGAAAAGAGCAGATTTAGATTGGATGTTAGGAACAAGTTTTTTACCATGAGAGTAGTGGAACACTGGACCAGGTTGTCCAGGGAGGTGGTTGGGGTCCATCCCTGGAGATATTCAGAGTGAGGCTCAACAGGGCTCTGGGCAACCTGCTCAGTTGAGGATGCCCCTGCTGACTGCGTCGAGGTCCATTCCAACCCAGACCATTCTATGATTCTATAAAATCTCTTCTCAACTTGTAGACTCTCTGAAAGTAGTTCATTGAAGCCAAACAATAGGACCACTCCACTACTTAAAAAAAAACTCCAACAAACTGTTTTATGCCACCAGACTGTTATCTCCCTAGAGAGAGCATCCAGACTGGTTTTCAGAAAAGCACAGTTTAGTGGGACTCTGTAAATACCGATTTCAAGAACCAATAGCTGAATATCACATTGTAAACTCTAGCAGTGAGGGAGAAGCACCTTCCACCATGTCACCTGGTTCTCATCGAACACAGATCTGAGCAACCGAACATGTCAGGATCCAAATCTGTGTTTTACAAATGACACTTGCATTAAAAATAAGGAAACTTCAAACCCCAAGTTGTCACATTATTGATTCTTAGGGTTTCTCAATCCAAGGCATCCAAATTTCACTTCCAACTTGCACCCAGTTGTTAGCATTGCTACCTAGGTAGCCACTCTACTGTCCCTTTTAAGAGATCAGTTAGAAAATGTTTCATTTATTATAAAAAAAACTATATCTATACCTATACCTATATCTATATGTATATCTATGTCTACATCTACATCTGTATCTATATAATCTGTATCTATATGTATATGTATATCTACATCTACATCTATATCTATATCTCTATATCTATATCTATATCTATATCTCTATCTCTATATCTCTATATCTATATCTCTATATCTCTATATCTCTATCTATATCTATATCTATATCTATATCTATATCTATATCTATATCTATATCTATATCTATATCTATATTCACATCAATACATCTACATCTACATCTATACCTAGCTCCACACCTATATCTATATCCGCATCTGCATCATCTATATCATCATCTATATCATCTATATCTATATCTAGATCTAGATCTGCATCTATATCTATACCTGCATCTGCATCTACATCTATACCATCTACATCATCTATACCATCTATACCTTCTATATCAATCATTGATATCATCTATATCATCTATATCAATCATCTATATCATCTAGGTCACCTACATCAATCATCTGTATCATCTAGATCATCTACATCTATATATCTATGTCTATGTTACTGCTTTGTTAGACTTAACTAGTTACATCTTGCAGGAGGGCTGGTATTCTCAGGACAAGGACAGAAAGCAAGCTTTGCTGAAGTGCTCACATCTGGGGACAGCTGTGATTCTGTCCTTGTTCATCCACACATCCACATATCCATTTGTCAGTGAGTCTCAATATTAGAGTCCTCCTTATCACAGAGCAGCACCTTGGTGGGTTTGAGTGTTGCAAAGTACATTCATATTTATTAAGATCAGGAGGAATATTGGTAGCAAACTCAGTAGCCCAGAACTAGCCAAGGAGGGGCATAAGCAGAAATACACTGCCTAAACCAACTGAAACCCTCTAGACAAACCCAGCTCTTTGCTTCCCCAGCAGCATGTGAAAGTAGCAGCCTGCTGGGTAAGGGGAAAAAGCAGTCATTGCACACCAAGGGGAGGTGGGGAACATGCTGTTGGTGAGGCACAAACCCTGTGGAGTGAGACCAGCTTTTAGTGATGGCTCAGATCAATTAAGAGAAACCTTAGACGTAACAACATTCACAAGTCATTAGAAGAAGAGAGGGCAAAATTGAGTTCGTCTGAGGAGCAAAGAAATGCAGAAGCACAAGTCGAGAATAAAGCTGGGCTTTGTCAGAGTTGCATGAGGATAGAGACAGCACAAATGAGGGCAGCAACCAGCTCCAGGTAAATTTACTGCGTGCTCTAGCTGAGCAGTCCCAGTTGATGCAAATTACTGTAACTCTGATTAATTAGGCTTCTAAACCAGATTTATAGACATTATATATTGCTATAGGAGCAAAAAACAGCCAGAGACTTTAAACAACATTTCATCCTTATGGTCTGGTACACCGACAATGTTTTCTTGGTTTTAACCACTGTAATTGTGCCAGGTAGGAAGTGTTTCCTATCAGTTGATTCACAGAAATAAACTTTGAGTTTATTTTGAGTGGGCATGGCCATCTTGGCAGAAGCATTTGTTGCAGCTATCATGCTTACTAATTTCCCAGGCTATTATAGAACATCTACTGGTGCTACTGCATTCAAATTAAAGACATGTGCTGGTTTGAGGCTAACTGGAATATTTTAATAGAGAAAATTACACTATAGGCTGTGAAAAGAAAACATGGTGATGTCTACTTCACTCATAGGCTTGCTGAGATTGTTTGGGAAAAATAACTCAAAACATTAGATAAGTCAGTCTCAGTCTGTCTCTCTCTGGGGGCACAGCGTCTTGGGCGGTCTAGCTTCTGGCTCCTCTTTGCAGATTAATCTTCACTAACCACTTTTCTTCTAACCCCCCTGGCCGATCCTCCTAATTTACCTTGCGCATAAGGCAAACCTTGGGGTAAGGTACAGGGGTGGGGAGAAGGTGGAAGGGTGGTTGGGAGCCCCTCCTGGGGTCTCTGATTTCTGGGAGGGGTGTTGTGTTTCTGTATTACCTTTAACTTGTATATTTCTGTAAATATTCCTGTCTATAGCGTATATCTCTGCTTGTACATTGTGCTGAGCTGTAAATAGAGCTTCAGTCCTTAACTTCCAGCCGGCTGAGTTCTAGTCTGGGTGATTTTACAAAGTGTTTGGGGCAGGGAACTCCCAGACCATCACAAGAGATCATACCACTTGAACTGTACTGATGTAATACAGCATTCATACACAAATCTCTAAGCTAAACCAATACAACTTTTCAGCTACAGAAAACTTTGAGCCATGATGATATATCAGAGGTCAGTTCTGCTTAGCATGGGAAGCAAAATATGGTGTGCCAGAAGAAAAAGCAGAAAGGAACAAAACTCTGTGTGAATCTATTTTCACTAGGTCAGAAAAATCTACATTTTCCTTTCAGTTGCCTGTTTAACAACTTTCCCTTTGGCTCCAGCTTTGAAAACACTTTCCTTTCACGTTTTTATTCCCTGTGAAAAACATTGTCTTCAAACAAATATCTCAAAGGGGTTATAGAACTGATTACAGACTGGTTCTGGAAGGAATGAATGATAATTGCGCATGAGCTGATAAATGTTGCAGGGACAACTCTAAACAGCCATGCATGAACTATGTCTCCAACAGATGTAATTACCAAACAATTCAGAAAATACGAAAAAGCTGCTAATTTTTGGTAGGTATTTCCTTGCTTGGCCTGTGTTTTGGATGGCTTTCAAGCATCCCTGATTAAAATTGGCTGGAAATCTTCTGATGGAACTCATACCCAATGAAAAATACCAATTCATTAGTAGGAAGCACTGCACAGTGTGGGAACCTGTTGTGTTTGGTGCAGCACACATGGGCTTCCAACCTTGCCTGAAGCACAGGTTTCTGGCAGAAGGCTGCCAGATTTCCTCCTGTCCCATCTGCACCTCCCATTTCAGCCCACTAGGCAGGTCTGCACAGAGGGGCCTGTAGTCTTAAGGCAGACTTCTTTGCAGTCTCTCCAAGGATAAAAGGGATTAGGAGGTAAAAGCTACAAGGCAAATTTTTGTATTCTTAAAATACCTAGAGGTGCTGTCAGCACCTGACTTAACTCCCAGTTTAACAATGCAGGACCTGTACTCCCAAAGGAGAATGCAAAATCAGCACAACACAACTTCTGAAACTGCTTACAAGTGACCCCAGAAAAGATTAAGCTTTGCTTACAGCAATATGGCAGGAAATGTGTTATAAGCTCTTTAATGCAGGACATTTGAAAGTCTTTTGATGTATACTGCTATTTAAGTATCCTACTCTAACACTGTGTTAATTACCAATCTCTACTGCTACTCCTCCATCTATGAAGCTGAAGGGACAACTGAGCATTGCATGCAATTACAACTGCTCTGCCTTTTCATGTGCATGGTGGCTGTCTTGGGATGCTGCACAGCCTGTATCTGCCTCGCACTCTGTGCTGGTTGGAAGCTAATTGGAATATTTTTAATGAAAATAGTAGTTTATAGGCTGTGAAAAGCAAACAATGGTGATGTCTACTCCACTCATAGGCTTGCTGAGATGTATAAGAACAAGGACACAAACATAGATAACACACAGGGAGAGAGTCTCGGTCTCTCTAGCTGCTGGTTTGGTCTTGACCTCTCTGCTGCATAACCTAACTCACCACTCTGCTTCTAAACCCCCTGGCCAATCTTCCAAACTCACCTTGCACGTAAGCCAGATCCTGAGGTAAGCTAGAGGTGTGGAAAGAAGGTGGAAGGGTGGTTGGGAGCCCCTCCTCGGGACTCTGATTTCTGGGAGGGGTGTTTTGGTTTTGTGTCTTACCTTTAACTTATATATTTCTGTAAATATTCCTGTGCATTGTGTATATCTCTGCTTGTACATTGTGCTAAGCTGTAAACAGAGCTTCAGTCCTTAACTGCCAGCTGCCTGAGTCTAGTCTGGGGGATTTTTCATAGTGTGGGGGGGTGGGGAACTCCCAAACCATCGCACACTCACTAAGAGCAGTCTTCTGTTAGTCTTCATGACCTTAACTCTAGGCTGTGACTTTTTCTATACCATGCTGCCTTCAGTGGATATTAGCTGGAGCCTCCCAATCTACCTTTCCAGGTGTTATCTCAGCACACTGCAACACCTGCAAGGGACGATTGACAGAGAGGTGTCACTGGGGAAGTGTGGACTGGCACAGTACATAGAAATCCCAAAGGAGATAACAACCTTGAGGGACATGCCAACACAAACATCTGCCAGGAGTTATTTCCTACCCACTCAGCTTAAAATGCAGGGGATGAGACAGTCACAGGATAGGAAGGAATCAGGTGAAGGATTTCACTCGACATTTTACAGGTGCACTGGTGGTGTAAATAATGCTCCTTCCTGCAACATGAGATTATTTCAGTACCTAAAGTGCCTTCACCTGCATCATGCTGAGGGCCTCCCACCTGCAATTCTGCAGCCTGTCATTCCCTTGCTGCTACTGGGACAGCATTTTCCTTTACTGTTCTCATGCTGTTCTTCTTGTTTGGTTATTCTCTTTGCTGTGCGTCTACAAACTCTGACACTGTGAGAATCCCACCTTTTGCTCCACTCCTCCCCCTCTCCTCCCTCTCCTCCATTTTTCTACTTCATATTTTGTAGCCTTTGATTTATAACAGAGAAAAAAACCCCAAGCCTTAGCTGATAGTATAGTATTAACTGCAGTAGTATCCAGTAATACCATTTGCACAAAGCTTAGCTACCTATCAGCCTGCAACACTTGAGTCTCATCAAAGCATGCTGCAATCAACACAGAGTGCATCAGAAGTGCAGAAAAACAATAGAGATTCTGAGTAGGTCCCAATGAAGAACACACTGTACAATGTTTTGTGACTGACTAGGGGGAAGACTCAGTGCAGTGAAAATCATCCTCATTGTCATGTTAATTTGCTCTGATGGAGAAAACAGTCTCAGATTTTAATTATTTTTTTAAACTATTTTCTGCGTGTAAGCCTGTCAGAAGTTTCCTATTTCACAGGAAAATGCAGCAAAAGCAGAAGCAGCAGCAGCCAGAAATAAAACAATCAGTCCAAGCACACAGCAACCAGCCCAGAGGAATAAAGACCAACAGCCCAAATCCAGAGAGCAGAAGCAGCAACCAGAGGCAGGAAGGATCCCATGTACAATCTGAACTTCAAGCCCCATGACACTGTGCTCCAGCCAGCACTTTGGTTTCCAAGCTGGCATGATGTCAGCCTGGTATTGAATACACACCAGCAGATTCAATTGGTAAAACCCATGATGATCTGTGACAGTGTTTCTAAGGACCCATCTGAACTCATTTGGGTCCAGCAATGAATGTCCCTAGTTTGCTGTCCCTTAGGGATCTTCAACACTTGAAAAACTTTTATTTGCAAACAGTGTGCTGAGCTTGAACCACAGGTTGCATATTCAGGTGGTTTCTCTCTGAGACAAGCAGGTTTAGACAGAACTATCTTCAGTTCAGTTTCAGTGAAGATGGTGATACCAGAAGGTCTTGCATCTTCAGCTAGTACTGTAAGCAATTGTTTTAGACAGCATCCTGTCCAGCACAACCGGTTGCATTGGTCCAAGGGGAGATTACACAAGAATCTTAAGGACAAAGTGGCCTTCGGAGGTGAGATCTCACAGGATGTGAACCATGGGTAACAAAGGGATTCCCCTCACTCAGACAGGTGCTTGAAACTTGGTAAATAAGAGCAGAAATAAGAAATAAGAGACCAAGAATTCATCCAGAGGACAGCTGTAGAAATTCTGGCAGGGGTCTCCACAACCCCTCAACAATCACCAGAGACTGCCAGAAAGGTGTACAGCACATGTGTAATAGATATACAAATCACAAAACAGAATAGAACAGAACCTTAGAGTTTGGAAGGGACCTTGTCTTATTGCTGCTGACCAGCAAAAAGAGGTTGGTCTCATCTACTTGATACCCACCCCTCAGGTATTTATAGACATTGATCAGATCCCTTCTCAGTCTTCTCTTCTCCAGACTAAACAGCCCCAGGTCCCACAGTCTCTTTGTAGGGGAGATGCTCAAGTTCCCCAATCATCCTTGTGGCTCTCCACTGGACTCTTTCTAGCAGGTCCCTGTCTCTCCTGAACTGTGGAGCCCAAAGTTGGACACAGTATTCCAGGTGTAGTCTCACTAAGGCAGAGTAGAAGGGGAGAAGAACCTCCCTAGACCTGCTGGATGCATTTTTCTTGATGCACCCCAGATAATACAGTGACTAGTTTCAGGAAGTCTAAAGTATGTGCATGTCTTTAAGAAACAAAAAGCTGCTACTTTGTCTTGTCACTGTGCAAGATCTGAGACATAAAGCTCTTTGCACCCAGACTTGTGCAACTTAGTAATGAAGAGTGTCTACCTTCTAAAACTTAAAACTGAAATTTTAGAGGATTTCCTTGAATAGCCAAATTTTCTATCAATGAGATCTGCAGAATGCACTTGGAAAGATCCAAAAGAACATTGTCCAACAAAATCCAGCTTCACTTGCTCTCTAATTAACCCCTCTGATCAGAAGAGACCTTCCTGGATCATGTAGGCTTGTACTTGTTGCCAGTCTAACTCTGTGGCTCTTTTAAATCTGCAAACAATTCCATTTGTGTTTTTAAGTCATTGGAAAATCTAAACCCCATTTAGGCTCTGATCATGCGCAGCTGGAGTATAAAGGGGTTATCCATCAACTTAATTTGGAGCAGGATGCAAGACTTTAGGAAAGCAGAAGTAGGAAGAGGATCACCTTTACTAGTTTAGTTTGTCAAGAAGAGACAGTGGAACTTGCTAGACGGCACCAGCCTTATAGTACTGTTTCCAGTATCATTTTATTTACTTGCTTCTCTAACCCCGAGTGATTCCCACAGGGAGAGGCAGCTGCTGGCAAATCCGTTGAAGAATTTGGCATCTGTGTGTTTTGGTTTGGGTGTGTTCAATCATTGAGGGTGAATATTGCTCAGACGCTTAGGTTTCTGATGAAAAAGATTGTTGTAGGTGTTACTCTGTCTTGCCTGTGAACCAGCAGGAAGGATAAAAAACCACCCACTAGGATACTCATTCCAAATAATACCTGAAGCTGAAATTCCCCCAGGTAAAGGGACCAGTACAAACTGTATGAACCACTTCAAAAATCACCAGAGTCATAGAGCTGGGAATGGGGCTGCTTCTGGTTTTAACTGGTATAATGGCCTGGTGTTGATCCACTATAGAGGGATGGGCTGATGAAAAGCTCAACATGAGCCTACAGTGTGCACATGCAGTCCAGACAGCAACCGAGTCCTGGGCTGCATCAAGAGCAGCGTGGCCAGCAGGGCAAGGGAGGGGATTCTGCCACTTTACTCTGCTCTCGTCAGACCCCACCTGGAGTACTGTGTGCAGTTCTGGAACCCTCAGCACAGGAAGGACATGGAAGTGTTGGAGCGGGTCCAGAGGAGGGCCACAAAGATGATCAGAGGGCTGGAGCAGCTCTGCTATGAGGACAGGCTGAGAGAGTTTGGGCTCTGCAGCCTGGAGAAGAGAAGGCTTGGAGGAGACCTTATAGTAACCTTCCAGTATCTGAAGAAGGCTACAGGAAGGCTGGGGAGGGACTATTGCCAAGGTCTTGCAGTGACAGGACAAGGGGTAATGGGTTTAAACTGGCAGAGGGGAGAATTAGACTGGATGTTAGGAGAAAGTTCTTTCCAGTGAGGGTGGTGAGGCACTGGAACAGGCCGCCCAGGGAGGTTGTGGATGCTCTCTCCCTGGAGGTGTTCAAGGCCAGATTGGATGAGGCCTTGAGTAACCTATACTAGTGGGAGGTGTCCCTGCCTATGGCAGGGGGTTGGAACTCGATGATCCTTGAGATCCCTTCCAACCTTACCATTCTATGATTCTATGATTCTATGAAATAAATACTTACCCTGGAAGCCAATGTTAGTAATGGAAGTCTCAAAACCACCAAAATGACTGGAAAAACAGGTGTAAGTCATCAGGCTTTGGATCTGGATTAATTTTCTTGTGTTTTTCAAACTCAGTTCCTGCTGGAAGAGGAAGCTAGGATATTGTCTTACTCATTTCCCACCCCCCCCACCCCCCTTGAAGGTTACTATTTTCTACCATCAGTTCAATAACATTTTTCCTTCAAGATGATCCCAAACTTAAGTAAGATGAATTCAAGGAGACTGAATGCCATGTACAGACATAACAAACCAGATTTTAGATGGTTATATGCAGGCATGGATCTGCTGTTTACAATTATACCTTTACAGAGTAAGAACCAAGTAATTATAGACAATCTTCCCTTCTTTTGTTTTTCACTTGTCAGTTGGCTAAGCACTGTGAATTTCCAAGTAGAAACTCATTGGGGAGACAGAAATGTTGGCTTGGATTTTTTTCCTCTCTTATTTCCTTGTCACATGGTTCTCTATACATCTGATTGCTAAAAGAGCAAGCAGTGCTAAGATCTTAGCAGTAGAAGAGCTTTAAACTAGCTCTTTGACCCTGTTGCTGACAGCTCTTTCCCAGCGGTGCTCCGAGATACCAGCTGCAATTCCACACATGCTGCAATACAATCCCAGTTGCAGAACAGGATGAAAGGCATCCTCTCTTAAGATGACTGCCTTGAATTATTTGCAGGACAATCAACTCCTTTTTATGAAAAATAACACTGTAAAAGTTGGAATATAGTCCATTCCTTAAAATGTGACTTAGCTATTGGGCGGAAGTACATCTGATGATGAAGCCATCTCTGGACCCCACAGGAGCTGGAATTTTCAGGTATAGTGATTTCAGTTATGAGATATGGACAGGGAGAGTAAGTTTCTCCACCCACTTTTGTGCCAGTTCACCTCTTCCTGCAGGTGTTAAAGGGCATCTAGAATGATGCCATGAAACATGATGGGAATTCAGAATATAAAAAAAAAAGGTTGGTAATGTGATATTGACTGAGATCCTGGCAACACTTAAGGCAATGTTTGTCACTGACTTGTTGCTGAGTACTGAAGATATTTCATCCTACTGCTTGTCTAGATGAGCTGCAGTTCTTTAGCGTTTGGTTTAAGACCCATGTTCTATTGAGAACATGTCATGGTTTCAAGCCCAGCTACAGTTAAGCCCCACTGCAGATGTTCACACAACTGCCCCCCTCACCCCTTTCCTCCAGTAGCATGGGAAGGAGGAATTGGGAGCAAAATCCAAAGGTTTGTGGGTTGAGATAAGAAGAGTTTAAGAGAACAATACAAAGACTGAATGAACAACTGGAATAACATCAGTACAGGGCCACAGGATGTTAGGAGTTGGAGGGGACCTCCAGAGATCAAGTCCAACCCACCTGACAGAGCAGGACCATAATCTAGTGCAGGTCACAGAATCACAGAAACATCCAGGTTGGAAAAGACCCTCAGGTTCACCAAGTCCAACCTATATTCATACTCTACAAGATTCACCTTAAACCATACCCCTAAGGATCACATCCAAACGACCCTTAAACACATCCAGAATGGGTGACTCAACCACCTCCCTGGGCAGCTCGTTCCACTACCTGATCTCTCTGAAAAACTTATTCCTGATGTCCAATCTAAATCTTCTCAGTCTCAGCTTGAGGCCATTCCCCCTTGTTCTGTCTAAAATTCCCTGTGAGAAGAGTCCAGCAGCAGCCTCTCCACAGTGTCCCTTCAGGTAGCTGTAGACAGCAATGAGGTCTCCCCTCAGCCTCCTCTTATTCAAACTAACCATCCCCAGCTCCCTCAGTTGCTCCTCATAAGATTTGTTCTCCAGGCCCTTCCCCAGCTTTGTTGTCCTCCTCTGAACCTGCTCCAACACCTTCACATCTCTCGTATTGCGGTACCCAAAACTGAACACAATACTCAAGGTGTGGCCTCACCAGAGCCGAGTACAGGGGGACAATCACCTCCCTGCTCCTGCTGGCCACAGTGTTTTTAACACAAGTCAGGATACCATTGGCCTTCTTGGTCACTTGGGCACACTGCTGGCTCATATTCAGCTGCCCTCAGACCCCTTTCTGCCAGGCAGCTCTCCAGCTACGCTGCCCCAGGCCTGTAGGGTTGCTTGGGGCTGTTGTGACTCAAAACCAAAATCAATGCTAAAGCAAGAGGTCACACAGGAATGCATCCAGATGGGTCTTGAAAGTCTCCAGAGAAGAAGCAAACAGTAAAAAATATTTGCATAAAACAGGTAACATAAAATGTGACACACTCAGTCCATGCAGCCCAGGCTTTGCTGCCTCTGTGAAACCTGCTCCCACACAGCCACCGTTGCCCAAACCAGCCCCTGCCCTTGATGTAGTGGGCTTGACATTCATGGTATGGAACACCTCACTGGATGATCCAGCTGGATATACCAGCATGGCCCCTCCTGCCTTCTTGTGGAGAAAGTTAATCCTATCTTAGCTGAACCCAGGACAGAATGCTAAAACTGTGAGTGTGGTTAAAATGCAGCTAAGTGAAAAAAAACCCAAAGTTTCAGTAGGTGTAACATCAGCAGGTGTGTTCCAGGCTACCTATCTAAAGAAATGCATCACTTGATTGTCCTGAGTGGAATGGAGTGAAAACTTCTTCTTAGAACAAATGCTAGCAACTCAGCTGCAGACAGGCTAACAGAAGCTGTTTTCAGCTGTTATTCATTCCAGCTGGAATATTCACTTGGTGGCTTCAGGAACAAGAAGGTTCACCCAGTAGGTATTTAAGATCAATTTAAAATACCGGGAGAGTCAAGACTGATTCAAGTCAAAGAACTGTGCTGGTTTGGGGGTTACGTGCCCCCACACAAAATGAAATCACCCAGACTAGACTCACATGGCTGGAAGCTAAGGAATGAAGTTATATTTACAGCTTAGCACAATGTACAAGCAGATATACACAGAATATACAGGTATATACAAGTTAAAAGTCACACAGAAACATACAAATCCCTCCAAAACAATTGCACTGCCAGGAGGCTCCTGACCCAAACCTCTTCCTCCCTTCCCCCCTTTCCATCCCCTCAGAAATAACCAGATCAATCCCTGTATAGCTCACATGGTAAATCTGGAGAAATCTGAGGTGAGATGTCAAAAAGACCACAAGGAAGTTAGGGGAAATAAAGGGTTGGGGCAGATTAGAGTTAAGGCAGAAGCAACCACAGACAGTCAGAAAGAAAGGAGACAACAACTGAGAGCTGAGAAGTGTGTGAGAAGTGAGTGTCTTATCTGTATTTTGACTAGTTGCAATTTTCAGCAGAAAATGAGTGATATAGGTTATTGTTGTTGTTTATTGTTGTTGTTTTTCTTTCTTTTCACAGCTAAGGATTTAATTTCTCTCGGTAAAATACTCCAATTAGCCTCAAACCAGCACAAGAACTAATCACGTAGATTTGAAGGCAAAGAGGATCCTTTACTTTAAATATCCTTAATAATCTCTTGCTTTAGCACTGATTTTGTTTCTGTGAAAATGAAACAAAATTCCATGAAGAATATGTAGGTAGGATTTTAAAATTATTTTGGCTATTGCACCATTTTAGCTCAAGAAGGTTTAGCTTGCAGCACATTGTACACTACAAAGGGTATATAATATTACCCTGCTATCACTAATAAATTCAAAAATTCAGAACAGAACTTTTGACAGCAGTTCTGGGGTTGTTTTAGCCTCAGTGAAGAAATGCAGCTATCGTAGCTGTGAAGCTAAGGGATTTTGTGATGTAGAATTTATGACATATTGAGCTCCAACAGTACTTGTAAACAGAGATCTATGAAGAGCCATGTTGTAGTATCATGATGTAATTTTAAACAGATGTAATTAAAACAAAAGGGGTGAAGAAGGGAGATATAGGGGGGAGAATGATGTGGGAGAGTATACACTTACGGCGCTGAAGGACCCAGTTTATTCTACACTCAGTAACACTCAGCAGGTGAGACAAGACACACTAAAATCATGAGTTCTTTGCCACTATACCTGACCCAGTAAGGTTCTGGCAGCCACAGAACCTTCTGTGGAGCCATAAGGAGCAAATTCTCACTCCTAATAGAAGGATAATAACAGCTGTTATGTTTGCTGTGATCCTGCAACAGAGTAAAATGTTGAATTCCACATACTTCTCTCTGGCACTCCCACCCTGATCACCATCAGTGAAAATTTACCTTCAGTTCAGCAGCTGTAGCTGCTCTAATAACATATCTACATAGAGAAAATAGGCAATCAAATTTCTGCAAAGTATGACATTTTCCATTAGATTGACTCTTCCTTTTATATAACACAGCTGCAGCAGTTCTCACCAGCTTTTGCTGTCCATGCTTCAGCAACATAACTCTCCCTAGCAGGATATTTTCTATGTGAGTCATTTGAGATTCACAAGATTTCCTCTAAAAGTGTGTAGACCATGAACCTCCAGAAGTTTATCCTCAAAAAAAATTAAAAAACAAAAAATCAAATCATCTATGACCATAAGATAAGAAATAGAGAACACTGCAAATGAAGAACATATACTGATAAATTAAAAATGGCTGCAGGTGTGATGACTGCATCACGCCTCTAAATGGATCTCTGGTAGCTTAGTCCATGTATTAATCTTCAAAAGACCTTTGATGTTGTGGTCTGTTTGGCTTTGCCTGCTGAACTTTACAGTTTTGCTATTAATAAGGCAGTGGTTTTATGGTTTTAATCTGAATAACTAGTCATTACTGCTAGACTGAATTGTTTGGGATTACTGTAAATTGCAGTGTTTTTCTGCTAATTAATAGAGTTTCTGAAGTCCTGGATGAAAGGTGTCATTCTTTTGCAGTATTAATGATCTGTTGAATCCTGTTAGGTTGCTAGTTCTGGTGTGGATAATGGTGATGCAAACTATGGTTGCTAGTTTTGGCGTTAACAATCATAGAATCATAGAATGGTAAGGTTGGAAGGGACCTCAAGGATCATCTAGTTCCAACCCCCTGCCATAGGCAGGGACACCTCCCATTAGTACAGCTCACTCAAGGCCTCATCCAATCTGGCCTTGAACACCTCCAGGGAAGGAGCATCAATGGTGATGCAAACTATGATCGCTAGTTCTGGTGTGGATAATGGTGATGCAAACTATGATCGCTAGTTCTGGTGTGGATAATGGTGATGCAAACTATGATCGCTAGTTCTGGTGTGGATAATGGTGATGCAAACTATGATCGCTAGTTCTGGTGTGGATAATGGTGATGCAAACTATGATTGCTAGTTGTGGTGTTAACAATGGTGATGCAAACTATGATCGCTAGTTCTGGTGTGGATAAAGATGATGCAAATTATGGTTGCTAGTTCTGGGGTTAACAATGGTGATGCAAACTATGCCATTGAGGCTTTCATTGTGTGTGCAACATGATTCTTCAGTGACTCAAACAAAAAAGATGAAAAGATAAAGTTGTAGAAGTAATCAAAATGCCAACCCAAGCTTGCACGGGACAATGACAGTCACAAGAAATTGCTGCAGCTGCTGTGGAGCCGTTTTGTTTTATCCCCTTTTGCACTGTTAGCCTGAGGAAGCAGTCAGTCTGAAATGAGCTGAATCAAATCTGAGTGGATCACTCCAGTTGTGTGAAGACTATTATGGGGACATGGTGTAGTGACAGACTTGGTGGAGTGGGTGAAGTGGCTGAACTTGATCTCAGAGGTCCTTTCCAGCCTGGATGATTCTATGATGCTATGATTCTGTGTTTCTGCTACCTTTGAGGCCTACCTAAGCTGTGCCACAGTGACTTAAATGATGTACTAGCTGAGCAGAAATCACTCCAAATTAATATATATTCTTGAAGAGTATTGTGTCTTTGAAATTAATTCATTTTGAAGTGTCCTGCGATTTTATTTTCAATCTGAAAGGAAATGTTTGGCTTCCTCTGTGAATGGCTAAACCCCATATGCCTTTAGTTTAAGGCAAGCAGAAAGCATCTAAAAACCCTTGAAAATAACTTGAAAAGGAAAAGTAAAAAACTTTTGATTTGAAACCAACATAGCAAAATACTTTGCTGTTTCAGAAATACTTAATTAGAATCAAGAGTTTGAACTTAGAGTAAAACCTCATAATTCCTTTTGGATACAAAGGATCTTCTAAATGCAGCACACATGGTAATAGGTTCTGTTTCCATCCAAAATCAAATTTCTTTCATAGTTATCACTAAGAAAAAAAAAAAATTACACAATGTGCTGCAGAGGTCCATAGATTGTCAGGGCTGGAAGAGACCTCAAGCTCCAAACCCCAGAAAAGGAGACTCCACAACCTCTCTGGGCAGCCTGTTCCAGTGGTCTGTCACTCTCACTGGAAAGAGGTTTCTCCTCATGTTGAGGCGAAACCTTCTATGTTCCACTTTGTAGCCATTGCTCCTTGTTTTATTGCTGTGGACCAGCTAAAAGAGATTGGCCCCATTCGCTTGACACCCACCCCTAGGATGTTTGTATACATTAATCAGATCTCCTCTCAGTCTTCTCTTCTCCAAACAGTCCCAGGTTTCATTCACTTTCCTTTGCATCTTCACCCTTCAGCACTTAAATATATATATATATTGCTCCCTCCCTGGAGGTGTTCAAGGTCAGATTGGATGAGGCCTTGAGTAACCTGTACTAGTGGGAGGTGTCCCTGCCTATGGCAGGGGGTTGGAACTAGATGATCCTTGAGGTCCCTTCCAACCTTACCATTCTATGATTCTATATAAAAATATATGTACATTTGTCATCAGTTTCCCCACAGAGAAGAGCAGTAACTGTGTTATTGAATAATGCACACAGTAAATGGGAAGCAGTCTTGCCTTCAGTGGCCTGTGATTTGAAAACCTGATGCTTGGGGTGACTTTGAGCAAATGACTTCACTATTCCCTTCCCAGATTTCTCCCAGTTTACGACGTATGTCTAATATCTACTTACAATGCTATGGACCTGCCCTTCAAAGCATTTGGCTCCTGTGAATGGCTTTTCTAAATAAGTGAAGTAATAACAACTTCTCTTTTCCATTTTCCACACGGTATGGGCATCTGTTGCCAAATGCTCCTATTACATTAAATATACACTGTCATCTATGTGTTAAGGGCACACTGCTCCACCAGACTGTGGAAGGAGCATATACAGGACTAAAGGGCTGTGGAGGAAATGGAGTGACCTACTTTTCCACAACAGTACACATAAAAAGGCACAAACATTCCCAAGCCAAGATAGCTGTTCAGCCAAACTTGAGCTCTGATGTCACAGGGCAGACTTTTGTCAGAGAAAACACAGGGAGTTTAAAGAAGCTATCCAAAATGTCAGCACTTCAGACACATCTGTTGGTGAAACACCCTGGGCTCATCTCAGTACTCCCACTTTCTTCCTTATTGCCTGCTCAGACCTTTACCCACTTATCCCTGCCCTACTGCACACAGACATATGTCAACCTACATGAATTATTCCAGAAGAAGAAGCAGCTGCTCTTGGCAGGTGTGAATACTGTTTAGCACATCTCTTTCCTTCCCCCCAGGAGGGCCATGAAGATGATCAGAGGGTTGGAGCACCTCTGCTATGAGGACAGGCTGAGGGAGGCTGGAGTTGTTCAGTCTGGAGAGGAGGAGGCTCCAGGGAGACCTAATAGCAGCCTTCCAGTACCTGAAGGTGGCCTGCAGGAAGGATGGAGGGAGGCTGTTTACAAAGGTCTGTGGTGACAGGATGAGGAGCAATGGGTTCAAGCTTGAGAAGAGCAGATTTAGATTGGATGTTAGAAACAAGTTCTTTACCATGAGGGTGGTGGAGCACTGGAACAGGTTGCCCAGGGAAGTGGTAGAGCCCCCATCCTTGGAAACATTCAGAGTGAGGCTAGATGGGGTCCTGGGTGACATGGTCTAGTGGGGATGTCCCTGATGACTGCAGAGGGACTGGACTAGATGACCTCTAGTGGTCTCTTCCAGCCTGGACCATTCTATGATTCCATTCTGTTCTAATGCTGAGAGTATTGTACTTTATTGCTAAATGCTGCAAATCATTCCTGACATTCTCGATTTATCATGTGGCTCATCTACTCAGGGATTTCCCCCAGCATTGCATTAGCAGGAGTCTGCCTGAGGTACAACTGACAGGGAAGACTTGCTGTTATACTTTGTTTCCTTCTTCTGGAACATATTAGCATAATATAAGTACCACGGAGAAGTTTGGCATGTAGTATGGGTACTGATTTTATGTTACTCTTAAACCGGTAAGAGATTTTTGTTGAGAAGAGATAAATGTTCAGTAATTTCTTAGGTATAGTAATACATTGCCAAACAGTAAGAGGAGCTGGTATGACTGTGCCCACTATAACCCAGCCTCGTTTCTGTATCCTTACCTCTCATTTAGCATACACAGAAATTCAGACTGCAGAAAACAAGTTTTTGCATTTATACTGTTAGACAATAAATATATGTCCTGGATATCAGACAGAGGACCACTGGGGTTGGAAAAGACCTTCATAGATTGAGTCCAATACCAGAGCAGGACCATAGAATCTAGTGCAGGTTGCACAGGAATGCATCCAGACAGGTCTTGAATGTTTCCGGAGAGGGAGACTCCACAACTCCTCTGGGGAGCCTCTTCAAGTGCTCTGACCCTTACAGTAAAGTTCTTCCTCATGTTGAGGTGGAACTTCCTCTGCTGTAGTTTACATCCATTGCCCCTTGTCCTATCACAAGGCACAACTGAGAAGAGTTTGTCCCCTCCCTTCTGCCCCCAGCGCTCAGATACTTATAAACATTGATTAGATCCCCTCTAATTCTTCTCTGCACCAGAACAAAAAGCCCCAGGTCCCTCAGCCTCTCCTCATAGGGCAGTGCTCCAACCCCTTAATCATCTTCATAGGCCTCCCTTGGACTCTTTCAAGTAGACCCCTGTCCCTCCTGAGCTGGGGAACCCAGAACTGAATGCAACATGCAAGGTGAGCTCTCACCAGGGCAGAGTAGAGGGGCAGGAGAACCTCCCTTGATCTGCTGGACACACTCCTCTTAATGCACCCCAGGACTGCACATGTAGCATCAGGCACATGTGTAGCCCATCTTACCTCCACTCGATTTGTCACAGAAAACATTAGAAATGCTGAGGAACAGCAGAAGTGCCTTGCTGACCAAGGGCTTATTCATAGTTACTGGAACAGAGGTTACTCCCGAAGGAGTACAGTGAATACACTAATTGCTCAGCTCGTTAACATAAGAACATAATAATGACCAACCAGGTTCAGGCCCAACTAGCCTCAAATAATATTTCCCAAACTACCCAGTGGGAGATACATAAGGGAAGTTCTTAATAAGTACAGGTAGATCTTTGGCCCTCCACCGATCCTGGCAGTCAGAGCCTTAGAGAGCACCTGAGCTGAAGGTCATATAGAGATTGACCTATTTAATGAAAGCTGATGGGCCTCTCTTAATTTAGCTAATCCCTTCCTGAATCTATTTGCGTTTTTTCATCTGCAGCTTCTTTCAGCAATGAAAACCTTCTTTAGCTGTGAGCTGTGTGAAAGAACATCTTCTTCAGTTCATTTTAAAATCACTCCTCAATACTTTAGCGTTGAAGTCACAGCAGCTCCTATGTGACCAGAATTGGGGAACGGTCATTCTTTATACCCTTCCCCTAAGCCTGTGATAACTTCATTCTGGTTTAGCATATGCCTTTTCCTTTTGGATCTTCCTGAAGGCAAATTTGTTCTTTCTAGTCTTCTTTCCTCTGCAGGCTACTGTTGTGGGAGAAGCAACCACAGGAAAAGAGGACAAAAGGCCTGACACCTTCAGGTCTCCTCTGAGTTTCCTCTCCTTCTAAACTTGCAAACAGGGTACTCTTACATCTTTACATACTTGTGTTCTACCCCAAAGGGGTGAAAGGATGCCCTGGATTCACCTAATATGGTTAAGACTGGTGAACTGCCATTCTGATTGGCTAATGTGGCCAAAGACCATTAGTCTCAGGCCATATTGATAAAAAGAGATGAGGAGGTAAACACAATGTGCTCTGCCTTACAATGCTTATGCTATTGCTCTGCCTTACCATGCTTCTGCCAGTATTTCTGCCTCACTTCTGTTGTATCCTGCCTTGCTCTGCTAAGCTATTAGCTAGCTCTGCTATATCATAACAAGCCCTGAAATTTTGTGTTTGTCTACCTGAAAACTTACTGTGTCTCAAGTTTGCCAGGGGAAAACATTGAGTGCTTTCAGGTGATAGGTTTGCTTAGCTGGTGCAACATTGTGCCTGTCTGCACATCTGCAAGACATCCTTGCCAAGACTGCACACCTGCAAGTCTTCTGCCTAGAATGGGAGCCCTGGAAGAGACACAGATCATTGAAGAGGAACCAGGATCAGGCCAGAGATTGGCTGTTTCTCTCTCAGCACCTTGTTAGAGCTTGGGAAGAACTAGAAGACTCAATGGCTGACAAGGCACCAACAGAACTCCCTGCAAGCATTTGGGTACTGTTTGGGAACTGTAGTTAGCCCTGGGAATGCAGAGATAACTTTTGCGTGTAAATGCTCAAAAGCCTCTTCATAAAACTCTGTAAATTCTAAGTGAACTCAAGTGCCTTCTGCCTTAAGCAGAAAGCAGCTTCTCAAAACCCTCTAGTAGGCAAGCAGTATAATTGACTGCAAGGACCTCTTTCCAGTTCTAATAGTTTAATGTTTGTTCTAGTGTTGCTAGTTATTTCTCAAGTATTCTAGATCCTGCCTTTTCATCTACATATTGTTTTCATGACCATTGCAAAGAATCTATTATTAAAATTGTGGCCAGAAGAGAGGCTCATGAATATAAAAATTAATAAACTATATTAATTTTGGAAAACTAAACCTCACACCATTCATAACAGCTATTCTCTCAGCACACTTTTTTTTTTTTACTACCTCTCAACTCTGCTTTTTACAACATAAGGGAAGGCCTAACCCTATGTGCAGCTTTCAGAATACATCTGCACCAGGCATTTACACAGATGGTTAAAAGTGTTTTCAGTCTGATTGTCAATTCCTCCCCCTAATAATTCCTAACAACCCTGTTGACTGCCATTGTGCAGTGAGCCTACAAAAACAACTCTGAGATTTACTTCTTGACTGGTAACAGCTAATTTAGAGCCAGAAGCAGTATATGCCTGACTAGAAATATTCCCAGTTGCTTTATATTGCACATACCTGTGCTGAATTTCATTTAGTGTATAGTGAGATCTGCAGTTATTCACAGATATAGATTTGACTGTACTAAGTAATTTTGCATTACCACCAAACTCTGCTACTTAAACCCCTTTTTAAGCTTCCTTTTGAGGATAGGGTGACAGTTCAGCTCAGTTAACATTTCCCTACTACAAAAAAGTGATCATTTGTTACCCATTGTTTCAAATCTTTATCCAATTATTAACCTACATGAGGCCTTTTCAAATCATAGAATCATAGCATGGTCTGGTTTGGAAGGGACCTCCTAAAGTCTTGTAGGATACTCTCTCTAAAGAGACAACAGTGATATAAACCAGCTATTTTTTTAAAGCAGCAGAGTGATTCTCTTGTTTGGCTTCAGTGAATTAATTCCAGAGGGTCTAGAAGTTGAGAAGAGACTTCATAGAATCATAGAATGGTCTGGATTGGAAGGGACTTCCAAAGGTCATCTAGTCTAACCCCCTCTGCAGTCAGCAGGGGTATCCTCAACTGAACCGGTTGCCCAGAGCCCTGTTGAGCCTCACTCTGAATGTCTCCAGGGATGGGCCCCAACCACCTCCCTGGACAACCTGGTCCAGAGTTCCACTACTCTCATGGTAAAAAAACTTGTTCCTAACATCCAATCTAAATCTGCTCTTCTCTAGTTTGAAGCTATTGCTTCTTGTCCTATCACCACAGGCCTTTGTAAACAATCTCACTCCAGCCTTCTTGTAGGTCCCCTTCAGGTACTGGAAGGCTGCTATTAAGTCTCCCTGGAGCCTCCTGTTTTCCAGGCTGAACAACCCCAGCTTCCTCAACCTGTCCTTATAGCAGAGGTGCTCCAACCCTCTGATCATTTTCATGGCCCTCCTCTGGACCCCCTCCATCTGGTTCATGCCCTTCCTATAATGAGGGCTCCAGACCTGGATGAAGTACTCCCGATGGGGTCCCACCAGTGCAGAGCTTCGTCTCTCTAAGGACCTTTTGGGGATGGATCTTGTTGAAAGCTTTCTAGAAACCTTCAGTTTATCAACTGAATCACCTTTATTCATGTACTGCCTTACTAGATTTTTGAGTCATTACTTGCCCTGGTCTTATTTTAGGGCTTATTTAGGACTTCTTTTCAAGGTTCAGTCACAGCGTTTGGAACAGAAACCATCTCACAGATTTATTCACTTCACTAACTAGGAGGCAACACTAGCCTGGAGGCACAGAGTGAGCATGCATGTCAGGACCCCCCTCTGGACCAGCACACTTACTTTCTTAGAGAGAAGTTTCTTTTTGCCAGGAGAGAAAAGGAAAAAGGAGTCTAAGAAATTGCTCAGCGTAAACATCAGTAAATTCATTATTCATAGCTGTTCAATGAAAGTTTTATGTTAACAATTCTTTTTTTCACTGTATGGTTCATAAACTATTTGCTGCCTTTTCCTGTCACTTTGCTCCCTCCATTTACTAGGTCACGTTCATTGTGGGTGAAGCTTTCAAAACAAAAGAAAAAACAAAGATCTGAAGTGAGTCAGTGCTTTTGAGCACTCACTAGCTACAAGGTGCTTTGTGCTCCATCTGACTCAGCTCCATTATTCATTGCCCGAAAATTTTCAGAATGTGAGAAGTGTTGAAAATGTCACTTACAAAAGGGAAAAAAAAAAAAAAGAGTTTTAATACAGTTTAGTCTGAATATTTATGGTGCTTGAAGTGTTCTCATCTGTGCTTATGAACCTTTTCTTTCTATAAATAGGCGAAGGAAACTGCATTTTGTTCATATCTTGTCTTCAGTGAGAGTCTCATGACTTTTATTAAGCCTGTGTTTGCAGAGGTCATTATGAATAACATGTTGCTGAAGCTGCAGTCAGAGATAAGAGCTGTACACGTGGCATCCTGCAGTAAGGCCTGGCACTGGTGTTTTGCACTAGTTTCAGAATTTTACTTCATATTTTCAGTGAGCTGACTCTTTGTCAGAATGACTTCTCCAAGCCTGGTGCATCCTCCATTTGGTCTTGTTCTGAGACCAGGGCTCATGCGTCCATCGGATCCAGAAAGGCTTGCTTCATCCACTTCCAACTCCTTTATCCTTTATTAATAGCCACTGCATTTTAAAGCAGGTTGCATTGTTGATTATTGTGACTTTGTGGATGTTCAGAGATCCATCTGCAAGCCTGAATTTAAGCAAAAACAGAAGCGCTTGAGCCATTAGGTTTTCACTAGGCTCGAGGCACAGGTAAATATGAGGAGAGACTGAGGGAGTTGGGGCTGTTCAATCTGGAGAGGAGAAGGTTCCGAGGTGACCTTATTGTGGCCTTTCAGTATTTGAAGGGGGCCCACAAGAAAGCTGGGGAGGTACTTTTTAGGATGTCAGGTAGTGATAAGGCTAGGGGGAATGGAACAAAGCTAGAAATGGGTAGATCGAGACAGGATGTTAGGAAGAAGTTCTTCACCATGAGGGCAGTGAGACACTGGAGCAGGTTGCCCAGGGAGGTGGTGGAAGGCTCATCTCCGGAGGTGTTTAAGGCCAGCCTGGATGAGGCTCTAGACAGCCTGATCTAGTGTGAGGTGTCCTTGCCCATGGCAGAAGGGTTGGAACTAGATGATCCTTGTGGTCCCTTCCAATCTTGATTGGTTCTATGAAATAGAAATCGAACCTATACACCAATGTACCAGTTAAGACATTATTTTATTTGAGTATGGTAGCAAAAATATTAAAAATCTGTAGCGTGAGGAAGATTAGATGGTATTTCTTAAAAAATATAAAAATGAAAGGGTAGCTCAATAGCTTTGCTTTCCAGTTTAGGAAAAAACACACCTCTGCCAATGTCATGTGTTGTATTTAATGTCTGTGAAGCCCAGCATAACAAACTACTGAGAGAAGTAACCTTCATTCCATAAAGAAACCTGCTGTTGAAAGGAGGTGCTGTCATCACAGCTGGCTACAGCTCTGAAACACTCTGCAGGCAGCTAGGAGGTCTGCAGGTACAGACCCAGGCTATGTCCCAGCCGGCAGTTCTGCTGCACTTGAGGTGCTGACAAGGAGGGATGAGGAGCCCAGCAGGGTCTCACTTCTCTTCATCTGATTCAATTTTCTTAGTGGCCCTACTTCTTATGTCATATCTGCATGTTTCTTTACCTATCTACCTAATTATGTTCATAATCAGAATTATATTTCTAAGCCCAGCATGCAGAAAGAGAAAAAAGGACAGTGACAGTATGACAGCGAGAGCACAAGGGGAGGAAGGGTAGTACCACCAACAGTGGTTCTGTCAAAGCTTTGGCCACCTACCCAGAGACACAGCTTCAGTCTACACAGGTTTTCACTGAAAACTCAGCCAGAGCAGAACGGGCAAATGACAAACAGTCACCCTTTCTGGAGAAGGTCCATTTCTCTGTTCAGTGCAGGACTGGTCCAGGAGTGTGCCATTTCCCTGATGTACAGCTTGCCAAGACCAAAGGCTCCATTGCTTGCCCCAGTTCAGGATGCTGGACTAGGACCCTCTAGTTGCCTGTCTGCAACTTAAGTCTTCTCTACTGAATTGAAATACTAGCAATGATTATCGCAGCAAACAGGGCACATGTGCTGCCATTAGAGATCTAAACAGTGGTGAATGCCTTTTTGTCCATGCCTTCTGCAGCTGTTTTTTCAGGATACCTGCTCCCCTGGGGCACTTTCAGGCACCGTTAGCTTTCCCAAATTATCTGAGAGTTATCATAACTATTGTGATTTCCTCCACTTCATGCAATAGCTGATTTGATGTTGGCCCTCCTGCAGAATAATACAAGTTCAGGCATCAGTTAAGTCTGGCTTGATTCACTCTCTGATCCCCTTTCCTCCTGTTTCAACACTCTCTGCTTGGGGATGTTGAGGTTTGACACTGCAAAGCCAGAGGGTATGTCAAAATGCAATTTAGAGTACTGAAGAAGATCTTGTTCATTTGAACTCCATTGAGTGATGACCTCAAAACAAGCATGTGGCAGGGCCTCTGCAATGATGCGAGGGCTTGACAAGTTCACTGAGGGGCCAGTGTAAATTAGCTTTTCAGCAGCTGCATGTATATATTTTTCTCACTCAACTGGTGAGATCTACAATGTGATAGACGCTTGAAAGCTGGGTGTTTAAGTTCAGCAAGTGAGGGAAAACACTGATATCATTCAGGAATTGACTGGTGTCTGCCAAAATCCAGCACCGCTGGCTGAGGTTTGACGGAATCACAGAGAAAATGTTGAAAATGTGACAGCCAGTGAATGTGCTCTTCTTAATTGCTTCAAATTGAGTAGTGTTTGCACAGATGGGGCACCTACTCTAGCTGGCAGAAGTACTGGTTGTGTTGCTCTGCTAGAAAGGATTTTGGATCAACAGTTATCCAAAATATTCTTTCATTGTCATTAGGAATCTGCACTAAAGACTTGGAGTTCTGAACCTGTCTGTTTCACTAACACAATACTTGTGCACGCATGAAACCAGCATTTCTTACAAATGTGAACAGGAGAAAATGGATGCACCTCTGCAGTGGTAGTTAGCTGGCAGGGGAAAAGAACATGCAAAACTTTTGGAAATAAAATAAGCAAGTAAAGTGCCTTTTGGAAGGCAAGAGTGAATTCATCAATCACAGCAAGCTGCTTAAAGACCAGGATTAGAAGTGAACTGGCTTCCTTTGCAGACATTACATTTTGTCTCTACCACACCAGTATGTCTACAGAGGAATGACTGTCTTTCTCTTATGTACTTTAATGGCCTTTTTCATGATAAAACCAACAAAAAAAACTCTTGTCTCATAATAATTTGGACTACTTTCTTTTAGAGCAGTGAGGAGTTAATAATAGAGTTATAAATTAGGAGATCTATGCTGCAATGTCATTAATTCTGGGCTTATAGGAGTGAAGTTTTGAAGAAACAATGGCAGAAAAGACCATTGTGACCATTCAGTAATCCTCTTGCTGAATTTATAATTGGAGATGTTGAAACTGAAAACTACAACTGGGCCTGAGAAGGAACTACAGTTCATGCCTACTGGTGAAGGCCATTGTTGAGCCAGGTGGATAGATGCAGCCCTGATCTGATTGGAGTGTACTGCAGCTGGCACAAATGGTGTGGCACAGGGGAGATCTCCCTGCCCTAGTACAGGCTGAAAAAGGAGCATTTTACCCTCCTCCTGATGAAGTCATCTCTGCTGGAGTGCATAATTACCACTGAATTTTAAAACAGCTGTAAGACATAATATTAATGCCTGAAGGGAACAGCAAAAGAGCATTTCCAGGGAAACAAACCACCACATTTCCCTGTTCTCTGCCATAATGAACTGAGATAAAACTAAAGCTGGTTTAGAGCTAGCAGGGTTTAAGAACCAGCCAAAACTGAGAAATATAGCAGTTATAAATGCTCAGGATGGTATGATGGAGTAAGTGTGTAGAGAAAGGCAAGAAGATTTGCTTCTGTTTCCCATCTCATATTCCCAGCACATCTCCACCAGTTCATCACTTGAAATCTGGCATGTGGGAGGAAGAGGGCAGTGAGAGACAGTAGGAATACAGGAGGTGTCAGAGCTGGAGAAAAATACCAAAGGATGAGTGGCTAAAATTACTTTGCAAGTCCAGTTTTGCATGCACACATTAAGGTTTAAACATCTGTCCATGCTGTGAGGTGATAGTACCTCTACTTAGAGAAGTGAATAGGAAAAACAGGGCAACAGAAAGCAGAGGTAGGCCCAGCTGCCTTGGAGCTTTCTTTGTGAAGGTATTTGAAGCCACTGTACTGGACAGATCCCCTCTGGCATCTGTGGAGCAGTACCAGGTGCTCCTGTGCAGAAGTGCCAAACACTCAGATGGGGAGAGGAAACGATCAGGGTGCTACACCATTCTGCTGATCCCAGTACAGGCAGTCTCCAAAACAAAGCGATCATCCTAGAAATGCTAGTTTTAACTAATCCATTGTGCTGAACCAGTAATCAGGAATTCATTCTTTCCTTTGTCCAATTCTGGCTCAGGATAAATTAAGGCCTCAAAAACCTCACAAATCAAGTGCAGTTCCAGTTCAATTGAAGCAGGGATGGAGCATGTCAGAGAGCAACCATTTCAAACTGATGTTTGGTTCAGGTATAGTACAACTCTTTGAGCATTTCCCCCTGACATTCCTATTATAATGCCTCTGGATGAAAAAAAAAACAAAACCAAAACAAACAAAAAACCCCCCCACCAAAACCCCAGAACCTGGCTACTACAGAATAACGACACACAAATTGCAGGTAGATAGATCCTAATCCAAGCCTGACTGATGATAACTGCAGTGGAGAACTTTGGCCAGGGTAGTTTGATAAACTACACAGTAGGACAGTGGGCAAGGTGATGGAGCTGTTAACAGCAGGAGATGATAAATCTAATTTTTTCTTTTTTTTAAATGAGAACTGACTGACAACTCCATCTCTAGTGTATTACACGTTATTTCATCTGCTTCCCCCTACAGACATGCCTGAACAAATATCAAGTCAAATAAATGATTAAAATTTAGCTCCTGCAAAGTGTAGCTTTTTACTGCCTGAAATCCCAGGGCATTTTAGGTGCACTCCCTGTAGCACATGGGAAGGTTCACCCAAGAATGGCATTTTATGGTGTTACAAAGGTTTGTGTGGCTCATCATTCTATTTCTAGCAGTGGCTGTAAGGGAGAACACACAGTCATCCCAAGCACCTTGGTTCCTTTGCCCTTGCCCAACATTTAAACAGAGAAATATCCATTCTTCAGCCTAGTTTTGGAGCTACTGGGCTGTTGCTCTAAGCAGTTGAAGCAGGAGTCTCAGGACCTGCATGTGAAGCCAGAGTCAACTGCAAAGCAGGACTTAATGACTTAAGCACATTTGTGTATCAGTGGCCAAATGATATCCCAGGCAAGTCAGGTACCTCAGCAGAGATTGCACATCTAGGAATCTGCACCTACAATGTGCCCTTAGATTAAGGAACCAAAGAAGTAACATATGCTAATGAAAGCAATAGGATGTGGTCTTTGGAGCCACAAAAGGCCAAATAATTGATGTGGCCTTTGGAGCCAAGAGAAAGATAAAACCTTCTCTTTTGCAAGTACATCCCCAAGCCACTAGGGTAAAGACCCAAACTCTTCTGTGGCTTTTCGTTTCCTTGCTCCTCAGAGTTTTGGGGTTTTTTTCTTTGGTTTTTTTTTTCCCTGCATAGTTGGGATGTTAAGAAGGGAGAACAAACCCCACCACATTTCAATTTAGTCCACACCTGAGATATATGCAGCATTTATCTAGGGGTCAGCTAGGGTGCAAGGAGGTCCTGAACCATGCTTTTCCAATTTTTATCTTCATCAGTCTAACCTGTCAAACACTGTATAAAGCAGTTTTACAGGAAAGAAACAGACATAGTAACCATGTTTGGTAGGAAGTCTGATATGGGTAGCATATGCTACAAGTACACCCAGCAGGTATTGTTGCCATTAGGGCTTACACACAGCAATACCTAAATTCTGGGCTGTCATCAAGCTTGGGAACAAACAAGGTGTTAAAAGACTTCATCCTGTCAAGTCTGGGTCTGTTCTGGATCACATAGAGTTGTAACCTTGGGAGCCTGAAGGTCTATGTGCAAACCATTTCTAGCCCTTATAAACCTATAATTTGAAGAAGGGGTTTTGCATCTCAGGTCTGAAGTCTGGAGGCTCTGTCCCACTTAAGTTTTGCTTCAGGAATCTTCAAGAATACTGCCCTGTCACTGAGCTTGTCCTGTACAAATCAGAACATAGATAAAAATTGTCCACACTATGCATTTATGTAGTGGTTGTAAACAGGCTTCTATTTTGACCACAGAATATTTCCTTAAGTACAGAGAAGAAGGGTAGTTTCCTTTTTTTTTCATGTGAAAACAAACTTGGTATCTGTATTGAACTCAAAGGCAGCCTTTATTTGAACCATGCCATGAGTGACTTTGTGATTATTTCCTCTCCATACCTTGCCTTTCCCCAGAGCAACTGTGTACTTGAGGAGATGTCTTTATCAACCATAGCTCATGTATTAACACTGTGCTCAGCCTGTGACTTAGAAGTGAAGGCCAGGGGATGGAGGTAGCCAGTACAGCCTTTTTAAGTTGTTGTGTATTAAAGAGACAGGAAGAGCTACTGATTGCTTAGCTTGTGACATGAGACTGCCTAAAAAAAAGTGACCAGTGTAGGCAGAAGAGAGGAATGCTGTCTGCTCCTCAGGCTCCTGAGACACACTACAAAGTTGAGCTTTGAGAAGAAAGACTGAGCAAAAACAGGAGGACGACTTAATTTAGCTTTTGTTAAATGGAACATGAGTAACACTGGTGTCCAGACAGGTCATTTCTGAAAGGAGCTCCTGGGGTTTCCATGTCAGTCATTGTAGTCTTAAGCCTCTTTAAGAACATTGAAAAACTTGGATTCTCTGAAGCTAGAGGAGGGAGGTTTGCATAAGTGTCAAAACTGACAGGTTAACATCTATGGCCTTTTGAGGTTGATGACTTTTTTAAATGCTAAGACAGGGACAGCCCTTTTTCTCTATGCTCTGCAGGGAATGGGAGATCAGGGCATCCTCATGCTGTTCAAATACCTCAGACAGAAACTTCACCTTCCTCTATAGGTAGTTTTAGGCACCGGAGAGGAAATCAAACTTGTGATCTTTTTGCTCAGGTTTAGAGGAGGAGGAGGCGATGCACGGAAATCCATTCCTTAACGTTAGCAGTGCTGCAGGCATTAGCGACTGAAACCTGGTAGATAAATGTGAGTAAAATGTACTGAGTAACATGTGGAGTAGAAAGCATTTGCTATTATGTTTAAGTGCTTGGAAAATGCGTCTTTGTTGTTATACTTACAAGGAGCACTTTGCATATAGAACACGGATCATTTATGGAGCCAACACATTGTTGTGTTAGAAAGAGTAGGTTAGTAACGATATGGATCAGCAAAGGGAATTTACCCTTGCCATGTAGAATAGAAGAGAAAAACCTGTTTTGTACCTTTATGCCTTTGTCAGCCCACATGATAAGGAGGCAGTTACCCCTGCTGCTAGACGCTTTTGACAACATTGTACAAAAGCATGCATAACAAAAACGGTTGCCGCAGGGATTAAATACTCTGAATGTTTTATTTCAAATTATAGCTGCATTTCTCTCCCATTTTCATCCCCTTGTCCTGCTTTTGACTGGGATAGAGTTAATTTTCTTCCTAGTAGCCAGTACAGTGCTATGGTTTGGATTTAAGACCAGAGTAATGATTATAACACACTGATGTTTTAGTCGTTGCTGAGAGGTGCTTACACTAAGTCAAGACTTCACAACTTCTCATAGTGTTCTGCCAGTGAGGAGACTGAATGTGCACAAAGGGCTGGGAGGGGGAGCAGCCAGGACAGGTAGCGCAAGCTGGCCAAAGAAACAGATGATGCTGTGCTGAACAAAACTGGAGGAAGTGGACTGGGCAGCAGCAGCCTGCTGCTTGCGGATGGGCTGCGCATCAGTCAGAGGGGTGGTGAGCAATTGCTTTGTGCATCACTTGTTTTGTATGTTCTTTTTTCATTGTTATTGTTTCCCCTTCCTTATTAAACTCTCTTTATCTCAGCCAATGAATTTTACCTTTTTTTCTCCCCTATTCTCTCCTCCACCCCCTTGGGGCAGAGTGATCAGTGGCTGTGTGCATTTAACTGCCTGCTAAGATACATGGCAACACCCATCTACCCCAAAATCTGGACACGTGGAAGTGCTGAATGGCAGGAGTGTTCCAGAGGTGAAGACACTGACACTATTTTGGATCAAGACAACAGTATCCCATTGAAGACTTTTAAGCCACTGGTGTGTGCTTTACCTTGCATGCTTTTCAGCCAGGTATTGTAGCAGTAGCAGGTGGAAATGAAGTACTAGATAGGAAAGTCAGAAATTTTCGTGCACTTCAAAGGATAAAAACAATTATCCAATCAAGCTCAATGTGTGTTCACAGCCTAACTTCAGCGGATCCATTGCCAACAACAACTGGTACTGAGATCTGGCAGTGCTCTTTCATTGCAAAGCTAAAACCAACGCATTGATTTGCTGGGACCGTGGTGGTAGACAGAGATAACTACAACTTTCTCTTGCACATCTGTTCCCTGCTTTAACTGTGTCCTGGCAGGACAGAAATCCTGCCAGACTGGTTTTGGTCACTGCTGTCCTCCTCCCGCGTCAAGGTCCAGGGATCGAGTCGATGAGCAGACTAAACAATGGCGACTGGCTTCAGCAAAGCTGCCCTGAGGGCTAGCAGCCAACACCACCATGTGTCAGGTGTCATGTGCAGCCCCTTGATGTTCCAGTGTAGCCACACCAGGCTCAAAACTTTGAATTAATTGGCCAAAACAAGTGATGCATGTGCCCAATCGCCAGTTTGATTTTCAGAAGGCATGTTTAATAGGGGAACAATTCAAAATGCACCTTTCCCACATCATCTCTCCAGCCCTGTTGAGGCCCATTAGTGGATCATTTAGCTGGGCCCTGCCTGCAGAAAGCATTGTTCACAGGGGCCACATGTTTGCAACTTGCAGCAACCCAGTTCTCCTTCCCTCTGCCTGAAATATATTTTGTATTTTTACAAAAATACAAAACATAATCACGGTTTTTGGAAGTGTCTTTGTACAGGAAACTTACTCAGGGATCAATGAGTCATGAGTAGAGTTAATGCTAAGGCTCCGTAATCGTAGTTAGATGTTTTCATGTTTTCACATTCCTATTTTCCAAGTTCTGATTGTTTAAACTGTTTAATCCCTTGTTTATAAATATCCTGTGTGCAATTACTTATTGTTGACTGAAAATCCAAGTGAATCTTAGGTGATTTCCCTGATTTTAAAAAATATTAACAAATAATAATTGATATTCATACATATAATTAACATTAATAATATTAGATGTTAATTTTGTAACAACCTGCAACAAGGGCTACACAGTTGAAACTCACTCTATATACCCAAGATACTTTAAGGCCTGAAGTTGTAAATGGAGAGGAGCTAAAAGGAAGGATCTGGGTACTTATTTTCTGTAAACTATCTCTATCCACTTGCTATGGGCTGGGTAGTCTTTGTTCTTTTCAATAATAGAAGTCTTCTCATAAATATTTGCTGCAGATCTTGCTCTTACTCAACCATTTTAAGAGATCAATAAGGGAAATAGGTGAATGACATTTTTTTAATATCACTTAGGTTGTGTATTCTCGACTAATACTGAAAGAGTAAACATATGCAGATGACACCAAGCTGAGGGCTGATGTTGCTGGGTTGGAGGGCAGAAGGGCTCTGCAGTGGGACCTTGACCACCTGCACAGATGGGCAGAGTCTAAGGGGATGGCATTCAACAAATCCAAGTGCCGGGTGCTGCACTTTGGCCACAACAACCCCATGCAGAGCTACAGGCTGGAGTGGGAGTGGCTGGAGAGCAGCCAAACAGAAAGGGATCTGGGGGTGCTGATTGACACCCACCTGAACATGAGCCAGCAGTGTGCCCAGGTGGCCAAGAAGGCCAATGGCATCCTGGCCTGCATCAGGAATAGTGTGGCCAGCAGGAGCAGGGAGGTCATTCTCCCCCTGTACTTTGCACTGGTCAGGCCACACCTTGAATACTGTGTCCAGTTCTGGGCCCCTCAGTTTAAGAAGGACATTNGAGGAGGTTGCTTTCTTCTCTCAGGCAGCCAGCACCAGAACAGGAGGACATAGTCTCAAACTGTGCCAGGGGAAGTTTAGGCTGGAGGTGAGGAGAAAGTTCTTCACTGAGAGAGTCATTGGCTACTGGAATGGGCTGCCCAGGGAGGTGGTGGAGTCACCGTCCCTGGAGGTGTTCAAGGCGCGTTTGGACGTGGCACTCAGTGCCATGGTCTAGCTTTGAGGTCTGTGGTGATGGGTTGGACTTGATGATCTTTGAGGTCTCTTCCAACCCTGGTGATACTGTGATATTGTGATATGATCTAAATTAATCTTATACCTGGCCTTTGCAAAACTGTGTCTGTAAGAAAATTAGGGTCCATCCTAAAGTTTTTTCTTTGTTGTGATGCAGTCTTGTTTTACACAGTACAGTGTTTTGTTATTTAATTATGTCTGAATATTTTAACTTTAATTAAGATGTGGGAGATCTTTTGTAGCTTGTATATACTTCAGCAGGGAAGAGAGCATCCACTGAATGCTGTAGATTGCTGAAGTTTGTAGAAGACAGCAGACGCAGTGCTTTGTATCCAAGTTACCCAGATGCTACTGATTTCTCCATTTCCGAAGAGCTGCACAGCTCCAATTTGTTTTACCAGAGGCTACACAGTTAATATCTCACACACAGGTTTGAAATTCTGTAATAATACAAGAAGAGAGCTAGATTTCTATTGTTGTACCAAGATTACAGTTCACAGGTCACAGAGAGTTGCTAAGGAAGCGGAGCCTGGGCTTTGTGAGTAAGACAAAATGAGAATTTTCAGCTTTCACTCTTCAGTTGTCTTGCTCATCTGAAAAGAGCTGGAATTGTTATTGTAATGAGCCTTAAAACATAATTAATTCTGATCTTTTTCAAACATTTTGAATACAGAGACAAAAATGAGAGAGATGCGCCAATCCAGTCCCTCTGCTAAAGTAACAAGGGCTGTTATGTAGTCCCTACATGACCATTGCCAGGATTTCACAGTTATGTAGCTGAGAAAACAGTATCTGACCCCTAGGCAGTCAGTTTGACATTTAGCAGACTTTCTCCCTCCCCCCTACCCTGCGTGGGTTTGCACTGCTGTGTTTGTTCATGGAGCACCACTCGGTTGTCAAGTGCTTCAGTAAAGCTGTTTTGTAAGCCAGTCAGCTGAAGAGGGAAGGAGAATGCATGTATCTAAGTGGTCAATCTTGTGCATATTGCTGACAGATGATAACAAATGCACCCCTCAGCATGGAGCCCTCAGATTGTCAATGCTGCCCTGCAGTTAGGCACCCAAACTAGTACACCCAGGGATAGTATGTTAACAGTACAGTACCCTAAATTTGGGGTAAAAAGACATCACAAACTTCAAGGCAGATATAATTTGTCCCAGACTATCTTTAACGTGCAAACTTTGCATGCCTCACAAGTCGAAATAACCCCCATATCTGTTTTCCAGACCTCTTTAGCAGCATTTAATGGCAAGGAAATTTCCTGGTTTGAGGCTAACTGGAATATTTTAATGAAAAAA
>VWZE01001773.1:59457-77073 GCA_013396675.1 Eubucco bourcierii | reverse complement strand
TTACCATTCTATGATTCTATGATTCTATGATCTTTTTGTAGTTTGGAGGGTCTGAGATGTCATTCCTGTGTTTGTAGAGGGGAAAAACTTATGGCACAAATAAATGTAACTATTCCTTTCCATATCCTTTTTAAATATCTACCAGGTAGATGTGCTGTTTGAAACGGTGCTGATCGTTTGTCTTTCATGTGCATTTCCAGTGTCCATCTATGGGATTTGGTTTTATGACAAGGAAGAATGCCAAAGAATTGCAGAGCTCATGAAAAAGTAAGTGCTGGGTACACAAGATTTTTGTGCTTCTTTGGATGTGTGTATTTCTGTCCATGTGTGTATTTCTGGCCATGCCTGCACGCTGCATTATTCAGTGGTTGGACCTGCCTGATCTAAGCTAAGATTTATAGAGTTGGTTGCAGGTAAATTTGTCCTGCCTCTATTTCCTCTCAGCAGAAAAAAAAAAAAGTTACTGAATTCCAACACTTTTTTCATGATTTGCTGTGTAACTTTCCAGCTACATCAGAATAGTAGTAGTTCATTTGATTTGGTTACTGATGACTCAGAGATCTGTTTGGTAGAATTGTATTCTTTGGGAGTTTAATATGTTTTCTGTTTGGGGAGGTTTTCCTTTTTAATGTTGCTGTTACCTTTTTGTTTTTCCTTTCCATCAGTATAAGTGCAGGCTGGCATGAAAGCATGATAGCACGAGACCATTTCTGTCATTTTTTTGCCCTGTTTCTGCATCATTCTACATCTACATCCTGAATTCTTGCTTCCTCATTTCTTAGCAAGATGTACAAAAAATTCCCCTTTGTTTTTCAAATATAAAGCAAGACTTGAATTAGCTTTGAATTATTTTCTTTTATGTACACAGTAATATTGGTTTATATGTGTTACACAATTCTGCAGTCAAATCAGAGATGAACATTTCAAGCAGAACTGCATTCTCAACTATATTTACTGGCAGTTTCATGGGTACTTTGTTAACTGTCACTGCCTTCCTTCACATGTCCAGCATGGACAGGGCTCATTCTTCTGCTCTACTTTCTGCTTGGCCTAATGATTGGGTTCTTTGCAATGATCCCTTTACTTATGACTGTACTCTGCAGATTTTCTTCTTTGTTTGGAGGAGGAAGAAGCCAAGGTCTTACTCATTTTATCAAGGCATTCAATCTAAATTTTTTAGGGCTACATCGTGGAAGGGTGTAGTAAAGGGGCCCAACAGGAACAGATGAAAGTTGGATGTTTGGGTTGCCTGTGGTACACAGAGTTGGGCTGTTGGACATATCATTGTGTCAGTTCTTACAGGAGGCAGAAGGAGGGGATGACATAGAGCCAGGTCCTTATTACCCCATGAAAGCCATGGGAGGTGAATACAGTCAAGCTGACAGCATCAGATCCTATCAGCCTGCAGTGCAAAGGCACTGTCAGCCTTATGAATTTCTCCTTTTCAGATCATCTGTCCCAGCCTTAACAGCTTCTGTAGCCAGAACCATGCTGAGGAAGTGACATCAATTTTGATTGCCAAAGGATCCAAATGCTGAAAAGGCCATTTATGTGCCATATAGTACAAGTCCAAATTAAACTCATCCTCATACATTACAGTCCATGGAAAACTCTTCTGCCACTATATCTCAAGCACAACTCCAGGCTGGGTGGTAAATGGCTGGAGAGCAGCCCTCAGGAAAAGGACCTGGGGGTCTGGGTTGATGAAAAGCTTAACATAAGCCTCCAGTGTGAGTGCAGCCCAGACAGCAACTGTATGCTGGGCTGCAGCAAGAGCAGTGTGGGCAGCAGGGCAAGGGAGGGGATTCTGCCCATTTATTCTGCTCTCCTGAGACCACATCTGGAGTCCTGTGTGCAGTTCTGTAACCCCTAGCACAGGAAGGACATGGAACTGTTGGAGCGGGTCCAGAGGAGGCCACGAAGATGCTGAGGGCTGCAGCAGCTCTGCTGTGAGGACAGGCTGAGAGAGTTTGGGCTCTGCAGCCTGGAGAAGAGAAGGCTTCGAGGGGACCTGATAGCAGCCTTCCAGTATGTGAAGGGGGCCTACAGGAAGGCTGGGGAGGGACTATTGACAAGTTCTTGCAACGACAGGACAAGGGGCAATGGGTTTGAACTGGCAGAGGGGAAATTTAGACTGGATGTTAGGAGGAAGTTGTTTGCAGTGAGGGTGGTGAGACACTGGCACAGGTTGCCCAGGGAGGTTGTGGCTGCTCCCTACCTGGGGTGTTGAAGGCCAGGGTGGATGAGGCCTTGAGTGAGCTGTACTAGTGGGAGGTGTCCTTGCCTATGGCAGGGCGTTGGAACTAGATGATCCTTGAGGTCCCTTCCAACCTTACCATTCTATGATTCTATATTTGAGATAGGATTTGTTATAAAATGCTGAATGGGAAAGTAGTCATATTTCCTCCAAATCTCTTATATACCTGCTGCTGGTTGGTTGTAGTGACAGTACATTGTGAAACACAGATAATGGTGGAGATTTGCTTAGAGGATTTTGGGCAGACACCAAGTTCTGTACGGCACAGCAATGTGCCCTGGTGGCCAAGAAGGCCAATGGGGTCCTGGGGTGCATTCAGAAGAGTGTGTCCAGCAGATTGAGGGAGATTCTCCTCCATCTCTATTCTGCCCTAGTGAGGCCCCACCTGGAACATTGCATCCAGTTCTGGGCTCCCAAGCTCAAGAGGGACATGGATCTACTGGAGAGAGTCCAAGGGAGGGCTACAAGGATGATGGAGAGACTGAAGAGAGGCTGAGAGCCCTGGTGCTGTTTAGTCTGGAGAGCAGAAGGCTGAGAGGGGATCTGAGCAATGTCTATGAATAGCTGAGGGCTGGGGGTCAGGAAGGAAGGGACAGGGACAGTCTCTGCTCACTTGTGCCCTGGCATAGGGCAGGGGGCAAGGGATGGAAACTACAGTACAGAAAGTTTAAGCTCAACGTGAGGAAGAACTTCTTGACTGTAAGGATCCCAGAGCAGTGGCCCAGCTCTCTGCCCAGAGGGGCTATGGAGTCTCCTTCTCTGGAGCCTTTCCAGACCTGTCTGGATGTGTTCCTGTGTGACCTGTGATAGATTCTCTGGTCCTGCTCTGGCAGGGGTGTTGGACTGGGAGCTCTCCAGAGGTCCCTTCCAACCCCTAACATCCTGTGAGCCTGCGATTCTGTTTTCTTGGTTTTACTGTGTATCCAACAGCTCTAAAATGAGTCGGTTGTGACCTGAGAAATAATTGATGGGAATGAATGTACAGAAATAAGAAATGAACCCTAGGAAATCCAATTTTTTTTGACAGCTAATTTTAGTTAACTAGCTCAAATTTCAGTTGATGGTGATTAGGTGCTCTCAAACTGATAATTTACTACACTAAAAACTAGTTTTCAGAGAATTCATGCAGTTGTAAGCTGTGTGTAGTGGTTTATAATAGCAGTGTTTGATATAGATAAAAAGTTCCCTGTAGCTTGGCCAATTGGCTGCCTGTTTTAATTCTCAGCATTCTCCAGTAATAATAGGAAAACAGCTGGGGCAGGAAATTGGTCATTTTCTGGTAGTTAATGACTGATTTGTGTGTGTTTGCCATCCTCCACCACCAGCAGAACTGAATAACACTATAAATTCCCTGCTTTTTCTGGATATAGAAATTGTGCCTGAGATATGGAAATCTTAGTCCATGACCTTGTGTATTCAAGACTGGAGAAAATCATTTCAAACCTGGTCAAATTACGTCTCAATAAAGATAGTTCAAGAGAGAAGTGTTTGTACATGCTTTGATGTAGATGGGAGAACAATTAAAATATTTGAGTTTTGATTAGTTGTTTGGTTGGTTGGTTTTTTTTTTTTTTTGAAGTAGCTGTGGTTGAAATTTTTGTGTTTTGTCTGGTTTTTTGTCTTGTGTATTCTCCTCTCACCTCCAATTTCAGCCTAACTCAAGAGGAGCAGTTAAAAGCACAGCAGGGCACGGGAGCCGGAGTGTCCCCTATGATCGTGAACTCTGCTAATAACAAAGAAGTGGATATCTTACGGATGCTTACCAAGGCCAAAGATGAATATACCAAGGTGAGACTTGCTGTCTATAAGAAGAGGACTTTTCTTTTAGGTGATACTACAATGCCAACTTGCTCAAACTTTAAATTATCAAACCTAAAAGGTTTGGTTTGGTTTGGTTTTCAAATAGTTTTACTCCAAGCGAAGTTGATGTTGAGCAGTGTGCTCTCTCATTTGTGCTGAAAGGTATCACACAGTATCACAGTATCACCAAGGTTGGAAGAGACCTCAAAGATCATCAAGTCCAAGCCATTACCACAGCCCTCAAGACTAGACCATGGCACCAAGTGCCACGTCCAAACCCACCTTGCACACCTCCAGGGACGGTGACTCCACCACCTCCCTGGGCAGCCCATTCCAGCAGTCAATGACTCTCTCAGTCAACAACTTTCTCGTTACCTCCAGCCTAAACTTCCCCTGGCACAGCTTGAGACTGTGTCCTCTTGTTCTGGTGCTGCTTGACTGAGAGAAGAAAGCAACCTCCTCCTGGCTACAACTACCCTTCAGGTAGCTGTAGACAGCAAGAAGGTCTCCCCTGAGCCTCCTCTTCTCCAGGCTAACCAATCCCAGCTCCCTCAGCCTCTCTCCATAGGGCTGTGCTCCAGGCCTCTTCCCAGCCTCGTTGCCCTTCTCTGGACATGTTCAAGCACCTCAATGTCCTTCTTAAATTGAGGGGCCCAGAACTGGACATAGGACTCAAGGTGTGGCCTAAGCAGTGCAGAGTCCAGGGGGAGAATGACCTCCCTGCTCCTGCTGGCCACACTATTGCTGATGCAGGCCGGGATGCCATTGGCCTTCTTGGCCACCTGGGCACACTGCTGGCTCCTGTTCAGGCGGGTGTCAATCAGCACCCCCAGATCCCTTTCTGTTTGGCTGCTCTCCAGCCACTCCCACCCCAGCCTGTAGCTCTGCATGGGTTTGTTGTGGCCAGAGTGCTGCACCTGGCACTTGGATTTGTTGGGATTTGCTAAAGAGCCAAAAGAAATGGGTGTTGACAGTAAGAACTTCTGAAAGGATAACATGAGAGAATCACAGAACAACTTAGGCTGGAAGAGACCTTAAAGATTGCGGTGGGCTAGGAAGTTACACACACACGCACAAATAAAATTCACCAGGCCAGCTCAGATGGCTTGGAAGTAAGATAAAGCTTTAATTTACAGCAAGCTAAATTTACAGGCATATTGTTGCTGTGTTGTTGCCCACATTCTCCACCACTTGTCACTGCCAGTAACTGGACCAAAGCAAACCCACCTTTGGATTGATGCAGGTGCCCTTTGTTCCATATGAGTGCAAGTGTAAGACCCCTATAAGACAAGTGTAACAACCCCTGTTACCCCTCACGGTGACTCAGTTTATACCATCATACAAACAACACATTGACATCATCCAGATGATGTACAGCCCAGTCTTTAACATACTTCATGTCTTGTTTTTCCCCTGGGCCAGGTGGCCCACTGTCTCTCCTCCCCTGTGGGAGGCATCCTGAAACCATGGGAATGAAGGTTGTATACTCTGTACACAGCTCATTATTTTTCTCTTCTCACATTACTTCTTCTTGCATTCCCTCAACATATATACAAAATGCATTTACAGTTACATATAGTTATTTACAATTTAGAAATAATAAAGAAATCCAATCCTTCCCCTCCCAGACAAAGAAAACCCAGAAGGGGCCAAGGCCACCTTCTCTCCAGATAGAAGGCTCACCTGTTGTCAGTTCTTTCAAGTTTAGTATTAACCTATGCACAGAGGAGCAGTGGAGGAAGTGGAAAGCAGAAGGCAAAAGAAAAAAAGGGTGAGAAATTGTTTATACATTGCTGGTTTATCTCTCTTAGCAAACCAATGAATGATACAGACTTTATCATTATTATTATTCTTTTTACAACCAGTGCACTGCTCACCCATTCTGTATTCAAAAGAATGTTCAGAAAGTTCCTCTGTCTTATTTATATTTAGAGCCAAAATAGAGCATTAGCTCTTAAACTGCTACAGAGATCACCTTCTCCAGCCTCCCTGCCATGGGCAGAGACACCTCTTAACTAGCCCAGGTTACTCAAGGCCCCATGCAACCTGGCCTTGAAGGAAGGGGCCATCCACAACCTCTCTGGACAATCAATTCCAGAGTCTTGCTACCCTCCTAGTGAACAATTTCTTCCTAAGATCCAATTCAAACCTATTCTCCTCCAATTTAAATCCATTTCCTCTTGTCCTATGTGTGGACACTCTTGCAAAAAGTCCCTTTCCAGCCTTCCTGTAGGTTCTCTTCAGGTATTGGAAGGCAGTTCCAATACCTCTCCTCCTCCTCCCCTCCCCCTTCCCCTCCCCTCTCCAACCCTCCCCTTCCCCCTTGAACACCCCCAGCTCCCTCAGCCTATCCTCATAGCAGAGATGTTCCAACCCCTGGATCATCTTTGTGGCACTCCTCTGGAGTGCCAAGAGGTCTGTGTCCCTCTTACAGTGGGAACACCAGAACTGGAGGCAGTATTTGAGGTGGGGACTCACAAGAGCAGAGTCAAGGGGCAGAGTCTCCTCTCTTGCCCTGCTGGCCACACTCCTGCTGATGCATCCCAGGATACTGTTGGCCTTCTGGGCTGCACGAGCACTGCCAGCTCATGGTGAGCTTCTCATCTCTGAACATCTATCAGCATCTATCCTTCTCTTCAGAATGTGTATATGATTATTTGTTGAACACTAGAGGGTAAGGACAAGTGTAAGCTGTCTTTCATTTTGACCCTTAGAGCTCCTGTGCTTGTTGAGTAGCACCTGGAACTTGCATCCTCTTTCAGGCTGAAGTACTCAAACCTGCTAGTGGTTCCTGTGCTTTGTACAAAGAAGTGTCTTCAGAGAAGACCTTTACCAGTGAAGTTACTGCTTTTAATTGTGGGTTGTTAGCTGCTTTCAAACACTAATGAAAGGAAATGAAAAGGTCTGAAATGTAGTACGATTTCAGCCTGTGTGTGCTGCTTCGGTCTTCTGAGGCTTCTAAATAAAGAAGTAACTAATGGACTAATAATGTTCTCTATTATTGAGCAATCAAAAACGTTTTACTTTGGGGAATAAAAATCTAATCATTTTAACTGTTCAGATATATGCTGGAAGTTGTTACAGAGCCTGCAGTTTCCTACTGCTGTTTTCTGTATTTCATGTGTTGTCATGCAGTACTAAAGCTCAGGAGTGTTCTGAGTCTCAAATATCTTTAAGATATTTATAGATAAGAGGATATAGAAGTAATTTAAAGAGAGGAAAAGTTATTTTTCTGAAATGTGCCTACTAATAAGATCCTCAGAAAGCTTATGGTTAAATGTAGGCCTTTTTGATGTGATACAGCTTCTTTCAAGGCTTAAGGAACTTCCATCTTTTCTTTACTAAGGAGTTAATGTTATTATAGTGGGCAAACACCTCCAAGCCTGTGATCTTTTCTATATTTTAACCCTAAAACTACTGGAAATGGCAAACTGGAAAATTGTTAGGCTGTCTTCAAATTACATGAGAAGGAGATGATAAACATAAATAAAGCTGCCTTCCATTTTTACATTAGCACACAGACAAAGGAAAGGAATTCTAGATCTGTTGTTTTAATTTTTTTTTCCGTACAGAGAAGATCTTGTGCAAATTTGCTTCTTCATCTTTAATCTTTCTGCATTTAAGGGATTGATGAGAGAAAAACAGGAAAACTTCCTCTATTTTTCGGGACAGGAGTGCTATTAGTATCAGTCCTCTTAACTGGATATGTGGTTTTCCTTCATTTGTTAGCAACATAAAATTAATAGGAGTATAATAAATCACAGAATTGTCAGGGTTGGAAGGAACCTCAAGGATCATCCAGTTCTAACCCACCTGCCATGGGCAGGGACACCTCAAGCTAGATCAGGTTGCCCAGAGCCACATCCAACATGGCCTTAAAAACATCCAGGGATGAGGCTTCCACCACTTCCCTGGGTAACCTGTGCCAGTCTTTCACCACCCAAGTGGTGAGGAACTTCTTCCTAGCATCTAATCTGAATCTCCCCACCTCTAGCTTGGATCCATTCCTCCAGTCCTATCACTACCTGACACCCTACCCTAAAAAGTTCTTCAGCAGCTTTCTTGTAGCCCCCTTTAGATACTGGAATGCCACAATAAGGTCTCCTTGGAGCCTTCTCTTCTCCAGACTGAACAATCCCCAACTCTCTCAACCTGTGCTCACAGCAGAGCAGCTCCAGCCCTCTGATCATCCTTGTGGCTCATTCCAGCACCTCCAGATCTTTCCTGTCACAGAGGCTCCAGAACTGGGCACAGTGCTCCAGGTAGTTGAGTCACCAACCCTGGATGTGTTTAAGGGTCATTTGGATGTGGTGTTTAGGGATATGGTTTAAGGTGAATCTTGTAGAGTTATAAGATAGACTTGGTGATCCTGAGGGGCTTTTCCAACCTGGAAGTTTCTGTGATTCTATGGGGTCTCAGCAGAGTGGTGCAGAGGGGGAGAATCACCTCCCTCGCCCTGCTGGCCACACTTCTCTTGATGCAGCCCAGGATACAGTTGACTTTCTGGGCTGCAAGTGTATAAATAAAGGCAGTGACAACCATTTTCTTTATTTCTGTGTTTATTGTGACTATTTTTCAGAGCAGCCATGCTTTTTTGCTGCTTTATGACATTTACTTCCTTGCCAGTGTCGGTTTTATGACTTCCAATGGTGATGTGCTGGAGTCAGTTCTGAAATATGTTGTTCTCCTTTCTGAATTCTTCTTGCTCTTGGAGAAGAGGGTGTTTGAAAGTGTTGGGAGCTGGAGAATGGGAGCATTGATATTTCAAAGCAGCCAAGGAATTGTGCTTGATTTTTAAGTTTGTAGTGAGAATTGGTTTTCTTAATGAGCATAATTAACTTTGAAGGGTATATCTTATTCCCTAGTTAATTTACCCATTTAGAGGTTACATGTAAATGCAAATACATAGCCTCCCCTCTCCTTTGTCTACTAATGGATATTTAAATTGATAAAAGTACTTTTTAAAACAGATGTTACTCACTCATGGGCTTGGCTTCTTTGATCTCTGGTGAGAAGTGCTGGTATTAGCCAGCCTCTTCCTGGTAGCTATGGAGATAAGCAGTTGGATTCATTCAAAGTGAAGTGTGACACAATGTGTTCCTCTTTACCCTTTGTACCTTCTTTTGTACTCCAAGACAAACTCTGGGTTTAGTTCTGTGTTGCACAGTTGTTCTGTGCTCCAGGCCAGATGAGGTGGATGCCCTTTGTCTGGTTGATGTGCCCAAACCAACCAGAATTTCTTTCCTCATTGCCAAGGATATACACCCACTGGATAAGAACACCAGTTGGCCTATCAAGCCAGCATGGCCTCTGGACATCTGTTTCAGCTCTTTGGCTATTGCTTCACTGTTCCAGTGGCACTGTCCTGGCAAACAGAAATACAGTGTCTAAGTTTTCAGGTGCCTCAAGTTTTGTTAACTGTGTGTAGGTCTCGATGGCAGGATCCAGAAGGCCTAGCTTTTCTGAGGGCACTGTGCCATCCTCAGCCTGGGTGCTGCAGACTCTACACTACTGAAACAGTCTGAATTGGTTCTGACTCGCTTAAGCTGAGCTCTGACTGGAAATCCTTGCTGCAACTGAGATGATCAGAGGGCTGGAGCAGCTCTGCTATGAGGACAAGCTGAGAGAGTTGGGGCTCTTCAGCCTGGAGAAGAGAAGGCTTCGAGGGGACCTGATAGTAGCTTTCCAGTATGTGAAGGGGGCCTACAGGAAGGCTGGGGAAGGATTATTTACAAGGTCCTGCAATGACAGGACAAGGGGCAATGGGTTTAAACTGGCAGAGGGGAGATTTAGACTGGATGTTAGGAGGAAGTTCTTTACAGTAAGGGTGGTGAGGCACTGGCACAGGTTGCCCAGGGAGGTTGTGGCTGCTCCCTCCCTGGATGTGTTCAAGGCCAGATTGGATGAGGCCTTGAGTAACCTGTACTAGTGGGAGGTGTCCCTGCCTACGGCAGGGGGTTGGAACTAGATGATCCTTGAGGTCCCTTCCAACCTTACCATTCTATGATCCTATGATTCTATAACTGCTCTTCTTTGAGACTGTTCTTGCCCTCCTTAGTTCTTCTGATGAACACCTTAAAAGCTTTCATGTGACTGTTTGTCGTAGCTGCTTCACATCAGCTAGGTAGAAATCCCCAGTTTCCAAGGCTCTTTATCTCTGCACTTGAACTCTGGCGACTTCAAAGTCCTCTTCATCACTGTCAGCACAGACATCTATCTACAAAGCTCTTTGACTTTTATCAGGTCTTGGCTGACCTTCTTTCCTTGTATCAGACCTTCTGGCATCTCTTCCTTGTACTTGGCAGGTCTTTGCAGCTCACATTTCTCAAAGCTAGATTGTAGCCGCAGAACATTTGTTTGGGTTGTGATGTGGTGTTTACTTTGGAAGAGTCCACTTCAGAACTGAAGTCCTGTGTTACTGAGCAGACCTGCAGACTGTGTCTTTGTTTACTGTTGTAGTAGGTGCCAGAAATTGATTAAATTATCAGCTTTTTGTAAGTTTAAGAATGGGGGTTATTTTATCACTGAACATATTTGTATCCTAAGGAGTTTGTCTCAGGAAGCTCTGGAAAGGACACTGACATCTTCATAACTGCACAGCAGGGGCTCAGCTGTGTGTCCACATGCAGGCTTTCCACTCCAGAGTTCTTTACCCACTAATGCATCAAACTGGGCTCTTTGGAGGACTGAATGAGAAACCAACACTGATTGTTCCTTATGCAAGCATAAAATTTAGAGCCCACCATATTCAGGTGATGAACTATGACTGTGTTAGATTGAATTAACTTTCCGTTTCTCACCAGTTAATTGGTTTCAGTTGTATCAAGCAATTGTGACCAGCGGATTGAGTTAGGGGATTCTGCCACTTTGCTCTGCTCTGGGGAGACCTCACCTGGAATACTGCCTCCAGCTCTGGAGCTCTCAATACAGGAAAGACATGGACCTGATGGAGATGGTCCAGAGGAGGGCCATGAAAATGATCAGGGGGTTGGAGCAGCTCTGCTACAAGGACAGGCTGAGGGAGCTGGGGGTGTTCAGCCTGGAGAAGAGACCTAATAGCAGCCTGCCAGTACCTGAAGGAGGCTACAAGAAGGCTGCAGAGAGACTATTTGCAAAGGCCTGCAGGGACAGGATGAAAGCAATGGCTTCAGACTAGAGCAGAGCAAATGGAGATTGGATGTTAGGAACAAATTCTGCATCATGAGGGTAGTAGAACACTGGAAGAGGTTGACAAGGGAGGTGGTTGGGGCCCATCCCTGGAGATATTGAAGGTGAGGCTGGACAGGGCTGTGGGTAACTTAATCTAGTTGAGGATGTTTTTGCTGAGTGCAGAAGGGGGTTGAGCTGGATGAGCTTTGGAGGTTCCTTCCAACCCAGACCATCCTGCAATAGTTCAGGTTTTAACAAGACATTTAAAATATTCTTAATAGGTACATTAATCTTTTGTGCATCTGAACAACTTCTAGCTGCCTACTGATGAAGGAAAAGCAGATTTGTTGCTTGGTTTCTAAGGTGCTTTTTTTTTTTTTTTAACATAATTTCATGTGAGTTTTTTTTAAGTGCTAAAAAAGCAGAAGGTAAGAAAAAGAACTGGGATTTAAATTAGAAGGAAAGCCTTATAGTAGGGAAATCTTGGAATCAGCTGTTTCATTTTACATATGCCTTGTGATTTCAGAAAATTAGGAGGTTGCAGTTGTTACAGTTCTTTTGGTAGCATTTTATTTCATGATCAGTGCTGCAACAGGTGTATCTGTTTATTTGAATACCTGCCTATGTCTGTATTTGACTGTAGTGGAGAACTAAGGGAGATGATATCATCACACTTGCTGAAAAGTCCTTATTTTCTGTTGCAGTGTAAGACCTGCTCAGAGCCCAAACAAATAACCAGCTCTTCTGCCATCTATAACAACCCCAACCTAATCAAACCAATTCCAGTGAAGCCTAGTGAGAGTCAGCACCAACGAATACCTCAGCAAAGCAAGGTAACATATTTTTTTCTGTTCTTTGCCTAGTGCTGCTGTAATCCATTAACTCGGTGGAAATAATTATTTGAGTCAGAAGGTCACTGCAAGACTTTGAGGGGGAACCACTGTAAGGAGTGTAGGGAACCATCCTCAGTAAATCTGCAGATGACACCAAGCTGAGTGGCTGGGTCAATCTGCTGGAGGGTAGGGAGGCTTTGCAGCAGGACCTGGACAGGTGAGACCCATGGGCCAAGGCTAATTGTAGGAAGTTTAACAAGGGCAAGTGCCAGGTCCTGCACCTGCATCACAACCGCCTCATAATAAGCTACAGACCTGGAAATGTGTGGTTGGAAAGCTGCAACTTGGAGAGGGACCTGAGGGTTCTGGTTGACAGACGTTTAAATATGAGCCAGCAGTGCCCAGGTGGCCAAGAAAGCCAATGGCATCCTGGCTGGGAGCAGAAATACTGTGGCCAGCAGGGATAGGAGGGTGGAGAAGGGCCTGGAGCACCTAGGCTATGAGGAGGGTTGAGGGAGCTGGGGGTGTTCAGGGTGGAGAAGAGGAGGCTGAGGGCAGACCTCATTGCTCTCTACAGCTCCCTGAAGGGAGGTTGGAGTGAGGAGGGGGCAGCCTCTGCTGCTTGATGGCAAGGGACAGGAGCAGAGGAAATGGTTCCAAGCTGCAGCAGGGGAGATTCAGGCTGGATGCTAGGGAATATTTCTTCCCAGAGAGGGTTCTCAGAGCTTGGAATGTTCTGCCCAGGGCAGTGCTGGAGTCCCCATCCCTGGAGGTGTTTAAGCAGCCTGTGGAGCTGGTGCTTAGGGACTTGGTTTAGTGTTGGCCCTGCAGTGCTGGGTGGAAAGTTGGACTGAATGAGCTTGGAGGTCTCTTCCAACCGGATGTTTGCTGTGATTTTGATTCTGTTCCTTACCTTTTGGAAATGAACCCAAAAGTAAACTGAATTTGCAAGAACTAATCAGTTTTCTAAAAAGCTCCCCAGGCCTCAGCCACTGATGTAGAAGCATGGAAATTCCAGGCACACTGTCCTGATGCAATGCTGGAATGCTCATCTTTACAACTTGAAAAGCTGCTTTGATCACAAGCTGGTCCAGTTAATTGCTGGATCACAGGTTTTGTGTTACATCATTTAAGTGAATTCAGTTAATCTAAAGAAAAGTCTCTTGATGTATCTTCAGGCTAAATCAGACTGCAGAATCCTAACAGCTGAATTCAGCTGTGACAGGAAGATGCACAGGAAGCAGCCCCTCTTCATACACGGGGAGATTGATTTCTCTTACTGGTGTTGTACTGATGACTGAAAGGGAAGATGCTCTTCCGTGATACTTGAAGTGAAACCACTGCTATGTCTCAGATTCACCAATTTTTGTCCCACATTAGCAGCTTGACAACTGTGGTTTTGCCATTCCTACGTGAGAAAACTATTAAAAATCCTCTTGGGAGAAAAGAGCACAGCAGTTTTCTTGGCTTTTACTTGAATATTGCTAGCTGAATATTGTCACCACCTATTGTAACTTACAGCTGAGGGAATTATGTTTATGTTTTTGCTTTGTCCCCTCACAGAATGTGGATCCTGAACCACAGCACTTGTCTTTGACAGCACTGTTTGGAAAACAGGAAAAGCCAGGTGTCTCAGGACCACTAAAGAAACGGCATCCAGATAATCTTCCTGTCAGACAGGGTGTGGTGCGCTCACTGTCCTACGAGGAGCCCAGCAGGCATTCTCCCTGCGCGGAGAAGCAGCTCTGCCCTGCCATACAGAAGCTCATGGTGCGTGGGACAGAGCTGCACCCCCTTGCTGAGCTTCCTGAGAACCGACTCTGTGCAAATGGCAACATCCACCCCGTGGGTGAGACTTTCACAGGACTCTTCCAGCCTGTGACTTCAGATGGCATTGCATCATCTCACGCAGTGCAGGACGCTGCTGGCCCTCAAAACTTGTTACAGCAACTGCAGAGTCACTCTGGGTCAACCACTAAAATGGAGCCTGCCGCGACAGGGTCTGTGAACTCCACACCCGCTGTGTTCAGCAGTTCCCCTGCTGCCACTGGAGCACCAGCGGCACCAGTAAATAACATGAGCCAGCCACCTTTGGTCTATTTCAATGGCTCCTTACCAGGCCAGACTTTAGAATCTCAGACACTTGGTAAGGAGCAATCCAAACTTCCTAGACAACCACTTTCTCTCTCTGGCAATCAAGCAGCCAGTTCTGGAGTGATTTCACCTCAAGAGTTACTGAAAAAACTGCAGATAGTGCAACAAGAGCAGCAGTTACATGTATCCAGCAGACCCACCTTGGCAGCTAAGTTTCCTGTTGTCACTCAGAACAGCAGCACGCTGAAGCCACTGGATTCCTGGGTGGAAAAGGCACCGGGGACAGAAAAACAGAGTACTCTCTTTCAGGTAAATGACAAACTTCAGCAGCTGAACTAAGCAAACCAGTAAAAACCTGACAATGCTTTGAACTTGCTGTTGAGTAAGGTGTAGTTGTTCTGGGTGTCACCCACCCCACTCACACACACGACAAATTCACCCAGACTAGACCCAGATGGATGGAAGTTAAGGAATGGAGCTTTATATGGTGAGACACTGCACAGGTTGCCCAGGGAGGTTGTGGCTGCTCCCTCCCTGGAGGTGTTCAGGGCCAGGTTGCATGAGGCCTTGGTTGACCTGTACTAGTGGGAAGTGTCCCTGCCTATGGCAGGGGCTTGGAACTGGATGATCCCTGAGGTCCCTTCCAACCTTACCATTCTATGATTCTATATTCACAGCTTAGCAACAATATACAAGCAGATACTTACAATATGCTACAATTATTTACAACTATATACAGTTATATAAAAGTTAAAAGTAATACAGAAACACAATACCCCTCTCAGCAGCCAGAGTGCCCAGGAGGGGCTCCCAATCGCTCTTTCACCTTCTTTCCACCCCCTCCCACCCTCTCCCTTATCTCAGGATCTCTCTCTTACATGCAAGGTGAGTTGGAAGAGGTCAGCAAGGGGTATTAAGAAGCAGAATGGTTGGAAAGTGTGCAGAATCAGGTAGAAGGGTTAATGCAGAAGAGGCCAGGCAGAGACTGTCTTACTTGTGTTTTTGTCCTTGCTTTTATATGACTCAGCAGAATGAATGGTTAATTTAGGCATCACTATATTTTCTTTTCACAGCCAATAATCAAATTTCTCTCATTAAAATATTCCAATTAGCCTCAAACCAGCACAGTAAGGTTAGCCTTTGTTTCATTTTGGCCAGTATTTTCTGGCTGCTATCTCCCCACATGCTGCACCTCATCCATTTTGCAGGTACTAAATTAATGCCATGAAGGAAGTTCTGATTTACCGAGCTGTAATGTTGTGAAGTTTGAAGGCTGCATCTCCTGCACATCAATAGTGACCAAAAATAGTGCAGGCTTAGGTTTTTTTCCAGAGGCACTTTGCAAAAGTCACATAGTTTTCAGATGCCATTCTTAGTCTCAGGCTGTCATGTGTAATTGCTGCTTATTGAGTGTAACAGGGTTCTATGGGTTTGGCTTTAATCATTTTTTCTCACCAAATTAATTATGGGTTTAAACTGGCAGAGGGGAGATTTAGACTGGATGTTAGGAGGAAGTTCTTTACAGTGAAGGTGGTGAGGCACTGGAACAGGTTGCCCAGGGAGGTTGTGGATGCTCCCTGCCTGGAGGTGTTCAAGGCCAGGTTGGATGAGGCCTTGAGTGAGCTGTACTAGTGGGAGGTGTCCCTGCCTATGGCAGGGGGTTGGAACTAGATGATCCTTGAGGTCCCTTCCAACCTTACCATTCTATGATTCTATGAATCACAGCTTTCTCTGGGCAGGTGTGCACCCCTTTGGATGTCAGTGGTTAAAGGTGCTTAGATTTTCATCCCTTTGGATGTCAGTGGTTAAATGTGCTTAAGAGGTGATATATTTTCTAAAAGGAATTTTTATGAAGGATTTGTGTACTGATTCATCATTTTTCTTGTACTGTAACTACTACTTCTAATTATTCATTACCTGTTCTTGATATGTGGTGTGTTATTTTGAAAAAAAAGGCCTCCAAAAACCCCAAAACTTAGTTCAAAAACCTACTTGCAATTGTGGCCCAAAACCAGTGAGATTGGTTTCTTTAAAATTCAGAAGATCAAGACTGTCTTTCTGCCATGAGTGCATTTTTCTGTTTTTCAAAACAGCATCTTCTGCAATTACAAAATGTCCCCTCCTGAACAACTGGTGTCTGTCTTAACAACTTCATTTGCTGTAAGATCTTCTACACCTCAGTGTCTGTAAATATCCTGTTTGGGGATGCATCTAAACTCATTTTAGCTTCCTTACGAGGAGAGCCTGAGGGATCTGGGGCTCTGCAGCTTAGAGGGGAGGAGCCTGAGAGGTGAGCTCATTCATGGTTATCAATATGTAAAGGCTGAGTGCCAGGAGGCTGGAGCCAGGCTCTGCTGGGTGATGCCCATGACAAGACAAGGAGCAATGATGGCAGCTGAGGCATAGGAAGTTCCACAGAAACATGAGGAGGAATTTTTTCCCTGTGAGGGTGACAGAACACTGGAACAGGCTGCCATGGGGGGTTGTGGAGTCTCCTTCTCTGAAGATACTCAAAACCCACCTGGATGCATTCCTGTGTGATCTACTCTAGGTGATCCTGGTCTCACAGAGGCTGGATGACCTTTTGATGTCCTTTCCAACCCCTAACATTCTGTGATTCTGTGATTCCTTTATTGTGGACAGCAAGCTCACAAGACCAGGGTTGTGATGCAGTCTGACTTGTATTGGAGTCTAGAAGTTACTTATCCAACTGCAAAAGCATTCACCTTTTCAGTGGGAAGTTCAAAAGATGTTTTTTCTCTTGCAACTTCCTAAAAACCTGGATGCTTCAACTTCTAGCAAGAACCTGAGTCATTTAACAATTAAGGGCCACATCTGTCATGAAGGCTGCTGCAAATCAAGATGTCTGGTTCTGTGAGGGAAGGCAGAGGAAGGTGAATTTGATACAGCCATCATGATTTTTGTTCTTTTAATTAAAGCACTGTGGCTGTATCTGTGTGAAAGGGTTTTGGAGGGCGTTTAGTCATTGAAATCATTCAGGATCAGTTGCTCACAGATGGTAATCTGACTTTCCAGTAGAAAGAGAATCTAGACTCACAGAAATTGACTGTTTTCACTGAGGATGGAACTTGCCTGCTGTAGAGGATGAAGATTGTCTGGTTTGCTGGTACATGTCCTCACAGCATGGAGACATGAGGCATTCCTGCTTTGCAAGAGGCAAGTGCCAGGCTATACATTTTATGTTGGTATGTGTAAGTGAAAAATGGCAGATGTGCTGGTACATTTTCACATGGAATCTCATAGAGATGCTGAGCTGGCTAATTACTTTCTTTGTGTATATTTGAAAACTGAACTGATACCAGCACCAGTTGCAGTATAGAAATCAAATTCCTGAGGTCTGACATAATGCAATTTCAACAGTTCTGCTGGTTGTGTACAAACAGAAACAATAGCTTGTGGAAAGAAAGACATCATCACTGAAACAGGACTCAGTCACTGCTGTCGGTGCTGCAAGATTGGCTT
>VWZE01001773.1:0-52904 GCA_013396675.1 Eubucco bourcierii | reverse complement strand
GTTGGCCTGGGCCCATCTCTCCAGCCTGTCCAGGTCCCTCTGGATGGCATCCCTGCCCTCTAGCAAGTCGACTGTGCCACACAGCTTGGTGCCATCTGCAAACTTGCTGAGGGTGCACTCCATTCCTCTGTCCATGTCACTGACAAAGATGTTAAACAGCACTGGTCCCAGCACTGACCCCTGAGGGATGCCACTTGGCGCTGGTCTCCAGGTGGACATTGTGCCAATTAGGTACAAAGTTTAATCTTTCCTAGTGCTAAGTATATTCTGATAGATTAAACTTACTGGTTTCCTGTCCCCATGTAGAAGACATTAGAGCGGCGTTCTCTAAGCGTGCTGATATTTTACAGCACTCTGACTTCTGGAGTAAAATGCTCTTGTCTCAAGATCATTTGCCTGTCAGACTTAATCACACCTGAATCCATTGCTGCAGTCTCACATTTGATGGAAGACTTTTTCAGCTGGAAATAGATCATATAGGTGGTCCTGAGCTGGAGTTTCACATCTCCAACAGCCTCTGCACAGCTCATCCTCTGCGCTCCCACTGGATTAAGTAGATAGCTTTAACTGATGACTTTATTTTTGTATGAACAGGTAATCTCACCTCAACGCATTCCTGCCACTGTAACTCCCACCTTGTTGATGTCCCCAATGGTGTTCACTCAGCCCACCCCTGCTCCACCAAAAGCAAGTGACAGTGGGCGGTTAGCAGCAGCAAACCAAGAAGCTGCTGTTAGCTCAGCTGGCCTGCTCCTGCCGCTGCAAACCCCAGAGCCATCTGTGGTCAACAGCACCTCAGTGACAAAGATGCAGCTGCAGGAAACCCTTCTTCATCTGATCCAGGTAAAGCACTGAGAAGTCTCCTGTTTTGCCTGACATCTTGATCCCCGTTTTGATGTAAGCAGCCTCGCATCTATTTGTCTGGAGGCTAAAGGAATGACTAAAAGATGTGTTTGGAAGTTGCAGTGCTTATGGCTGCATCTGAACAGAGCACTGTGGCACTGACTGGGGATGCGACAGCCTATCCTTCGACGCTGCTGGCTTAGCTGCATCCGATTTGGGCTTCAGAATGACAATAAATTTGACCGAAAAGAACAAAGATGACAGAAGGCTTCATAAGGTCAACTTATGAGGCAGAGAGATCTGCATTATATTTTTAGCTAAAGATAAATAATGGGTTGTTATCCGAGCTGCCAAATGTTTCAGAGATGCATGTTAGCAGTAAGAGGAATTCAGATGGGAAATTAAAATTGCAGGCCGAGACTGTGCGACTTCAAAATACAAGGTTCTATAACCTAAAAATATACTTGCTCGGGTTATTCAAGTGAATTCTCTAGTTCAAATGCTCCAAGGAGACCTTGTTGTGGCCCTCCAGTACCTGAGGGGGCCTACAGAAAAGCTGGGGAGGGACTGTTTAGGGTGTCAGGTAGTGATAGGAATGGGGGGAATGGATCCAAGCTAGAGGAGGAGACATTTAAATTAGACATTAGGAAGAAGATCTTCACCATGAGGGTGGTGAGACACTGGCACAGGTTGCCCAGGGAGGTGGTGGAAGCCTCATCCCTGGGTGTTAAGACCAAAGTGGCTCTGGGCAACCTGATCTAATGTGAAGTGTCCCTGCCCATGGCAGGGGGAGTTGGAGCTGGATGATCCTTGAGGTTCCTTCCAACCCTGACAATTCTGTGATTCTGTAAAATTGCTTTTGCTTCAGTTTTTCAAATTGAAATGTGACAAAGCATTAGCAACATTATGTATGAGGTGATTATTTACTGCTCTGGGATGATGTGAGTGCTTATGAAGGTTTGGTTTTGTTCTGTAACTTGCCACGTGATGACTATCTGAAGAGTAGTAGTTGGGATTAGATAACCACAATAGGAATAGATATACAGGTTTAAGGGTCCAAACTGTAGGCCAAAACTTGCTTGCGTGGCTTTGGAATAAAACCAGAAGTCATTATTGGAATGTTGAAGTAATTAAAAATATTATTTAAGTTAATAGACCCAGATTTTAACAAATCAGAGGATTTTCCCATTTTCCCCTGTATTTTTTGAGGTTGAAAAATAAAAATATCACATTATCTTGTGTTTACATGCTTTGAGTATCTGGATAATAGTAAAAACATACATGAAGTTAAAACAGAAACTAAGCAAGGAAAATTGGATTTTACCCTTTGAAACTGTGCTTCTGAAGTGTATATTTGACCCTGCTGTTGGTGGTGGTATTCAGGGAACACCACCTGGAAATTATTCACTGACAGTTTATTATCTGGGGGGTTTTTTTGGTTTTTTTTCCCTGTTATGTATACAACCTCAGATGCTCCTCATTTTTCGTCAGATAGAATCTTGATTTTAATTTTCCTCATATGTTTATGTGAGCTACTTTAGGACCTTCTTTCTTAATGTGACTTGGCCATTCTTGCAAAATAATCTTCAGAAGGAAAAAGTTAAACAGGAGCATCAGAGCAAAAGCAGCAGCAGCTTTAAGGAACGTTAAGTCTAAAAGAGCTAAACAAGATGCAAAGGTTTGCCCAGGTAGGATGTTTCATTGCTCCTTCAGACACACTTGGAATTATCCCTGACCTAATGGATGAAACTGCTTAAACAAATCCCTAAGGAAATGCAGGCAAAGGGAAGGAATGACAGGGTCTTATCATCACTATGTGACCAAATTAAACCCACTGGGAGTTTGAAAAATCTGCTTTCTGTGTACTCAGTGCTCCTCTTAGCAATAGAGTTGTGTTTGCTGCAGCAAAGTTTATGTTCACAGCTGGCTCTCATGAGGCTGCTACCTACCTTTGGTAAAGGAAGTAACACCTACCTTTGGTAAAGGAAGTAGCTTTCCTGTTAGAATCATAGAATGGTAAGGTTGGAAGGGACCTCAAGGATCATCTAGTTCCAACCCCCTGCCATAGGCAGGGACACTTCCCACTAGGACAGGTTACTCAAGGCCTCATCCAATCTGGCTTTGAACACCTCCAAGGAGGGAGCATCTATGACCTCCCTGGGCAACCTGTGCCAGTGCCTCACCACCCTCACTGGAAAGAACTTCCTCCTAACATCCAGTCTAAATCTCCCCTCTGCCAGTTTAAACCCATTTGCTCACTTTTAAACCTTAAACCCTGTTGCTCACTTTTTAAAAGAGAACAAGGTTGAGAAGTGCATGAAGTTACTCAGAATACCTGTTGTGTGCTCTAACAAGTGCCTGATTTATTTTCCAGCACGATGACAACTTCTTGAATATTATCTATGAAGCATATCTCTTCAGCGTGCGAAAAGCGGCGATGAAAAAGTCCATGTGAAAGATGAGCTTTGCATTCAATTTCTGTTGCTTCCTGAACTCCAGGGAAAAGAGTTCAAATTTCTCTAGTACGTTTACTTTGAAATAAATGAATGGTCTTAGGCGTTTTCCCATACACATAGATCGTGGTCGTTGGCAAGCAGATGCTGTACTAAGAAAGAAGCAGCAAGCAGAAACAGATTGTGCCTTTAGGGAGGGGAGCGTCGTGATGCTGAAGATTTAATCACAAAATAGCTTCAATTATTTTTCTTATATTGCTCCATATTTTGAATTGGTTTCCCAACATAAAGACTTGGTTCTCGGAATTCCGTTTCCCTTCCTACTTGCAGTGGGCTAGGGAGTTGTGACGGATTTTCTCCCCGAGACGTGGGAGGCAGCAGTCGTGCTGAACGTGCCCAGCTCTGCCCACACGGTGGCGATGTTGGACTAGCTTTAGGAGCAGGACCATCCGGCTGCAGGCTCGCAAGGGAAAAAAGCTCGGGGAGAGACTGCGCTGTCCTGGGACTTAGCCGTCAGCCAAGCAACTGAGGTGAAATGTCATGAATTCTCCCTCCCCCCAGTTTTGTAGAGAAATAGTTTTCTATTTTAACAAGAGTATTTTTAGCTAGCAGTAGAAATGGGGCTTTGCAGGTAGAGGAACCGGGGAGGGGAGGGCTGCTTTGTTCGTGTCCTTGATATCAGCATAGCTCTGGGGCGGCATCGGTTTCACGTTTCTGTTGTTCCAGATCCAATCTGCATTGTTATAAGTGATGTACAACTTTGTAAAGGGGAAGGCTTACCTAGTGTAAAAGTACTTTTTTTTCCCCCCTTTTTTTAGTCTGTCCCTAGAGCACAGTGGTTCCATTGATCCGTTTCTAAAGAAAATAAAATGGATAATCCTTACTGTGTGCCAATTTCATTTTATTCTGCCCTGGACTGTGGATTTAGAATTGTTGGGTCACTCGTGTTTATGTGACTTGAGAATGTTTTTACACTTGGCAGAAGGTACATGGGGCTTTAAATCAGGTAGAATAAATGATTGGGGGAAAAAATGTCTATTTTTATTAGCAGCTGCTTCTGAAGTACAAGTTTACTAAAGCTTAGGAGCCCAGAGCTGTTGCTGAGGAGGCATTTCTTTTGTGGGTGCAGTGAATCCAAGGTGTAATCCACAAATAAGTATCCACTCTTCTTTGCTGTGGCTGTAGGTTCAACTCTAGCTTCATTTGTGAAGGTAAATTGAGATGCAGGTTTCAATTAGTATAGTTGTAACGACTCAAACACCTGCCCCCACCCGCATGCATCTGACCTTTCTCTGCTGAGAGGATGTTTGGGGAGGGGATTTGCTCACATTCTTGGGGAAAGACTCTAAATCAACATACATTTAAAAAGTCAAGAGCCAATTTCTTTATACACAAGTGACTCATGCCCCAAGAGACTCATGCCTACAAAACTGCTAGACTTTTCCTGTTGAACTAAACTAACAGCTAACTGCTAAATAGCTCATAAAGAGCAAGTTGTATTCTAGTTCCATTTTGTTCCCAAATTGCTTACTTTCCCTGCAGGTTCTGTGAACGGAACATGTTGTGCAGATCCCAGGAGGAGCAGACTTTCAAGATAACAAGCCCTAATAACCTATGTATTATTATCCCATAATTTCTGAGATTTTACTGAGTTAATTGCTGTTATTTCAGAATTAGCTGATGTGGAAGAAATTGGAATCTACACAAAAGAGTCTGTGCAAACTGAGTGCAGGCATAACTGACATCTGTGATGCTGGATTATCTGGCAGTGCAATGTAGAGAGGAGGGGAGCACACAGTTAAGACCTCACTCGACAGGCAGAACTGCTCTAACTGATAGGTAAGACTACGCCTTAACCATCTCAAGCTGTGTTTGTGATAGATTTTCTGGCCGTGGGGGTAACATTTTTGTTTACCTAAAAGGCAAGCAGGAATGTTTGAAGCATTCTTACTGATTGCTTTTCAGAGTTTTTGCTTTACAAAAGTTAAAGGCATTATGTTTTAAAACATCCCTTAAATCTTGATGCTTATGACAGCTGTGGTGTTGCTTGACAAGCTGAGGCTTATCTTAAAGCAGAGGCAATTCAGGCTTTATTCTCATTTCTCTCTCTCCTGGTTGCATCTACACCAAGTAATACTGATGGAGTTGAATTTCTCTTGCTGTATTATGCTGTAAGGGATGCCTGTCATTGCTCAGGAAGCATAACCTTGCCTTATGTGAGGTGAAGAGAAGAAGGGGAGTTGCTAAAGCAGGAAGGTGCTGGTTTATCTGACTTGCATGCTTCCCAGGAACATCAGAGGTAGGAAAATAGAACAGGCTCAGAAAATTAATTTTGTGATAATGAACAGAAAAGCAGTGAGAGAATTCTATTGAGAAAAAAGCCAAACTTTTCCTCTAGGTTTCCATTCCCAATGTCAGGATTCACTTCAGAGGTTTTTAGAAACCTAAGATTGAACTTGGAATTATACTGGAGTGTAAATTTGTGCTGTGCCTTTTCCCCTCTCCTTTCTGCTGCAAACTGAAGTAACTGCCTTGGAAGAAGGCTTTTCCCCAGAGATACAGACAAGGCCTTACAGTAGTGTGAAAAAGATGGAGGATCCTCACGTGATACTGAGAAGCCAGGCTCTGCCTGCTGGTTTGCGTTTGGTTTTGGGTTTATTTTATTTGTTTTTCAGTCAAGTGGGACTGTCCCCTTTTGCAGCCAGATCTGTGCGTGGTACTATAAAGTTTATTTGGGGATTGACAGATCACCTCTGAACTGCAGTGATTCTGAACACTCAAGTTCCCCTGTTTCTTCAGTTATTTTATTTTAAGATACTGTTAGAACTAGGGAGCCCTTAAGCTAGGAAGGCCTTTGGAGACAAAAAGGCCACAGCAGTTAGGATTACATTTTAGAGCTACGAGGATGATTGAGGGACTTGAGCATCTCCCCTAGGAAGAGAGACAGAGAGCCCTGGGGCTGTTTAGTATGGAGAAGAGAAGGCTGAGAGGAGATCTGATCAGTGTCTGCAAATATCTGAGGGGTGGGTGTCAAGTGGAGGGGGCCAAACTCTTATCGTTGGTCAGGAGCAGTAAGACAAGGAGCAATGGATACAAACTGGAACACAAAAGGTTTCGGCTCAACATGAGAAGAAACTTCTTTACCGTGAGGGTGACAGAGCCCTCGAACAGGCTGCCCAGGTGGGTCGTGGAGTCTCTTTCTCTGGAGACTTTGAAAACCCACCTGGAAGCATTCCTGTGTGAACTACCCTGAATGATCCTGCCTTGCCAGGGAGGTTGGACTCGATGATTTCTGGAGGACGCTTCCAGCCTCTGAAGTTCTGTGATTCTTTGAGCCTGGGTCTCCTTTTATGTGAAAAATAATAATGATAAAAGACCACAACCAACCACCAACAGCAAAAAAGCAGGAAGTAGAAAATCAGCAGGTATGTGAGGGTTGCAATGTGCAATTGTCTGGCTGTTTCTTAACATAGCACCGCTTTGGGCTTGGTGGAGGTTTTTTTTTTCCTTCTAGAAGAATAAATAAATTTGGGCTTAGCAAGAGTTCCAGAAACCACAGCAGTACTTTCTGCATTAACTCCAGTCTTAGCATTTAACTGATAGTAGTTTTCAGTGTAATTCCACTTCAGCACTGTCTACTTCCTCAGCAAATTCCACACCTATTAAACTAGAGTGAGAAAGACAAGAAATAGAGAGTGAAGTACTGAAGCATGATCTCTGTCAGTGCTTATCATGGAAATCCACAGCGTTCAGCGAAGGCATCCAAATTTTTCCTCAGGCCCTTCTCACAGAAAATTCAAATCCTTAATTTGATTTTTATTCATTAGCTTGCTCTTGCTCCTCTATTTACTCCTTGTTGTAGCTGCAAAGGGGATAATTAAAACTGTACAGCAAAATAAAATTTTCCAGGAACTGGATGCAGCTAAATAGGCAGCATGCTTCTGCTCTTCTGGCAGCCTGTTTAGAAGGTGTTGAGCTTTGAATTTCAGTCATAAAGGCAGTGAGTATTGAAGAGATCCTTGTCCCTTTAGGATATTAAAATCATAGTTTAATATTCTAGCAAACTCGGAGGAGAAGGCAAAATTAAAAGCCATTTTTCAGTAAGTATTTGAGACTGTAATGTAGAACATGTTATGAGATGGGAGCTTTATCCAGAGGGATTCCTGAAACCTAGAAAAAGACAAAATGCTCATCCTGGAGATGAATAATTTACTAAAAAAAACTAATCTTCAGGCAACCTGCAGTAAACATTGCTGCTAATCCTAAGGTCTTTTAAGAGGCTCTTGCAAGTCCTTGCCCTTTCCAAACTGCCGTAGGTATCTCTAATAAGCTTTTATTCTGACCTCTAGATGTAAATGTGTGAAGCTGAGTTGGGAAAACAGGAGCAAGCTTGACATATGCAAACAGGAAGATGTGGTTCTGCAATACACTGAAGAAACAAAACTGGAGCTTTAGAAACACTTTAAGCTGGCTCTACTGCTCAAGAGGCAGCCAGTCTCAGCCACCCTCTTCTAGCTGATCACCCCTGCTCTCACACCAATCTTCCTTTCCTTTTCCTCTTGTATCTCTCCTTTTTAAAGTTTTTGTTAATACAGCTATGTAGTAAAAGGTGTTGCAGCAGAATTTGTCCATGTTAAGACTCCCTCCATGCCCAGATGAGTTCAGTGGGCAACAGCTTGGGCTGTGCAGCCATAGGGATAAGTGGGTGGGGTACACAGAAGGGAAAATGAGGCAGGAGACTTGAGCTGCATCTGTAGACTGACTTGAGGATGCTGGAAAACTCTGATCTGAAGGCCTTTGCCTCTTTGCTTCGTTAAGACTCAGAAGATGTCACCAAGCTCACAAATTCTGCATTATTATCCCCTGCCTTGGCTCTGGGGGAATCCCTGAAAGCCTTTGCAGACACCTCCAGGATGGCTGCGTGCTGTTCATCAGCCTCATCTCTCCAGGCTGCCTGCAGAGGCAGCAGGAAGACAGGGGCTGCTTGAGGGCAAGTCTCAGTATAAACCTAATTTAGCAGGGGAGATCAGATTGACTGGGCTAAAGTTAGCCTTTGCAAACACCTTCTGGCTGCCACCATCTTGCACTGACCCAGCAGTGACAGCAGAACCATGCCCTACCTTTCCTCACAATATAGCAGATCTTTGGGTGGATTTTCTTTTTCTTTTTTTTTTTTTTCCCAGTTTAATGGAGATTGCACCATTAAACCTGAACAGACTGCTCAGATTTAAATCAGCATGGGAGTGAATGTGAAATGCAGGAACCAGATTGCTTTTGTTTGTGTAGCTGACAAAAAAAACCCTGACTGAAACAAGCAGAAAGTAAGCATTGGAAAGATAAAGAGGAGAACAGAGATTTCTAGGTAGTTTTAATGAGTAGCTTTTGGAGAAAGTGTGTCCAGTCTATGAACACCTTAGCTTTATAGGTGTTACAGGGAGAATTTGACTTGCAAGTAGTCTCCATACTTCTTCCTTTTAAGAGGTGAGCAACCTCTTGAAAACTTCCAAATTTTCTATATCCCTGGAGATGTTTAAGGCCAGGCTGGATGAGGCTCTAGACAACCTGATCTAGTGTGAGGTGTCCCTGTGTCCATGGCAGAGGGGCTGGAACTAGCTGATCCTCGTGGTCCCTTCCAACCCTGATTCTATTATTCTATAAATCTAATTCATGAATTTAAAATAAACATCTGATGTACACAGTGGGAAGTCACTACACATTTTTTGTGAGCATCAGCTTCAGTTGTATCACAGGATAACAGGATGTTAGGGTCTGAAAGGGACTTCTGGAGGTCTTCCAGTCCAATCCCCCTGGCAGAGCTGGACCAGAGAATCTAGCACAGGTGGCACAGGAACACATCCAGACAGGGCTGCAAAGGCTGCAGAGAAGGAGACTCCACAACCTCTCTGGGCAGCCTGTGCCAGTGCTCTGGGATCCTTACAGTCAAGAAGTTCTTCCTCATGGTGAGCTGGAACTGCCTGTGCTACAGTTTCCAACCCTTGCCTCTTGTCGTATGCCAGTGCACAAGTGAGCAGAGGCTCTCCCTGTCCCTTCCTTCCTTGCCCAGACAGTGGTGGTGAATGGTGCCACATCCAGCTTGCAACTGTCACTAGTGGTGTGCCCCAGGGATCAGTGCTGGGCTCAGTCCTGTTTAATATCTTCATTCATGATCTGGGTGAGGGGATTGAGTCCTCCATCAGTGAGTTTGCAGACGACACCAAGTTGGGAGCAAGTGTGGATCTGTTAGGGGGCAGGAGGGCTCTGCAGAGGGACCTGGACAGGCTGGACAGATGGGCACAGTCCAGTGCCATGGCTTTAACAAGGCCAAGTGCCAAGTTCTGTACTTCAGCCACAACAACCCCATGCAGAGCTACAGGCTGGGGACAGAGTGGCTGGAGAGAAGCCAGGCAGAGAGGGACCTGGAGGTGCTGTCTGACAACAGCTGAACATGAGCCAGCAGTGTGCCCAGGTGGCCAAGGAGCCCAATGGCATCCTGGCCTGGATCAGGAACACTGTGGCCAGCAGGACCAGGGCAGTCCTCCTCCATTTAAGAAAGATGTCGAGATGCTGAATGTGTTCACAGAAGGGCACCAAGGTTGTGAGGGGCCTGGAGCACAGCCCTGTGAGGAGAGGCTGAGGGAGCTGGGGGTGTGCAGCCTGCAGAAGTGGAGGCTCAGGGCAGACCTCATTGCTGCCTACAGCTATCTGAAGGGAGGTTCTAGTCAGGTGGGTTTGGGCTCTTCTGCCAGGCAAGTAGTGACAGAAGAAGAGGACACAGCCTCAAGTCATGCCACGGTAGGTTCAGGCTGGATGTTAGGAAGTTCTTCACAGCAAGAGTGATTGACACTGGAATGGGCTGCCCAGAGAGGTGGTGGAGTCACCACCCCTGCAGGTGTTTAAGAGAAGGCTGGATGGGGCATTTGGTGCCATAATTTAGTTAATTAGAAGGTGTTGGGTGATAGGTTGATGATCTTGAAAGTCTTTTCCAACCTGGTTAATTCTGTGATTCCTGACCCCCAGCCCTCAGCTATTTATGGACATTGCTCACATCCCCTCTCAGCCTTCTCCTCTCCGGACTAAGTAGCCCAAGGGCTCTCAGCCTCACCTCATCAGGCAGTGCTGCAATCCCTTCAGCATCCTTGTAGCCCTCCCTTGGACTCTCTCCAGCAGAACCCTGTCCCTCTTGAACTGGGGAGCCCAGAGCTGGATGCAATATTCCAGGTGAGGTCTCAGAAGGGCAGCATAGAAGGGGAGCAGAATTTCTCTCAATTTGCTGGGCACACTCTTCTGAATGCACCCCAGGACCCAATTTGCCTTCTTGGCCACAAGGTAATATAGGTAATAAAAAAGCCATCTTAAAAATTATTTGGGGCATATACTAATTAAAAACCCTTTTTTTATTGAAATTCCCCAAAAAGCAAAGTTAAGCTTTGAGTTCAGAACAATGTGCAGAAACACCACCACCAGTTAAGAAAAGCAGAAGGAATAAACCCTCTGGCACGTTGTGACTAAACAAAAGTCAAGAAATGGAAAGGCTGAGATCTGATCATCAGCAAGTGAGGAGCCTGCCTCCAGGCTGTGAGGGAGCTCTGGGAAAGGGTGGCAAAGTCCTACAGCTGCTGCCATGTGCATGGAGGGCTGCTGAGCTGATGGTTGGATCTTCCACCCACAGCAATGCTGCCCTTGCCCGCATCTTGCCAGCCAGCTGCACAGGCTCATGTGCTTCATGTCCAGCTGCTGCACACCTCTGCTAGCTGGGGATAAGAACCCTTGGGCTCTGCTTCTTCACCCAGTGCCCGAAATCCATGTCTGAAATGCTCTAAAGCAAAGAGAGGGATTATACTTCTGCAGAAACATGTCCACCTGTGTGTCTTTCTTTTGCACTTGCCTGAAAGCAGAGCCTTTAGAGGGAGAGAGGAAAGGAGCGTGCAGGCTGCTGGCAGCACTCCCAGCAAAAGGCTGCTCAGGCTGGGGACAAAAGTTCTGTTTTCCTTCATTTTTCCTGCCTGGCTCACTAACAGCTGCCTTCTTTCCACTTACAGCAGTAGCCCCAGACCTACCGCTTAGTCAAAGTGCCTATAATTGTCATTCATCTCTGATTTTTCTAGGCCTGAGGCTCCCCTCTCCGGTTGTCAGGGAACTCCTGGCTTCTCCCATGGATGCCAGTAACTGAAGGGGGGCAATGGGTTTAAACTGGCAGAGGGGAGATTGAAACTGGATGTCAGGAGGAAGTTCTTTACAGTGAGGGTGGTGAGACACTGGCACAGGTTGCCCAGGGAGGTTGTGGCTGCTCCCTCCCTGGAGGTGTTCAAGGCCAGGTTGGACGAGGCCTTGAGTGACCTGTACTAGTGGGAGGTGTCCCTGCCTATGGCAGGGGGTTGGAACTGCATGAGCTTTGAGGTTCCTTCCAACCTTACCATTCTATGATTCTGTGATTCTATGACCCCATGCTTATGGATGCATCCTGTTTGGCAATAGATAGGGCAGTTCCCTTCTCTTTTACAGCTAGCCTCAACTACTTGTGGCTGCCATCTCACCCTCTTGTGATGCACCTTTCCTTTCCTCTGTTTCTGCATCTGAAGTCCAAAATCTTCTGCTTCCAGGCAATCTGTGTTCTCTTTCCCAGCACTGCCTCAATAGCTATAATCCCACCTCCAGTCTCTCCAAAGGTGCTGCTCAAGGGGAGAAGTTTGTCCATGTCTGCCACGTGAGCAAGCACAAACTGTCACTGTGCTGGTTTGAGGCTAGCTGGAATATTTTAATGAAAAGAAATAGATTCTAGACTGTGAAAAGCAAACAATGGTGATGTCTGCTTCACTCATAGGCTTGCTGAGATGTGTAAGAACAAGGGCACAAACATAGGTAAGAGAAAGAGTCTTGGTCTCTCTAGCTGCTGATTTTGTCCTCTGATCTCTGCTGAGTAACCTAACTAACCATTCTGATTCTAACATCCCTGGCCCATCCTCCAAACTCACCTTGTGCATAACCCAGACCCTGGGGTAGGGTAGAAGGGTGGGAAGAAGGTGGAAGGGTGGTTGGAAGCCCCTCCTGGGGACTCTGATTTCTGGGAGGGGAGTTGTGTTTCTGTATTCCCTTTAACTTGTCTATGTCTGTAACTATTCCTGTCTGTTGTGTCTATCTCTGCTTGTACATTGTGCTGAGCTGTAAATAGAGCTTCAGCCCTTAACTTTCGTCTGGTTGAGTCTAGCCTGTGTGAGTTTACAAAGTGGGGAGGGGGCAGGGAACTCCCAAACCATCACAGTCACCCAGCACCACTTTCAAGTGGATCACATCCCCCCCCAAAACTGAGTGCCACAGCTCAGGAATGCCTGGAAGAATCAGCAGGACCAAAGATGAAGACACTGGCTTTTAGAACAAGTCTTTATTGTCTTTAAGGAAAGTCCCTGCAGAGATCATTGTTATAAATATTCAGTTTTAATATGTGGAAACAGGAAAATACTCAAATTTATTACCACAGACTCCCGCACCAAAAGAACAAACAAACGCCCCCCAAAACAGTGAACGATTTACAATTTACCAAAAGTCGGGAATTATTTACACAAAAGGTACGATAGGAATTTTGGGAGAGCACTTTAGGGAAGGGACAAAGAAGTATAAACATCCATGTCTTAGGCACAGCCCAGAGGGGAGGGTGAGGAGCAGCAGCTGCCACTGCCGGCCACAGGATGGATTCCCCTGGCCCGGGTGCAGGGCTGTTGGCGGGAAAAGCAGCGACTCCAGTTACGGTAATTGCTAGCGTTACTCACTCATCGGCCCCGGGCGCTGCAATGAGGGAATAATCGAAGAAATTAGCATCCCAAATTGCGTTTTCAGTGCAACCACGACACACAGAGGGCAGCAGGAGCTGAGTGTGCTGCCCAAACCGAAAGTAAAAGGCGGGAGCCTGCGTGCTGGGGTAGCCAGTCGGCAAGGCACAGCCAGCGGCAGGCTGGGGAGCAGAGCAGAACGCAAGCGTAGTGAGGCCCTCCCAGAGCGCCTTCAATCGTCCCTCGAGGCGAAACAGACCACTGGCAGGAGAGGCATTTGAAACCTGGCCGATCTAACGGCACTGGTGTTGCTGACTGGGCCTGTTTGGCCCCGGCAGGGTAATCATAACACAGAAGCTTTGTCAAGGGAAAGGTGGAAGGAATAAGTGGAAACAGAATCGCAGGCTCGCAGGATGTTAGGGGTTAGAAGGGCCTCTGGAGCTCTCCCAGTCCAACACCCCTGCCAGAGCAGGACCAGAGAATCTAGCACAGGTGGCACAGGAACACATCCAGACAGGCCTGGAAAGGCCCCAGAGAAGGAGACTCCACAACCTCTCTGGGCAGCCTGTGCCAGTGCTCTGGGACCCTTCCAGTCAAGAAGTTCTTCCTCATGTTGAGATGGAACTGTGCTGTGGTTTCCATCCCTTGCTCCTTGTTGTATGCAAGGGCACAAGTGAGCAGAGGCTGTCCCTGTCCCTTCCTTCCTGACCTCCAGCCTTCAGCTATTAACAGACATTGCTCAGATCCCCTCTCAGCCTTCTCCTTTCCACACTAACCAGGCCCAGGGCTCTCAGCCTCTCCTCATCAGGCAGTGCTCCAATCCCTTCAGAATCCTTGTAGCCCTCCTTTGGACTTCCCTGTCCCTCCTGAACTGGATAGCCCAGAGCTGGATGTAATATTCCAGGTGGGGCCTGGAGTAGAGTGGGAGGAGAACGTCCCTCCATCTGCTGGACACACTCCTCTTAGTGCACCCAGGACTCCATTTGCTTTCTTGGCCACTGGGGCACATTGCTGTGCCATGCAGAATTTGCTGCCCACCAGCACTCCCAGGTCCTTCTCCACAGGACTGCTCTCCAGCAGATCACCTCCCAGCCTGTCCTGGTGCAGTTTATTGTTCCTTCCCAACTGCAGAACTTTGCACTTGTCTTTACTGAACCTCATTAGGTTCCTCTGTGCCCAGCTCTCTCTCCAGTCTGTCCAAATCTTGGTGAATCAAAGAAGATTAAGAGTCTCCAGCTGACTCCTTTGACTGAGGTGTGTGAAAAAATGCTGGCTGTATACTCAAGAAAATCCAGTAGGTTCTTTGAAGGGATAATGAATAAACAAAAGCGAAATCTGGGGAATTTCAACTCACCTGTAAGGATGGAAGCAAAGGTGTAGAAATCAGAAGAACTGGGTACAAAACCTGGGTTTGCTCAGGAAAAGTTTTGCTTCCTTGTACCAAAGGAGGGATTTAGGTGGCATTAAAGTTCAGAAGAAGCAAGAAGCTAATCTGTCACTGTGGGGGCTGCCAAGTCCAGCAGACAAATGTTCTTCAGTGTCAAGTGCCAGAGGACCAAAGTTGATGCCAACAAGAGCTCATTTCTGAGACAGCAGCAGGCAGGCAGTGCAGAGCTGGCTTAGCAAGGCAGAGCACTCTGCAGGTGTCAGGACACCTTGGAGGAATCAGCTCATGAAATGGAAAGATTTCAGAGATGAAACAGCTTAGGAGGTGATGCAAGGAGAAAGGTTGGAGGCTATTCTTGTCACATCATAACGATTAATTACACTGGTGATGAGGGGGCAGGCCTGAATGCATGGATTTGTGGGGTGGGGAACGGAGGCAGAAGCAGGCAGAGGAGAGAGGGACATGAATGCTGGTCAATAGTTAACACAAAGCAATCTACCCTTTTGGAATTAATGATTTCATAATCCACTCAGATATCTTTGCAGGAGAACTCATGCATCATTTTAAAGGACTTCTCTTTCTTACATATATTTTCCATCTTCAACATGGCTCTGAAATTCCTTTCACACAGATTGCTAGGTACAAAGTATCTACAAATGCTTTTTATACAAATTACCCTTGCAGAGGGGAGAGAAGGCAATGTTATCTCCAGTTGAAAAGGCCATGAAGAGTGGCTGCATAATGGATTGATGGAGGTCACAGAAGAAGATAAGAGGCTCCACTGGAGCTTCACTCTTTCCTCCATCACTTCAGTTTTGTTTGTGGCAAACAGAAAAATCTCAGTCCAGCCCAAACTGCTCTCTTTCCCAGATGCAGCAGGTTGTAAGAGATCAACACACTATATTTGTGGGGAAAATTGGAAAAGGCAACTGGAGCATCCTGCAAAACAAAAAAAAAAAAAAAAGTCCTCCTGACAAGCACAGGATTTCTACTGGGGTTTTTTTCCCTTTTTCCCTACTTTTTCCCTTTGCAGGTGCTGTACAAACCATCAGGGATCCCTTTCTTTTCTCCCTTCCTCTGCAGCATGCTGCAGGCTGGAGTGTGACAGCTTCGTGTGCTCCCTGCCTGCCATAGGACAGGCAAATGGACAAAGGCATCAGGAATGAATGGAGCACTGACAGTATTTGCAAATGCAACTCCTGTACAGATCAAGAAATCCATACCTGCTGCTCTGAGGTGTGCTGTCTCCAGCTGTGGCAGGGGCCACACTAGAGAGGCCAGGCAGTGCACATATCTCCTTATCCTTCCTGTCCCATTCTGCCCTTCCCTCGGCTCTTGGCTCACCCTCTCTGATGTGATTTGTGAGGTGCTGCTGAAAAGCCACTGTTGCACTTCCTCCTTAGAAATTATTTTCTTCTGCCAGATGACTGCAGCAGCTCAGTAGGAGTCTTAAAGTTTTTTTGATGGCCAGTGGAGAGATGAGGGACTGCTGCTGGTACTTCACAACAGACCAGAGCTAACAGAAAGTCTTTTCTCAGAGGGAGAGGGAAAGGAAAAAACTCCCATGTTTTGTTACTCCCATGTCAGGTACTGCCCCACACAAACACAAGTTTGCCAGAACAGGTTGGACTACTGCACCTCTGTGATCCCTTTCTGTGTCTGTCCTTTGCCATCCAAGCCTTCCTGCCCTGGATAAAGCCCAGAGCTCAGCCTACAGCCCTGCCTAGCAATGTGGAAAAGCACAGTAGATGATAAAGCATCTTCCTGACTCCTCAGTGCAGCAACCTTTCACCTTGTCTGCACACAGGCTGCTCTCCAGCACATAATCTGCATTTACTTCTCTGGCCTCTTGGCCCTTAATACACACAACTCTCTGTTTTCTCTTGCTAACATCAATTTTCTACTTGGCTAATGCGCAGCACTGTACCAAACCCAGCTGACTGGTGTCCTTTCTACCAAAAAAGGGCTCCATGGCTGTTCTAACCTATCAGCTTTCTATCCCTCCTAAGCAATCAGTTCTAAAGAGTTCTGGTTACATCTACCTCCTCTACTTCTGTCTTACTCCACAGTAGATGTGTCAGGTTATTTTATTTGTCTTTTAGCCTAGGTGAGACAGACATGGTGCAGCACTCAAAAGCCTGCTGGCCTTCCCCCGGCCCTGAGCTCTTTTCTTTCCTCATCACCCTCAACAGATGTTTGTGCCAGTGAGATGTGAAAGATCAACAGCCTGCCTTTTGCTGCTCAAGAGCATCCTCAGAGGGAAGGCTTTGGAAGGGAATAACCTTTGCAGATTCTGTTTCTGCCTGGGTAGGTGAGGAGAAAGCAGCTGTTGATAGATGTGAGTGTGAGTAGACATCAGCACATGGGAGCTCTGGAAAACATCTAGAAGACAAGTAGAAGCTTATAGCACTTCAGAGATGGGACAAAGCTGACCAGTGACTGAAGACCGTGGCAATAGTCACAGCACAGTTTGCAGATGCCCCAAGGACTTGCAGAAGTCCTGGGCACTGTTTGTATCTCTAGAGTGGGATGGAGAGTGCTGGGTCTCTCTCCTTGCATACCACCCCAGCACCCATGGGAAGGCACAGCCAGTCTCAGGAATTCACCTCCTAAATGAACTGGAGCTTCAAAGGTGCTGGTGCAAGTCAAGTGAGAGGAATTTGCTGGGGTAAGAGAGCAGGTGGAGTGTCCTGGCAGATGTGGCTGGCCCTGTGCCTTGGCCACGGAGAGCAGATGGCCATAAGCCTTCATGACAGCATATACTGTGAAACCCAACTGTGGTGTTTGATCCTGCCTTCCCTCCAGCACTGGCATCCATATAACCAGTTGACTCTCAGAGGCTGGTAGACCCTTATATAGCTGGAAGGTGCAAGGGGAAACTTGAGTATGGCCTGCCTGGTGTAATAATGTAGGTTATGGACACCACTAATGCTGAAGGATCAGGTCCCTGTGCAGCACAATGAGCTACTGCTGCTGGGTCACAACCACCTTCTCAACTGGGCAGCTCCTGGCCTGACATACAGAGGAAATACTACCTACACCTGCCCAGGGCTCGCCTGAGGTGTGGTGAGACTCCTGTGCTGGCAGAGCAGCCTTCCCTTTCCCTCCCAGATAGGTGCAGATGTCATGTACCCTGTGAAAGCCACCACAGGGATGTGCCCCTACAAAGGAGCATTTAGCAGAGCTGTTGGGTCAGCTTTGCTGACTCTGTCCACCACAGTCTCTCAGTTGTAGCCTTCGCATCTTTGGAGTGTTCTGTAGATGAGCAAAGGCATTGCAGTCTAGTGGCTGTTGTGAGGGGTCAGAGCAGAAGTGCTCCACTAGAGTCAGCAGCATGCAAGCTGCAGCACCCCTCTCACTGCTACCACAGGTTTTTGGCCCCTCCACAGCCACAGAGTAGTTGGGTGGCTGTTGGAGTGTGAGACTGCATTCGACCACGAGAGCCAAGTAATGGGAATTCCTAGGCCTGGCAAGCAGAGCAGATCTAGGTTTAAACTGCAGCTGGAAAAGGAAGTCACTCCAAACTGAGAACGCCAATGAACTTGAGCATCACTTGCATGAATTAAGCTAAGGTCAGAGCTGCAGCAAACAACCATTGCTAATGAGATTTCAGTGCTGCTCTGCCTGCTTTATGCGCATCAGATTTCCTGTGAAGGAATCCCTTAGGGCACAACTGTTTGGCTTCTGTCTGAAACTTCAGGAGCCTCTGGCTCAGAAAGACGTTAACTTCAGCCTCCACGCAGCACTGCTGAGCAGAAGGCAGGCAGCTGGGGTGCAGATGATGTTAGACAGCAATCACAGCTTGCAATTTGAGTTTGGTTTTTTTTGCAATACATGCAGGCAGCATTCATATTTCTGTAGCTCTGGTAACCCTGAATTCTACTTTCTGTGATAGACAGTGAGTTCAGTTCTTAGTTTCAAGTCTGCTGCAGATTGCTCTATCTCTGACCCAAGCAAATGGTTTGCTGAGGTGTCCCTAACTGTCTCTCGACTGTCCCACGTGCTGTCAAGATGCTGACAACAGCAGGAGGAAGCAAAATGAATGAGGCTGCTAGAAACTGATTTTTTTCTGACACATGCTTTGCACACTCTTACATGTTCTAGCAGGAAGGGAGACGATTTGCTCTCATACAACATATGTGCTAGATCAGACTAAATCCTTGTGAGCCAGTCTCTCCTGGAGGGGCAGAGAGTGTTTGATAGTCTCCCTGTCCAGCATCCATGTTGGGAGGAGATGGCTGAAACCTGGAGAGACCTTACCCACGATGTGGGGCTACCCACTCCGTCATCCTATGATGATGAGGATTGCAAAACCTCAACAAAAACTGCTGGCAAGAAGCACGCTGCTTTGTTTCCTCAGCTAATTTGTGCTCCTTGAAGGAAATCAAAGGCGGCGTCTAATGATCCTCCTGGGCACAACATGATTTGTATCTTCCTCCTTTCGGGGCAGGCTCACAGCATGGAAAGCCCTGGGGTTGAGGGGAAATCTCTTTGAAAGCTGCTCGCCGAGTGAGGTGCTGTCAAATGTTGAAGAGAGGAAGAGTGAGCCTGTGTTATGGGAGTTGGCAGATGACACAGCTAATTACTGACTCGGAGGCAATTTAGGGTGATGGGAAGTGACTTGAATTGTAACCAGAGGTTAAAAGAGTTTAACAGGAGACAGTGCCGGCACTGCTGTGCTTGGATGGGCTGAAGACTGCTCCCCATCAGCCTGCTCAGCTGCCCTAGGTCGAGGAAATACCTTTCACACTCGCTACAGATTGAGTCCCAGGTCGGAGCAACTCCTGACATCAGTACAGGCTGGAGCATGATGAAATTGAGAGCAGCCCTGCAGAAAAGGCTTTGGGGGTGCTGGTGAATAAGAAGCTGAACATGAGCCAGCCATGCACACTTGCAGTGCAGAAGGTAAATCACGTCCTTGACCACATCAAAAGAAGTGTGGTCAGTAGGTCAAGACAGGTGATTCTGCCACTCTGCTCTGCTCTGGTGAGAGCCCACCTAGAGTACTGTGTCCAGCTCTGGGGCCCTCAACACAAGAGATATGGACCTGCTGAAGCAAGTCCAGAGGAGGGCCACAAAGATGATCAGAGGGCTGGAGCAGCTCTGCTGTGGAGACAGGCTGAAAGAACCAGGGTTGGTCAGCCTGAAGAGAAGGCTCTGGGGAAACCCTATAGGTACATTTCAGTATCTGAAGTGAACCTACAGGAAGGATGGGGAAGGACTGTTTCAAATCACTGTTCAAATGTGGTGACAGGACAAGGGGCAATGGTTTGAATCAGGAGCAGGGCAGATTAGGTTGCACATCAGGAGGAAGTTCTGCACAAGAGCAGTAAAATACTGGAACAGGTTGCCCAGGGATGTGGTTGAGGCCTCATCTCTGGAGACAATCAAGATGAGACTTGATGTGGCCCTGGGCAGCCTGACCTAGTTAGAGGTGTCCCTGCTGAATGCAGGGGGTCTGAATGAGATGACCTTTGAGGGTCCCTCTCAATCTGATGCGATGCGATGCTGTGAACTGCAGGACAAAATGTAACCTGCTCTAGAATGTGTTAATCAGATGCCTTACAGACCTTTCCCCCACCCCTTTATCTTCTTCAAATTACCATCAGGATGTTGTTAATAACAATTGATGGTTGCCTAAAATCACAAAACATGTTCTCATTAATATTCATGAAAGGCTGGACTGGTTTTATCTACACCTACATCAAAGTGCGCAAAAATTTATCCATTGCCCAGCTTTTATCTTTAATCCAACTGCAACTGCCTGCCTCTGAGTTTTATGGGGAGGAGGGGAGAGGAAGCAGTTCTGTTTTCAAAGTTAAAAAAATAAAAGCATGAAAAGTTGTAATTTGTGACCTAGAATTTTGGCAAAGCTGCTCCCTTTTTATGAAATCAAAAGGAAGGGGGGAAATGAATTTTAAAAAAGAAAAATTTAAGAGGTTTTTAATTGAGTTCTAAATAATCCAGAAATTCTATTATGCACAGCTCTTGCATGTAAGCTCAGCAGCAGCATCAAAACAAGTCAAATTCACAGGAAAACTTTGAAAGAGTAAATAAAATAATAATAATACTAAGAAGAATAAGAATATTTTCAAAGTCTTTCTGCCCTTTATTTATGCTGCAACAGTGTGCAGCAGCTTCCCCAGGGATCAGGCACGACTGCTGTGCAAGGCAGCAACCCATGACCCACAGAGGCTGTGCTGGGGACAGCCAGCTCAGCTGTATTGATGCCATTTTTCCTGACAGGCAGATGTTTAATGCCTGCATCACTCCAAAGAGGTCTGCAGAGTGCTGCAGCCTAGCTCTGCTGGCTCCCCGACTCCCTCCCACTCCTCTATTGCCCGGAAACAGATCAAACCGCCCTGGGAGCTCAGCCCTACTCTTTGGCCTCTGACTGTGTGATCTAAATAAATCAGAGGAAGGAAGCAGAGAGCTTTACTGCTTTGCCCCTTGCCAAGCAAGACAGTCCTCATCCCTGGGGGCTATGCTGGCTCCCTTTTTGAAAGAGCATTGGGAGTTAGAGCATCCTGTCTCCCAAAGCACCTGATAGATCCTCACCAGGATTTCAGCAGATAGGTGAGGCAGTAACAGCAGACCACGAAGGCAAGTAACTCATCTCTCCACATCTGCTGACCCTGACAGAGGAACACATCCCAGGAGGGACCCTCCTAGCCCAATCAAGATGGGACAACTCTAATTTGGCCCAAATACCTCTGTCCTGATAACCTTGCAAAATCTTGAATCCCTATTAACACGCTGAGCAGAGAAAATGAGGCATTTGTAGCACGTCCTCTGAATAGGGTCACTGCATCATGCATTTAATACAAAGGATTTGGCAACAGAAATGCTGCTGCTAGCCGTGCAGTGAAGCAAGTGTGTGCAGCTGTGGAGATTAGCAGAGTATGTGGCATCATGCATTTAGTCACTTGCTGCACCACAATTCCTGGGGCTCTCCATGAAGCAAAACCTTCTTCCTGGAAAAAGCTGTTCTAGTGCAGCCACTTTATCGCAAAGGGCTTTAATCTCTTTTCCAATGGGGTTCCTTGTCCTAATCAAGTTCCTACAGCTCCTGTGGACTTGAAATGGAAAAGATTAAGTTTAACCCTTTGGTAGTGGAGAGAGAAGGATAAATCTGATTTTCACTCTGAGTGCCTTTGTGACAGCACCCAGGAGAGCTTCACTCTGCTTGCAGTTGTCCCCAGGCTGAGCACCTGCTCTTCACTTACTTTTCCTTTTTCCTTAGTCTTTCTTCTTTTTCTTGCCTTGCCCTCAGAGATGGTAGGAAGATGCTTCAGTGCTCCCTGTTTCCTGTGCATTCTGCTCTCCCTTGGTGTATCCCTTCATGCCCTAAATTTCCTGCTGCTCAGAACACTGTGCCTGATGAGAGTTTAAAATGCCGCTAGAAAAAAAAAAAAAAAAAAAAAAAAAAAAAAAAAAGCTCGTTTCATCTTGGAGTATTTAAACAAGACTAAAATTAGAGCAGAGCTATGGAAAAAAAATAAAAAGGAAAACAAAAGGCAAAGTAAGCATCCAAAGGCATTAATTAACATGACACCTATGTGGCTGCTTCTGTAAACAAGAGGGAGAGCCTGCAGCTCGCAGACAAATGGGTCTGCAGCAGATATTTACAGAGCACCCAGGTGGAATGTGAAACCTAGAAGGACACCTTTTGTCCAGGTCATCCTGCTGATGTCTGGTGATGCTCTGTAGGCATCATCTGCCTTTGAGGTAAGCCAAGGTAGAGCAAGGCAGTGGTATAACAGCTGCCTACATGCTAGCTGGTGTACCTGTGTGCTCCTCTGTATAACCCCCACCGTGTTATACCTGCACTGAGTCCGTCCTGCTCCACAGAGATCCCATTGAACTATGAGGAATCCAGGTGCAGGCAGCACTCCCTTGGTAAACAACCTTTTGTGTGCCTCATCTGTGCAGTCATCAGGGCCTTCTTGTGACCACTGGCATTCTTCATTCCAATGGCAGAAGAACCCTTCCACGCAGATCTTCAGGCTGTGTCAAGCAGGTGATGTTAAAAGCACATCTGCAGCAAAAAGACAAGGAGCAGTAGCTACAAGATGGAACATAGAAGGTTTCACCTCAACATGAGGAGAAACTTCTTCACAGTGAGGGTGACAGAGCCCTGGAACAGGCTGCCCAGAGAGGTTGTGGAGTCTCCTTCTCTGGAGACTTTCAAAATCCCCCTGGATGCACCCAGGACTGCCCTGGATGGATCCTGCTTGGCAGAGGGGCTGGACTCGATGGTCTCCAGAGGTCCTTTCCAATCTCCAAGGTTCTGTGATTCTGTGATAATTTAACCTAAAGCACACATGGGAGTAAGGGAGAAGTCATTTTCCCACAACGCCGCAGATCTTTCAGGTCTCACCATTCCAAACTTCCCAGGCCTCAGTCACCCTGCCAGTCATGCAGTGAACCCAGTCCTAGACCAAAGGACATGTCCCTGTTGCAATGAGGCTTTCTGGAGCTCAGCTGGGAGTACACAGCCCCTAATGGGACCAAGGAAGGAGAGAGGGCAGCTCTTGGCTATGGGGAGACCTGCCCAGGGCCTGCTTGCAGCATCAACACTCACACAAACCCGAGTCTGCAGCCGTCTCCCTCATCCCTGCTCAGCGGTGAAATCCACACACCTGCAGACTCAGCTTGCAAGGGCTCTAACTCTCACAGCACTGAAACCTGACCAGAAGAGATTTGCCAACCAGCCAGGAAAACCACAACTGAAAGTGTTTTGCATTGCTGATTCTGGCAAAGTCCTCCTCCTCACAGCAGCTTCTAGGACACGGAGACCAGATTCTCCGCTGCTGGTAAAACACCACGCAGTTGGTTTCCAAGCTACCTCAAGGAAGAGTTAAATCCAGACAGACAGACCAGAGCCACCATCCTCAGCTCTCCTGAGCAGGACATAAGCTCCAACACCATGCAGAGAGCAGTGGCACAAGCAGAATGTTTGACCACAATAACAAGGATCTTCTGTACCCAGATGCTTACCTAAAAAGTCCTTCCAGGAGACAAGGAGAGGCACAAGATTATGACATCAGATAAATGCATCTGCTGTGAACAAGACCACAGAGTTTATTCCCATCATGTCTTGCTTTCCCAACCAAAGCAAATTATTCTTATTAAGTTATTATGCCACAGATGTTTTTTTAAGTGAAGCAAAGACTTACCTTGAGGTTTGCACTGGTGGCAGGCACACAGCAAGATTTTTCAGTGTCTCTAGAATGAAAATCAAACCAGTGCTGAGCTTTTGCAGCCTCTTCCTCAGTCCTGACACTTACAGTGCAAAAAGGACTCTGATGCTCACTCCGTGTGGGCCCTGAGACACTACTCCAGAGTACCCAGAAGAGGATGGAGCACTCCTGGCATGGGCCATCTGGGAGATCAGTGCCTTTTACTACAGGGGGTCGTGGGGAGAAAGTGTCTCTGGTGACCAGATTCAGCCCAATAACCTCCTAGCAACAAGAGTATTATCACAATGATCTCGATGCCTGAGGAGGCTGAGACATTGTTCCATCTGCTCTTTGTCTCTGTGAAGCTGTGTACTCTCCTCTCTGCCATGTTCCAGGTTGGTGCCATACCCCTGCTCCAGCTGACTTTCTGGCAGAGACACAGGGCTGCTACCAAACATCTCTGTACTGACCAGTACTGCATGGAGAGCTGTTGCCTCAAGAGGCTGTGCCATGCCCAGGCCATCTTTCTAAAGACTCTTTGATGCTGTGTAGAGTTCCCATTTCTTCCCTTCTCTTTATCCCACTGTAAGATTCCATGTTAGCCTACTCAGGCATTCCCAGGTCAGGGCCACCTCATGAATGCATTAAACAAATGAGGATTTCTACTGTCTTGGATAAACTCCTTTCACACACTACTTACATGAGGGTTTTGGTGGTATTTGTTCTTTGGACGGTCTTGGCATTTGCCAGTGTCTTCTTATAACAAGATAATCCAAGCTGAACTCAGGTTCTAGTCAAATCAGAAATTAATAGAGCTGGCAAATCTCCCTTCTCCTTCTGAGTACCACACACAAACTCCCAAATCACAGTGGCATTTTTTACTGCCCCATGGTTTTGCAAATTTAGCTCTAATTTGCTGTACTCCCTCAACCCATATCCCTTGCAGCTTTAAATTCCCACCCCTTGTTATGTGGTTGCTTTCATCCTTTCTCACAGGATTAATTTCCTTTTTCCCTAGTCAGACCCTGCTGTCATTTATCTTCCTCATGCTCCAACTGTTCTCACCCACTGTGGTGGCTGAGCTCTGCAGGAATAACTGGGTGTACTAATCCCATTAAGGGCCCTGCAGTCACCTGCAGAGTTGGGGTTTTTTTTTGTTTTCTGTGCTGTTTTCATTTCATTTTTAAATCTCACCCCCTTGCAGCTTTAGCTCACTGAGGGGTTAAGTGAGATATACCCAGTAAATGAGGTAAATCCAAATAAAGGGATTTGGATCTCCCAGTTCAGCATGTTGCTGTGTTTCATGGCTTCTTATATCAGGGTTTCAGGGTTTTCCAAACACAGGGGCTCTTGCCAGAACCCATCTGGATTAGATTGAGCCTCAGCTGCAAGTAACAGACAGTGGCTGGAAAGGTCCTGCAAAAATCACTCACAAGAACTCATTGTTATGGCTCTCTGCAAAGTGGAGAGAAAATGCTACCTGAACCCTCAACTATTCTGCCTTCAGATCTCATTTTGCATTTTTTTTCAGGCCATGAATTTTTATCATATCTTTGCTGAAGTACTTGGGCAGAGAAGCCTACCACCCTGGACACCAGCCCTCATTTGATCCTGGCAAATGTGGAGGAAGAAGACCTTGATGGTCAGTCTACCCAGCTCCCCTGACACCAATCTTCTCCTCTTTTCAGGGTGAAGAGGCAGGAGGATGCAGCAGAAGCCCAGCCCCATGATCCCTGGTACCAGCAGCATGAGGCCAGATCAGGTGAAAGGCAGTCAGCTCCTGCTGGCATGGGTGACAGTCTGTCCCCTTTCCTGCTGTGAACATTTGGAGGTGTCAGACATTTCTCCGCACTGTCCTGGCCTCCCAGGTCCTGCTCTCTGGCTCTATATGTGCTGCTTTTTGGCCCAAGGGTCCCCAGAGTATATTTACTACGATCCAGGCCTGTGCTGCCTGCTGCCTTCACATGCTGGCTGTGGCATTTGCTATACAGCCATGTGGTACCCTGAAGGCACCATCTTTAGAGTGTCTGTGAGTGTAAAAATTGATTTTCTCTAGACTTTAAGGTCAGAAAGAACCTTTTCAACCTTCCCATGTAACCTTTTGCACAGACTTAAGAGCATCATCCGGAAATTTTGAGCCCACAGCCTTTGTGTGAAGATGTCAACTTTCAAAAGGATGCTCAGTCTGGAGAAAGGACTGTAAGGAACGATGAAACCATCCTATCCTGAGGTGAGTTATTCCTGCAATTACTTCCTTGCTCACCCTGGGCTTTCAGCCTCTCCATCATGCCATTTAACCTCTATTGCACTTTTCACAGTTTTATTCTCTTCTCTGTGTTTCCTCTGCCACTTCTATCATCCCTTTTAACATGCAGCACCAATGCTGCATTCCATGTCCAGAATACCTGCCTTAGCTTCACTTCAGTGCTGTGACATCCACTGTCCCCTTCTACATCCTTATGAGAGATCTAATGACCTGGCAGGGCTTTGCATTTTATATTTAACACGCTCTGTAAAGGTGCAAAAGGTGATTGGAAGGAACTTTAATAAATGGGTTAGCTCAGTCACACAGTTAAGCTGTTCAACAGGTCACTCCAACCATTTGTAATCTTTCCACTGCCATATCAGTAGCTATTTATAATTCATGCATCTCGTGACAGTAATGAGCTTAGGCAGCGTGCCCCTCATCCGAGTGTGCAGCTTGCTACTCACTGCTATTCATCAAGTTCATCTGTTGGACTCCTTTGATTCATTGGTCTCCAGTCCTAGATGAGGCAATCTCAACTAAAAGCTGCCCAAACAGAGGAGTTCTACTATTAATAAATAATCACTCCCATTAGGAGGTGGTCATTTAAAACTAGCAGTCCTCCTTTCATGCCATTTTCACTTCCTACTGCCCATTTTCCCTCCTCTCCTTTCTGCTGTTGAGGGTCCAAACATGCCTTGGAGGACAAGTGGGTCAGTGGGACCTGTGCTGGGTGTTGTCGAGGCGCTAACTCTGCCTGGCCTCATCGTCCTGTGCAAACCTCAACACCAAGCAGCAGCATGCATCTACTGGTGCATGCAGGAGCCCACCATACCCCCCAGTGCTCCTGGTCCAACCCCAGGTGCCTGGTGGGCAGCAGACAGTGCCAGGGTGGCCTGCTGGACTAACTCACCAGAATCCTGCCATGTGAGAAGGAGGCCCTACTGGACAGAGATCAAACATCAGGGGCATTTTTTGGGGGGTGTGGATGTGACCCCTTTAAAGCTGGCATGGGCTGACCTCTGGCTGGAGAAGTTGAGACCCGTCTTCAGGAATCAGAGTAATCCTGGGTGATTTTATCCCACTCCACTTCCCTAAATCTGTGGCTGCTGCTGCTTGGCGAGAGGATTAAGGGGCTGGCGGGGGATTACGTAGCTGCCGCAGCTCCCAGCACAGAGCTCCCTCCCAGCGTGACCGCTCCTCGGGGCACAGCGACACACAGCACCCGTGGGTGCCCGCCGACCAGAGGCCCTGCCGGGCTTTCGGCTACTCATCCTCTCTCAGAGACCACTGACGGCGCCTGGCAGCAGCAGCAGCGTTGCTGGGGCGGAAGCAGCCGGGGTTACCCCGGGGCTCGGCCCCACAGCGGCAGGGCACGCAGCCCAGCATCATGGCGCGGGCTGTGTGGGATCCCCCCCAGGGCAGCAGGAAGGACAGGGAAGCCCCGCATCCCGCTGGCTGCTCCCCTTGCTGATGGTTGGCATACGGAGGATGGGGCCCTGGGCCGTCCTGTGGATGATGCTCTGCCTCTTCTGCATCCTGCCCTCTGCCAAGGCCCAAATGAAGATCCCGCTGGAGACGTAAGTGTTCCTCTCTCTCTGGTGTTGAGCATTTCTGGCATGGAGTCACCAATGCCATGGGCATGGGTAAGTGGGTGGGAGAGCTGCCCAGAGGGTGGCAGGCACTGCAGGTGCAGTCTCCTCTAGAGAGGCACATGGCGTTGGGGAAGGTGACAGTTCCTTACCATGGTGATGATGGTTCCTTGGAGAGGACGCAGGTGTGAGAGACACAAATTCAGTGCCCAGGTCTAGCTTAAATGCAATGCTAGTTCATTAAGCAGAGCAATGATCCTCACCTGCAGTTAAGCACTTTGACATCTATTACTGCTCTTCCTAATACAGCGGGCAGCAGAAGGCAAAAACCAGTTTGAAGACATATTCATAAAACCTCACTGCTGATGCAGCTGGTGGAGGTTAAGCCATGGAGGTAGATGTAAGCAGCCCCACTTTAGCCCAGCGTCTCCGGCAGATGTTGCTGGTTTGCAGCCTGCCACAGACATCCTGGAGGTGCAAAGTACTTGTCAGAATCTGACCATAGGTACAGGTATTTGAGTGAAGATGCATCTCTTCAACACACATGAGATCCACATCATGCAGAGCAAGGTTTGCACCTCCTAAACTGTGATCTCTAGCATTGGTCTGGTGCATTGATGGCTGGAAAGTGCCTTCATGTGCATATAGGCAGCCTGAGTAACACAACCACACACATAGACATTTACTCATGTGGATGTCAGGGGATGTTGGTGAGGAAAGGCTAAAGAAAGCAACAAGGCCACAGCCTTCTTGCTTTTCCTTCTTCAGCTTACTCCTTAGGGCATGGCAGTCCTTCCCAGAGCTCCGCAGCACAAGGAGAAAAACCTGAGCTGCCACACAGACCATAACCAGCCATGTTCTGTGTACATGCTGTGCCAAGTGCTGGTGCATATGCAGGGAGTCTGGCTGCAGCTGTTGGGGGCAGGTTTGCAGGGCATCCGTGCCACTGCTTGTCTTGGTGTGCACCAGCAACTCTCCTGGCATGGCTGCTGCTGTAAAGCTCTCCCCTACCAGTGCAACTCTTGCCAGCAGCCCACCAGCAGGCTACCATCTCTCAGCAAACACAGCTGATAAAAACTTCACCTTGCTAAACTGACTTAGGCAAGTTTAATCCTTTAAAGATTAAAAATGTAGGTATTGTGCTTGGTAAAAGTTGTTATGGGGCAGCTGCTCTGGAGCAGGGACAGGTCTGTCTGCACAGGACGGGGAGTTGTTCTTCAGAAGAACACCATTCTCAGCCAGTTTCAGTAGGAGTTATGTCAGTAAACTGACCAAAGTCAACTTGAGCCCCTTCCTGAGATTAAGAAAATGCTTTATATTAAAAACTTGCCAGGAAGACCCTTGCAGCTGTGCTCACCAATGCAGCCCATGTGATTACCAAGGCTTGTACTGACTTCACCCAGGGCAGAGCCTCATGAAACTTGGCCACCAGCGTTATTCTTGGCTGCACTGTCAAGCCCTTCCTCAGCAAAATGCTTCTGCTTTGTGTTCTACAAAAATGGTGCAGCAGTTACACAGAGTAAAACCCAACTTCTGATAGTATCAAACCATGAAAAATAAAAATGGACTCTTTGTGCCCAGGGTAAATACTTCATGAAAATACCTTTTGGCCTTGAAATCTGTGGCATTCAGAAGCCAGCCTGTCCTCTCTGCCTGTTTTGCCACTGAATGCAAGTGCAGGGGTTACAGGCAGGGCAATCTCTGATCGAATCCTTTCCTGATGTGTCCAGTTGCAATATGATAGCCCTACTGAGAAAAAGCAGCCCACTTTGCATAGTCTGGAATGTCTACATGTAGGAGAATGACAAAAACAACAACAAAAAAAGAGTTTTTCTCCCCGGGACACAAACCAGAGCAATCTGTGGTGTTTCAAATCCACTTACAAATTTAACTGAAACACAAAAGTTGCCCTTTTCAAGCAAAATTTCAGTAGAAGAACACATTGGCCAGGGGACAGAAGGGGGAAATCAGCAGGAAATGGACCTGCTCCATAGATCAATCAGACACATTCTGGGGACAGAACACCGGAGCCTTTCAAGCAGCAGCTGGGTTAAATCACAGTTGAAGTGACAGAAGGGTGAGCTGGCCTGTGCTGCTCCCCGAGTTGTGCCTGTCTTTGCTGCACCATGCTTGGCTCCTCACCATCTCGTTTACAAGTCTTTGCAAAGCTCACTCAGCTTTAACCCCAGCAGTGCAAAGATATACTCAGTTACTATCAATGCTGCTAAGGTGCCAGTCAGGATGGAAACTACCTCCTCTCTCCTCCTGGATACCACTCTGCTCATCAGCTGGTCATAGTATGGGCAGGAGTACTTGCAGGTGTGAGGATGGTGAGGATTTGGGGATGGACACTCAGCCTTTGCTTCCTTGAGTGCCAGGAAGTGCTGGTGGGAGAGGTGAAGGTCAACCTGATACAGCTTTTTTAGGCTACCTTTACCATCTCCACGCTTCTGCTCCTAGGTTCACACAGCCCCTAAAAAAGGGGAGAGTGGGGAAGAAACATTCAGCTGATGTCACATCACACTCTGATTAAAAACTAACACCTCATTGCTAATTAAGGCGTGGTTTTAAAAGGCACCACTCTCTCATTATGCTCCTTTTACAGGCAGTGAATGGAGGGGCAGTTCAGAGCACAAACCCTCTGTATGCTCCGAATCTTCTCCTGTAGCTGCCTACCTGCCTCACTTTGCAAGGGGACAGCCTAAGCAGGCTTTCCTGGCTAAAGTTAGCTGTTGGGATTATGCCACCATTGCTGTGCTGGCTTTACTCCAGAGTTCACCTTTGGGTTGGCATATTATTGTGCCTCAAAAGTGGTGCAGTGCACTGGGAAATCAAGCCCTGAGGTTAAAGTCTGCTTAGGACTGGAAGAAATCTTCTGGAAACTATAGACAAAGCTTCTGCACCCTGTAAAGGGGCAGAGGCTTCTGGTAAGTGTAGAAGGCCATTTATTCCATTAAATAAATCTCTCCTAAGTGACTCCTTGTTGAAGAAACTGCATGTAGGTGGAACTGTCTAATGTGAATCATCTAACAGATTTCTAATGAAGTGCTCTGTCAATTTCAGGACCCATCTATTTTGATTTGTGTGGCTCCGTGTTCAGGCAGCTCCTTGATATCCTTATGTTCTCCATGTGGTATTGCTAGCATCAATTATTTACAGGCTGGCATGAATGTGAGCAGTGTCTTACAGCCGTGAGGTGTACGATCTACTCTGGCATCATTGAGCCATAGCATCTCCACTGAGAGCAGTGAATCTGTCTGGCTCGTTAGTCTCTGCCCCACACAGCCTGAGGAGCTGGATCCAAGTGGTCAATCCTGAAAGTGTCTTTCAGATCTGACACTCATTTCTCTTCAGCAGCCTTGACATTAGATGTCTGGCTCTTCACTCCAGGCTGTGTCTGCAGTCAGTGAAGACAGATGTTTGTAGAGAGCTATTTATTTCACTGCCCTAACAGGTGATATCTGAGACACCTTTTATACCTCTAAATTTAGGCAAGACAAATTCTGGTCTGCATCAAAATGTAGTGACTGAGACTAGCAGAACTTGGTGTTTCTTCCTGATGATCAACACCCTAGGCAAATGTCTTCCTGCTTGTTTGTCTGGGGAGAGAGCATTTTCATTGCCACCATAGTGACATAAAGAAATACAATGAGTTTATACCCAAGGTGGTGGAGTTTTCCCTGCCTAAAGAAGTAAGCAGTTCTGGTGAGTTTGAATTATTTACATCAATTTTCCTTTTTTCCTCTTTATAGGGTGAAGTCTTGGGCAGACACATTCAGTGGGGAGCTGTACTCCATTGTGACTAAGTATTCAGGCTCTCTCCTGTTGCAGAAGGTAGGCAAAAACTGTGAAGACTCTCTTGGCTTCACATCACCTGCCCACGTAGCCACCTAGGGTTTTGCCTTGAGGGGGGGGAAGAGAACAAAACACACAGGTCTCCAGCGAGCTTTGAAAACTAGGAAGGTTCACAGCCACAAGCACAGAGCGATGCTCCGTGGCCATCCTCCGTGAACGCCAGAGGGGGAGTCCATCTAACGCCTTTCCGCTTTCATTAGCCATGGTCAAACACCGATTAAATTGGCCCATTTAAAAAAAAAACCAAAACAAAACAACACCCAAAACCCCAAACAACAACAAACACACACACACAAAAAAAAAAAACAAAAAACAAACCCAAAACAAAACAACAAAAAAAAAAAAAAAAACCAAACCAAAAACCCGCGCCCAAACAAACAAAACCCCGGAAAACTTTGTAAGCTGAGACCTCATTGTGGTGTGTTGGAGCAGATCCCTCCCCCAGTAAAGCAGATTCACTAGAAGTCAGTATTTTGGAAAGTCGGAAAAAAATGAAATTGTATTTTTGCACGTTTAAATTAAATATAATAGTATAAGAAGAATAAACTACTACAGAAATATAATAACCTTAAGGAAGATGAGGAAGGGGTCAAGCGGCAGCGAAGCAGCAAAGCAGCAGCCAAGACAGCAGTGGGTGAAGGTAGCAGCGTGGGCAGCAGAAGCAGCAAGGGGAAGGTACAAGCTGTGGTTCCAGACATAAAGCTCTTGATTCTCCAACGAAATTAAATTAATTTATCCATTCTTGCCATTAGATGACCTATCCCTAGAATGTTCACCTCTCCACTCAGAACTTCCACTTCTAAGTTTCTCAGTTCCATATTTTTTTAATGTCTGATCTAGAAATCTAGCTCAAATGGCCACACTGATGTTTCCCCTCTGATGATCATTTCATCCCCTTCCACACTGACTCTTCACTCCTCCTTTCCTATGTGCGTATCAATCCCTCCTCAACCCCTCAATCACCTGCTCATTATCACCTCATTGTCCCTTCCTGCAGCTCTCCACCTGGCACTCTTGTTTCTTTCTGCTTCCTTATCTGTCTTCCTTCAGTCCCGGTCGGTTCTTTGAATTGTGCCTTTAAAGCTCTAGTTTGGTCGGGGTCTCTGAGGCAGGTGCCCTAGAAGCTGTGATCTTCCAGAGGTGCAGACCTCTGCTTGGTTTGGTCACCAAACACTTTTACACTAAACTCTCTCTCAGCATCAAAAGGTACAGCTCCAGTGGCTTTAGAGAAGTGGTCCCATTTGCAGCTGCGGAGAGGCTGCTCCCTTACCTTGACTCCTGAAGTCAGAGGCAAATGCCCGCTCCTCTTTCAGGCTTGGTGACCTCTGCCCTGTGGCAGTAGGATCAGCATCTTCCAACTACTGCTTAAGGGGGCCTGGTGAGTGCTGAATGCATCTGAAGGGCTGCCATCCCCTCTCCACCACGTGTGGCCATCCAGCTCACGTTTTTTCACTCTCTCTGAGGTCTCTAAGACCTACTGTGTGTCTGATTTTTGTCCCTGTATTAGTAATAACACCCACATCCCAGTGCAAAAGAGGCTCTGGATATCATTTGCCTTGCCTTGCTGCTGAGCCTTATGTTTCACAGGCTCACAGAGGCTGAAAGGGACCTCTGGAGAGCTCCCAGTCCACCTCCCCCCGTGCCAGAGCAGGACCATACAATCTAGCTCAGCTCACACAGGAACACATCCAGACAGGCCTTGAAAGGCTTCAGAGAAGGAGACTCCCCAACCTCTCTGGGCAGCCTGTGCCAGCACTCTGTGACCCTTACAGTAAAGAGTTTCCCCCTTGCATTGAGGTGGAACCTCCTGTGCTGCAGCTTCCATCCATTGCTCCTTGTCCTATCCCAGGGAGCAAGTGAGCAGAGCCTGCCTCCCCCCTCATGACACCCAGCTGTCAGATAGTTATAAATATTTAATATATCCCCTCACAGTCTTCTCTTCTCTAGAGAGTTTCCCTGTCCCCACAGTGCTGCTTTCTGTTTGGAGTATGAGGGCATCTCCTACAGCATCACCTTGGCCAGGCTTGGCTAGGAAAGGCCTTCAGCACCCATCACAAACATCTATACTGATTGTCAGCTCTTCTTAGAAGGAATGAGCCAGCGTGCAATAAAGAAGTGTCAGCACTGATCTAGGTACTTCATGCACTAAACAGGAGGCAGCTGTGATGGGACATAGCTGCAGCTGGGTTTCAGCAGTTTTGGCCATGCTTCCAAATTACTTATTCTACCACAGCATACCCAGGCAAAAATTGACAGAGGCAAAGTGATATGCTAAGGTATTTCTGGTGGGTGCTGGAGCTCCAGTGGGTAGGAGATACAGACTGAGATTATTTAATGGTCAGGTGTCTATATCCAATGTTGTGTAGGTGTGTTTCAACACAGCCAACTTGTACAGCTTCTGTGGCTGTTTCTAACAAATTAAGAGTTCAGTAGGGCTCAAAAGTCAGTGGAACTAAGTAGGTCAATAGCCAGCTTGAAAACACCATCACAGTGAAAGTGAACAGTACAGTCTCAGGATGGCAGATGTGGCACTGAGGAGGGTGTTAAGGCAGCTGTGTTGTGTTGTCCCTCTACAGTACAATACCAGCTCATTTCACCTTCCTCTGTACATGTTGTGCTTTGTCCCTCGGGATGCTGATCCCCTTGGGTTGGAGTTTATGAGACCTCTGGAGTACTACTGAAAATTACAATCATGGTAAACAAATCTTGAAAAGCAAATTCACAACTCTTGACAGCTGTTGGTGTAATTCACTGGGAGATAAGAAAACTGATTTCTGTTAGAAAGGGCTAGATGCAACCAAATGCAACCCAGAGTTCACATCAAGGGGAGTCAAGGCAAAGCTATATTTTGCTGGTACTCTGACTGCCTTTACTCTTGGAGAGGGGTAGGTGTCTGCTCTGTTCTTGCATGTTTTGGGGGCTGGATGCAGCACAGAGCAGTTGTGCATTGCACAGTCTCTGGACACCCCCGAGTGGAGCATGGTGTCACTCCTGACTCAGAGAGGTGTCCCTCAGTGAGTTACTGTTACTACTCCTAGCAGTATGTACAGATGAGCTTGATCCAACCTTCCTCTGTTAACACTCCAGCAGAGTCATCTCCTAAACACATGTCCTGCTCTGCTCTGGCATTACTGAAGCAGTTTAAACAGCTCAGGTTTACCTTGCAACCCTCAAGTCTCACTTCTTTTTCATCTCCCCTTTTTTCCCTGGGACTAGGGAAATAAGTGAGGATGTGCCAAGACTCACTTCTTTAGTCTTCCTCTCAACCTCCATTTCTTTAGCAAGAACTGGATCAGACATCTTCTCACAAATCAACATCTCAAAGTAAGGACCATCCTGAAAGGCTCCCTGATGCTTACAGAGCTGCAGGACAGCTTCAGGAGGATACAGAGAGATGTTTTGCTAATAGACAACATTTTCGCCCCCCGACATGTACCTTGGCAGACTCCATACAGAAGTCGTATAGGGAACGAATATTAAATTGTGTCAGTACAGACTGGGAGGTGGTCTGCTGGAGAGCAGCCCTGTGGAGAAGGACCTGGGAGTGCTGGTGGACACCAGGTTCTGCATGGCACAACAATGTGCCCTGGTGACCAAGAAGGCAAATGGGATCCTGGGATACACTCAGAAGAGTGTGTCCAGCAGATGGAGGGAGGTTCTCCTTCCCCCTACTCTGTCCTAATGAGGCCCCATCTGGAATATTGTGTCCAATTCTGGCCTCCACAGCTAAAGAGGAACAGGAATCTGCTGGAGAGAGTCCAAGGGAGGGCTACAGCGATGATGGAGGGACTGCAGCACTGCCTGATGAAGAGAGGCTGAGAGCCCTGGGGCTGTTTAGTCTGGAGAGAAGACTGAGAGGAGATCTGAGTGATGTCTACAAATGGCTGAGGGCTGGGGATCAGGAAGGAAGGGACAGGGACAGCTTCTGCTCACTTGTGCCCTGGCATAGGACAAGGGGCAATGGATGGAAACTGTAGCACAGGAAGTTCCAGCTCACCATGAGGAAGAACTTCTTGACTGTAAGGGTCCCAGAGCAGTGGCACAGGCTGCCCACAGAGGCTGTGGAGTCTCCTTCTCTGGAGCCTTTCCAGCCCTGTCTGGGTGTGTTCCTGTGCCACCTACACTAGATTCTCTGGCAGAGGGGTTGGACTGGAAGATCTCCAGAGGTCCCTTTCAGCCCCTAACATACTGTGAGCCTGTGATACAGCTTTATGTAGATCATTGCACTGGTGCAAGTTGTGGGCAAAACCAGGCCTGGGGAGCTAAATGCACTGAAGCCTGGAAATCCAAACACGTGTGCTCCCCCAGGCACTCCTCTCTTTGGCCCATTGCCTGTTTTTCACATTAGATGATTCTCTGTGTGCATGAGCATGTGCAGTCCAGCAGAAAGCTGAGGAGCACAGTGCTGAGGTCCAGATGATTCATTCCTCAGTGCTTGTTTAAGTCAATGGGCATTTTTCCTTTGAGAAGATAGGAAGAGACAGCAGCACCTTTCATGTTTTACTTCATATATCCCTTGTGCCTAGCAGACTTGAAGCAAGTAGCTTTGAGCATCATCCTCTGTCAGTTAGTGAATGTTTTGGATGCAAACCTTTTTAATATTTAGCATAAACTTCCTGCTCTGGCTTTGAGTTAATTTCAGTTTTCTCTGATTTTTGTTGTTGTTTTCTTTTCCTTTGTTTGTTATTCTGGGATAGACCTATCTCAGAATAACCCAAATGAGACCATGCTTCTTACTAGGCTTTATTGTTCCCACGGACCTGATGAACCAGTAGACCTAATTTGAATCTAGAAGGGCAGATTCTCACCCTGAATCAGAGAGCTTTCAGAAAGGCCCCAGGTGGTTCTCTGTCCCAAACTGTCAGGATATCATTAAATTAAACCTCACAGAGACAGCAAAAGCTGAAGAGTGGTTTTGGTTTGATGGCTCAACCATTAGGCAGCAGGGGATAAGATAAACTTGGACACTTAAGCCTGGCTTAAAATACTGCCTGGGGTCGAAGACAGCTGAGAGCAATACAGTTGGAGTAAAGAGGAAATGTGACAAGCTGAGTAGAGGAAGACCAGTAACATCTCCCAGAGCTAAGGAACAGAAAGTTTGAACCTGTGGCACATCAGGTCTGTGCCACAGTCCTGCTGCTGCAGCTGGCCAGGCAGCAACCACAGCAGGAGATTTCCACAGTGGTTCACAGCTTCTGAGGGCTTGCCTCTGAGTGACAGAAACACCATCAGCATACCCCAAACTTAACTTTTCTTTTACTGTGTTAGTGACACTTTTTAAGTGTTTCTGAGAATTGCTTCCTTCTGTAGCTGAAGTGCTGATTGCCCTCCCCAGTGGATGGGGCTGGGAAAGGACAGCAAGCCTTGGCTCCCTCAATTGCTGGGAATTACAGGTCTTTACTAGAAAGCACTGCAGGAAACTACATGGCAAAGAAGAGACCAATTAAGGGAGTTCAGTCAAGACACTTTCTTAGGTGAAGATGAAGGGAATGTCTTTCACATTCCTAATATAGTCTCACTAGCAGCGAGTACTGTAACACTGTGTGCTCCAATGGGCTAAACTTCACAGAGGTGAGAACATGGGAATGCATTTAGTAACATATCTCTGTTCATAGATAAAGCTAAGGATACTGAATCTTGGCTATTCCACTCCTAAATCACCACCTCCATCACTGCCAAAGGAGGATCTTAACAAATTGCTTCTGCTGTTTTAAGAGAATGCTAATTTCTAGGGACTGGGAGAATATTAAAAGACTTTTCTGCTAGATGAGAGTTAACTTTCTGAGCCTATTTTGACATCAGATCCTTTCCGCCAGTTCTCCCAAGCCTGTAGCTGATTCTTGTCTTGTAAATTATGATGATGTGATAACCTGAACCCTCAACTTGGGTTGCACAGGCTGATCTTTGCTGGCTACAGACATTTGTGTCGACATTCGCTGCATACGTTCAGCCATGGTGTCTGGTACCAGGACTGAAATCACAGGCACTGCTGCACTGCCTACCTTTAGAAACTCCTGCAGTGAATATTAGAGCGAGAGGAGGAACACAGATACAGAATAGTTTGGTAGATCATTTGCAGGAGAAAAGCTCAAGGGAGATCACAGAATGGTAAGGTTGGAAGGGACCTCAAGGATCATCTAGTTCCAACCCCCTGCTGTAGGCAGGGACACCTCCCACTAGTACAGGTTACTCAAGGCCTCATCCAACCTGGCCTTGAACACCTCCAGGGAGGGAACAGCCACAACCTCCCTGGGCAACCTGTTCCAGTGCCTCACCACCCTCACTGGAAAGAACTTCCTCCTACCATCTAGTCTAAATCTCCCCTCTGCCAGTTTAAGCCCATTGCCCCTTGTCCTGTCATCGCAGGACCTTGTAAATAATCCTTCCCCAGCCTTCCTGTAGGCCCCCTTCAGATACTGGAAGGCTACTATCAGGTCCCCTCGAAGCCTTCTCTTCTCCAGGCTGAAGAACCCCAACTCCCTCAGCCTGTCCTCATAGGAGAGCTGCTCCAGCCCTCTGATCATCTTTGTGGCCCTCCTCTGGACCCGCTCCAACACTTCCATGTCCTTCCTGTGCTGAGGGTTCCAGAACTGCACACAGTACTCCAGGTGGGGTCTGACGAGAGCAGAGTAAAGGGGCAGAATCCCCTCCCTTGCTCTGCTGGCCACGCTTCTCTTGCTGCAGCCTAGGACTCGGTTGGCTGTCTGGGCTGCATGTGCACACTGCAGACTCATGTTGAGCTTTTCATCAACCCAGACTCCAAGGTCCTTTTCCTCAGGGCTGCTCTCCAGCTGAGATCTGAGCTCATACAGCAGCTAACAAACTTCACAGCAAGCAAGGGGGTTTTTGGTTGTTGGGTTTTGGGGTTTGCTTGCGTGGGGTTTTTTTGTTTGGTTGTTTATCTGGCTTTGGTGATTTTCTTTGTCTTCCCAGTTCTGGCTAATTCCTGGGGCTGAGATGCGTGTGCAGTATTAAGAGACTCCTGCTAATTGCCCACGGTTGCTTTTACTCTATTCACATCTACTTGTCAAAGTGTTAAAAGCACACTAAAACATAAGTGAGAGGTGCAGAGCCCTGTCTGGTCGTTAACTCCAGATGTGACCCAAGGTAACCGAGGGCAGGTCACTTTGTGCAGCGCATGCTTGCCGGTGCTGCTGTGGTCCCCCCCCTGTCCTAGCTTTCCCAGGAGAGATTACTCTCCTCCCCCTGAGGAGGACCTGATTAATGCCTCGCCTGGCAGACATCATTGCCCTCCCGACAAAACCATGACATGGAGCTAAATGGGACAGGCACCAGCTGGGATGTGTGCTGTGGTTCTGTCATCAGCCAGGAACCTCAGTGGAGGGCTTGTTGTGGTACATCCTTCTCTTGGCAGCACGGCTGTGCTAACCTTCATGCTCAGTCCGACCTCCTCCTCCTCCTCCTCCCCCGCCCATGGCCGCGGCAGAGGGGACGCAAGGCCTGGCGGCTTTAATCCTGTAAAACCCTCGCTGTTAATCACGCCAGACAGAGCAAGCAGCCTTCCTACCCTCCCTGCTGCAGGCTGCGTACTGCTGCTATTTCTGGCTGACGTCCTCAGCCTGCCCCATCCTCAAGGCATTTTTTACTCTGCTTGTGCTCAGCTGCCCTCCTGGATGGTCAATGAGCTTCTTGAACAAAAGGATCTCCACTGCTCACCCTAGAGACATGCAAAGTTCTCCACTCCCTCCTTTCTCCTAATTCAGAAGTGCTACTAAAGCCCCTGCCACCCCCTTACCTTTTTCGTTGCCTCATTTTGTACTGGTGCAAGAAGTCCAGCCCTAGCTGATTGCTGCTGTGGTGTTAACACAACATGAGGATAGAGGGGACGTGAGTACACTCTACAGAGAAACTGTGATGAGGGACCAGGGAGCAGCTCTCTGGAAAAGGACTTGGGGGTGCTGATGGAGAAGATAGACATGAGCAGGCAGTGTGAGCTTGCAGCACAGAAGGCCAAGGGCAGCCTGGGCTGTATCCAAAGCAGCATGCCCAGAGATGGAGAGAGGGGATCTGCCACTTTATGCTGGGGAGACCTCACCTGGAGTACTGTGTCCAGCTCTGGAGCCCTCAACACAGGAAGGACATGGACCTGATGGAGAAGGTCCAGATGAGTGACAAAAAAATGATCAGGGGTTTGGAGCAGCTCTGCTACAAGGACAGCCTGAGGGAGCTGGGTGTGTTCAACCTGGAGAAGAGAAGGCTCCAGGCAGACCTGATAGCAGCCTGCCAGTACCTGAAGGGAGTTACAAGAATGCTGCAGAGGGACTGTTTGCAGAGACCTGCAGGGACAGGATGATGGCAATGGTTTCAGACTAAAGGAGAGCAGATTTAGATTGGATGTTTGGAACAAGTTCTGCACCTTGAGGATGTTGGAACACTAGAAGAGATTGCCCAGGGAGATGGTTGAGGCCCATCCCTGGAGGTATTGAAGGTGAGGTTGGAGAGGGCTGTGGGCAACCTGCTCTAGTGGAGGATGTCCCTGCTGAGTGCAGAAGGGATTGGACTGGATGAGCTCTGGAGGTCTCTTGCAGCCCATCCCATTCTGTGATTCTATGATAATTTCAATTGTTTGTCTTCATGCTTCCACACTTTGGGGAAAATAAGACCCTGTCTGCTCTGAACTAGGGTAATCATACTATGGCCTTTTGCAGTTATTTTTTTTCAACTCTTTTTGGTTCTGCCTGTTAGCTTTCATATTTTTATTGGAAAAGAGAAATAAAGGCCATTGTACCCAGTCCTGAAAGGGCATATTGAGGGAGGCAGGTGACAGTTACCCGTCTCGGAAACACTCCTGGAGTTTCAGTGCCTGGATTGTATCAAATGAGTGGTTGTCTCTAAAGCTGTCAGATCCAGATCCTCCTCATTACATCATCTCTCTCAGTGAAGGGAGCACTAAGTAGCCATGTTCATAACTCCTTGTTTCTGGGAAAGAAACATCTCTGTGCTGCTTTTGGCCTCAAAGCCTGCTCATGTGTGCTGAGTAAGTAGAATCATAACTGTCACATGGACCTCGGTCTCCCACCTAATAACTGAGCAGAGCCTTCTTGCTGCAGACCTGGCAAGTTACCCTACAGACAGACAGAGAGCTGAGGAGGTTCAGTCTGGAGAGAAGAAGGCTCCGAGGAGGACACATTGTGGCCTTCCAGTACTTAGTAGGCCTGTAGCTAGTGGAGTCCCACAGGGGTCAGTACTGGGACCAGTTCTGTTCAATGCATTCATCAGTGACCTGGCTGAGGGCACAGAGTGCACTGTCACCAAGTTTGCTGATGACACCAAACCTGGTGGAGTGGCTGCCACAGAGAAGGCTGTGCTGCCTTTCAGCCAGACTGGGACAGGCTGGAGGGCTGGGCAGGGAGAAATGGAATTGAATTCAACAAGGGCAAGAGGAGGGTCTAGCACCTGGGAAAGAACAACCCCCAGGGATCAGCATAGGTTGGGGACTGACGTGTTGGAGAGCAGTGAAGGGGAAAAGGACCTGAGGGTCTTGGTGGATGAGAGTTTGACCATGAGCCAGTAATGTGCCTTTGTGGCCAGGAGAGGCAATGCCATTCTGGGGTGTGTTAGAAGGGCTCTGGGTGGTAGGTCAAGAGAGGTTCTCCTACCCCTCTACTCTGCCCTGGTGAGGCCACATCTGGAGTACTGTGTCCAGTTCTGGGCCCCCCAGTTCAAGAGGGACACAGAACTGCTTGAGAGAGCCCAGTGCAGAGCCACAAAGATGATGAAGGGAATGGAACATCTCTGTTATGAGGAGAGCCTGAGGGAGCTGGGGCTGTGCTGCTTGGAGAAGAGGAGACTGAAAGGTGACCTCAGCAGTGGTTATCAATATGTGTAGGCTGAGTGCCCAGAGGCTGGAGCAAGGCTGTGCTGGGTGATGCCCAATGACAGGACAAGGGCATTCATGGAAGCTGAGACATAGGAAGCTCCATGGAAACATGAGGAGGATTTTTTTTTACCCTGTGAAGGTGACAGAACACTGGAAGAGGCTGCCCAGGGGGGTTGTGGAGTCTCCCTCTCTGGAGACACTCAAAACCTGTCTGAGTGTGTTCCTGTGTGATCTGCTGGATGCAGCTCTGGGCAACCTGCTCTAGTGTGAGGTGTCTGTGCCCACAGCAGAGAGATTGGAGCTAGGTGATTCTTGAGGTCGCTTCCAACCCTGACAATTCTGTGATTCTGTATGATGGCAGTGTGAGAAGGTAGGATAAGCAGTAACATGACTTTTGTCTCACAAGTTTCCCAGAGCATGTATGACACAGGAGGTGATATAATGACAGCAACACAGCTCTGTGCCCTTGCCCTTCCCTCTGTCTTAGGTGAATTTCAGGCTTGTGATGCATGTGATGCTGTCATGGATGTCAGCACCAGAGGTACATGTAGGTTTTGGTAAAGCTGTGTTCTGCTGCTCTCCTTTGTAGGCAATAATAGCTTCAGGTACATTGCCATTTTCAGCAGCCACAAACTCACAGTTGAATGGATTGCTTTTACCTAGTTAAAGGTGCTTTGTGTTCACAGGCTCACAGAATGTTAGGGGTTGGAAGTGACCTCTGGAGATCTTCCAGTCCAACACCCCTGCCAGAGCAGGACCAGAGAATCTAGCACCGGTGTCACAGGAACACATCCAGACAGGCCTGGAAAGGCCCCAGAGAAGGAGACTCCACAACCTCTCTGGGCAGCCTGTGCCAGGGCTCTGGGATCCTTACAGTCAAGAAGTTCTTCCTCATGTTGAGCTGAAACTTCCTGTGCGGCAGTTTCCATCCATTGCCATTGTCCTATGCCAGGGCACAAGTGAGCAGAGGCTGTCCCTGTCCCTTCCTTCCTGACCCCCAACCCTCAGCTCTTTATAGACATTGCTCAGATCCCCTCTCAGCCTTCTCCTCTCCAGACTAAATAGCCCCAAGGCTCTCAGCCTCTCTTCATCAGGCAGTGCTGCAGTCCCTTCATCACACACCTGAATTACAGGGTGAACAGGGAGGAAAGGCAAAATCAGGAGAAGGTGATCAACCAGAGCAGTTCTTTCAACACATCTTTCTTGACCAAAAAGCAATACCCAGCTAACAATAGTAGCTTCACCCCTCCCTTCACGAATCTCCTACTTAGCAGGATTTTCTGCTTTCCCTTGGGTAGAAGTACAAGGATGTGGAGCCAACTCTGAAGATCAAAGAGGTGGATGGCTTGGAACTGGTGAAGAAGTTCTCGGAGCAGATGGAGAGCATGCTCCGCAGGAAGGTGGAAGCTGTGGAGGTATGAGCACACGGGGGCTATGAGCAGGATGTCCCTCTTCTGTCAGTCTCAGAGCAGGAGACATAAGCCTCTTGTCTGTACCAGCAGTGCATGGGCACAGAGGTTGTGTGAGGACTTCCTTGTCCAACCAAATGCCTGCTGATGCTGGTGGCTGCTCGCTCTGAGCTTTAAGTAGATACTGGTGGGAGGATGTGGGAGTTCAGACAAGGGAATGCTGGCTTCTCCTGCAGATCAAAGTAGGAAATGAGATAAAAATAATGCCTCAGAATAAATAGGAAGGAATGAACACTCTTTTGGGAGCAAAGAGCTGTTTAAAGGAGAAAAAACCTCTCCCAAGTGAAAATGAATGTGAAATCCTTGCACAATGTCCCCTGGCCTTTGAAGACTAGCAGCTTGTTTCAACTGAGTCTGTGGTTTGAGGGAAATTCCTGCAGCCCCCCGAGCAGGAGTGTCAAGGAAGATGTTTGGGTTTCCAGCTGTGTACATGGGGAAGTGTGGAGGAGGTGGCAAGGTGTATTTAGCTGTTCTGTGTTGGAGATTGGAGCAGGTAATCACTATGCCCCCCCCTTACTTCTTGCATCTAAGGATCCACCATATGTGCTTACATTTATCCACTATGAAAAGCATATTTCTGCAGCCACAGAGCTTTGACTGTTTAAGGGTGGCTAATGTGGAAAAGCCATCCTGAAACACATCATCTGAATCTCAGAGAGAAACGTGAGCATGTTTAGACCCAAAGCTTTGGCCCACAGCATGGAATTCCTGGCCAGAATTTTTCCAGTGTTTGGATTGCCTTGTCCTTTGTGTACGAGCAAAAAGTACTTCTGCTGAGACTGTTGCTGATTGTGCAGTTCTGAAAACATGGCCATGTTTAGCTGGATTGCTTCCCAGTCTGTACCAGCTAAGAATTGGTGCCCTTAAGCACCATCCTGGAAAACAGACATTTATTATATTGCCTTCCATAAATGGGAAGACCTTATAAATGGCACCACTGAGCCCCTGATCAAATCAGGTCATGGTCTTTGTCTCAGTAATAATACCAGGCTGAGATTTCTACATGGCATTTTCTCTTGACAAGATACTGACATCAGACTGGGTCTCAAATGCCTTTCCCCTATGTTTTGTGGTTTTTTTGTTGTTTTTTTTTTTTGGAAGAGTTCCTGGAAAATGAAATAAAATCTTTGGCTGTTGTTTCTCTGAATGGACATGTTTCTCTTTGGGTATGTCCTGTGATACCTCAGGACAGGGGCTCAGGGGCTCAGCAAGGGCTCTGGAGTGACTAGGTGTGAATATACTTGGCAATAAACAGCTGTGAATATAACATTCAGGCTGTAAAGTCGCAGCACAGAATGACAGGTCAGCAGAAAAGGAAGGAAAGAGGGAGATCTATAGCTCCATTACTCTGTGCTGTACTGAGACAGGCACTTGTGTGTCTTTTTGCTAACTACACGAATGGCTGATACAGCTGGAAGAGCTTCTGGGGGGCTTTCCATAGCACCCTCTCATCTGTCTTTCTTGTGTGCTTGCATTAGAGGTTGGTGGAAGCAGCAGAGGATGCAGACCTGAACCATGAGTACAACTCCTCACTGGAGGTAGGTCTATCCTAATCCACTTCTTCAGAGAAACTAACCAAAAGGTAGGTTAGCAGCACCTAGTCACCACAGCTTCCAAGACAGCTTAGGAGTTTCCTTGTCTTCAGGAAGCTCAGCTTGTCTAGAAACAGTAAGAGAGACATCTTCCCTTGGCAGGTCTCAAACCTAGTAACATCAAGGAAATTAGGAGTTTGCAGGAGAGGAAAGATTTGGGAAGATGTTAACTCATGGTACATGGCATTGAGTACACTCTCAGCAAGTCTGCCGACGACACCAAGCTGTGTGGTGCTGCTGACAGGCTGGAGGGCAGGGATGCCATCCAGAGGGACCTTGACAGGCTGGGCCCAAGCCAACCTCGTGAAGTTCAACAAGACCAAATGCAAGGCCTGGCATCTGGGTCAAGGCAATCCCAAGCACCAATACAGGCTGAGCAGTGACTGGCTTGGGAGCAGCCTTGAGAGGAGGGACTTGGGGGTGCTGGTGGATGTGAAGCTCAATATGAGCCAGCATTTGCCACTTGCAGCCCAGAGAGCAACCAGAACCTGGGCTGCTTCAAGAGAAGTGTGGGGAGGAGGGAGAGGGAAGTGATCCTGCCCCTCTGCTCCACTCTGCTGAGACCCCACCTGGAGCGCTGTGCCCAGTTCTGGAGCCCCTGTGACAGGAAAGATCTGGAGGTGCTGGAAGGTGTCCAGAGAAGGGCCATGAGGATGATCAGAGGGCTGGGGCTGCTGTGCTATGAGGAGAGACTGAGGGAGTTGGGGCTGTTCATTCTGGAGAGGAGAAGGCTCTGAGGTGACCTTATTGTGGCCTTTCAGTATCTTAAGGAGGCCTACAAGAAAGCTGGGGAGGGACTTTTTAGGATGTCAGGTAGTAATAGGGCTGGGAGGAATGGACCAAAGCTAGAAATGGACAGATTCAGACTGGATGTTAGGAAGAAATTCTTCACCATGAGGGTGGTGAGAACCTGGCATGGGTTGCTCAGGGAGGTGGTGGAAGCCTCATCCCTGGAAGTGTTTAAGGCCAGACTGGATGAGACTCTGGAGAGCCTGATCTAGTGTGAGGTGTCCCTGCCCATGGCGGGAGGGTTGGAACTGGATGGTTCTTGTGGTCCCTTCCAACCGTGACTGATTCTATGCTTCTGTGATTTACTGAACAACAACATTGTCGTTATGTGGCACTTTGGTCCAACTGAGCTGCTGCTTTGTGGGATACTTGGCTGGAAAAAGAGCTAAAAATGGTGTCTCAGCAATGAGGATGATGCAGTTCCAAAGCCCCTCAAAAAAGCATTGATCCCAACAAGCTGGGCTTCTCCCCAGCTGCCTCAGCAGCTCACATCATACTGGCTCTGTCCTGCAGACATCACTTGTCAGGACTTCCCATTAGGTGAAAGTTTGGTGCTTTCTAAACAATTTGGATAATTGGCTTTCTGTTAATAACTGTTTCAACTAAGCTAATTGTTGGTGGTGAAGCGGAGTGGAAACTAATGAAGGAAGTCCATTGTCCACAACACAATCACAGAGTGCTTAGCAGAAGTACAGGTTGCTTCTGCAAGGGAAAAGGGGGCAATGAACCTGCTTCTTGAAGTCAAGCTAGGTACTGATTTCACCTCTCCTACCTGTCTAGGGCTTATTTAAGAATCATGTTACAGCCATACTAGTTAGGTGACTTTTCCCAGTCAGGGTGAGCTGAGGTACAAGACTCTCTATTCATACAGACAATTTGCACCCCCTGAGTACTGTTAGTGCTTGAACAGAAGTCTTTAACTAACCACTGACCTCAGACAAAGTCAACAAAAAGGTCTGAAAAACATCTGTTACCTAAAGTTGCAGCCTGAAGATACTGAAGTGACTCTTAGATGTTCAACCTCCCTTCACAGGGAGGAAGCTGTGTTGTCTTTGAGCACCTTTGGCTCTATCCTTAGCTACTGATGAGTGGCTACTGCTTGAGGTGGCAGTGAGGAGATAAGCCTGGCAGGGTGTACAGCAGGAGTTAACTCGAGTAAACAACAGCTGTAGAGGCAGGGCAAGTAAGGTCAGCCCTGGCGTGCCCTGGAGCAAACCCAGAAGCCAGATCCAGTGAGAATCTCCACCTCTCTAGCTAGGCACTTACACACATTCGAGGGACCTTAGGAGTCTGCCACTGTGTCACTTCACTCTCAGGTGGCTTTTCTGCAGCCAATTATGATCACCCTGTCAGTCATGTGGGCACCTGACAAGAAGAAACTGGGCAGAAATCACTGTTCAGGCAGCTCAAAACTTTTTAATTGGTAATGGCTGTTGTTTGTTGCCCATCTTGATCCTATCTGTAGCCCAAATTCTCCTTTTTAAAGTATTTTAAAGAGTGGGGTTTTTTTCAGACAGTACTGGTTATAAGCTATCTTGTTGTCTCTTGTCACCTTTCTCTTTTCCATTGCCTTCATCAACAGTTTGATTACTACAACTCCCTCCTGATCAATGAGAAAGATGAAAATGATAATTATGTGGAGCTTGGAGATGAATTCATTTTGGAGCCAAATGAGCATTTCAACAACCTGCTGGTGAACACAACCTACAGTGACATCCAGCTCCCCACCAATGTCTACAACAAAGGTAATGGCCTCTACTTTCTCGCTAGGTTGCTGTGGAAACTGACAATGTTAATACTGAAAGGAAAGATGGGAATAGCAAAAGCAACTGAGACAACACAGGGCTGGGCAGGTGCTGTGCCAAGGCACCACCATGCCTGTGCTGCAGTCTGTCACTGTGACAGGGCTTAGGTATAATCTACTCTTGGAAGTCCTCTAATGCTGGGCAGTTCTCCATCTCAGTATAGACTCCTAGGGTTCATCTAGCCAAATGAAGACACTGTGGAACTAGCTGTGATGTGACCTTATTGGCAATTGTTACTCCATATGAAGTGTCAGATCCACCAAGATCTTTAGGTGTCAAGGAGCTCATTGATTTCAGCTGATAATTTAGTCTCCAAGTCTGTTTGCATTACAAGGGACACTATAGGGACACTCTTAATTCCCAGTGAGTGTATTAGAGGGGTCTGGGAATAATTCACAGCTGCTACTGGGACTTGACTGTTCTGGGCTGTTTTCCATTCTCAGCAAGCCTTTGGCACTTTGGCAGGTGCAGGAGCCTAAGGAAGCACCAAGGCTCACATGGCCTCATTTGTGCCTGGACTGTGTCCTCTCTACCTGCACATCCACCCCACTCCAGCTGCACACCACAAACTGGTGCACATCCAGGCTGGTCAGCACACTGATGGATCTGCAGGTTGAGATACCAGTTGTAGATTGTTCTAAGGCTACTGCTCTCTTTTGACCAACGTTCTAAGCTGCCTGCACTGGGTGCTTTCCTGCCTCCCCATCAGCTCTTCATCTTGCAAGGAGAACTCCTTATTTTGGCACAGAAGAAAAAGTAAAGTGGCATTATTTTTCTCATAGTTAGAGATCTTTTACAATCTCCAGGGCCAGCTGGGGCAAGCACTGGTGTCTGTGCTTACAACTGCTGTGTTGGTTAAAGGGGTTGCGTCTCTCTTCTAATTTAAAATAATTCCATGTGGCCTGACAGCCCCAGACACTAAAGTGTTGCTCACAATAAACCACCAGCAGAGCTAGCAGTGGATAGCTACAACAGAGCTACAGAAAGCAGGCTGCTGCCTACAGCATCATAGAGAAAGAGATGGCCAATGGCCACTGTCACAGTCATCAGAGAGGTGCTGCCCAGCCAGCTGGTGTCCTGCCTGTGCAGCTTGCCACAGACAATCAACTGCTCTGGCTATGGCTAGGGGAGGAGGGGGAGATGGTGGAGGAGGAGGAGATAGTGGAGGAGGACTGCTTTTGTGCCCAAAGCTGTTCCTGAGATCACTGCCTGCCAGTCCTTGCTCCCTCTCTTCCACACAGCAGCAAATCTGGCTCTCCACAGTTCTTTTGGCTCCCTTCCTGCATGACTGACTTTGGCTTCATTGCTGGGGAGGTCACAGTTCAATTTTTCTCCTGTTTTGGCCAAAACTGCCTTTAGTAAAGTGACTAAACAGGAAGCGCTAGGTCAAAGCCCCAACCCTTTCAGCATCAGTGCAGTTCATCCTACAAAGACCAGTTTCTTGCAATTTCTTCTTTCTATTGCTGCTGCTCTGCTTGGTCTCCTGGGGCAATGAGTCAATGCAGACAACAAATGCACAGTGCCTCTTACAAGTTCTTGTGAGTCTGCAACTTCCTACTGACTGACAAGGACAGGGGCGAGGGAGGACAGCTCAGGCTTTGTGGAAGAAAGGACAGGCAAAGAGGAGAAGAATTGCTGGGGAGAAGAGCAGACAGAGAAGGAAATGGCATGCAAATCCTAGAGCTCCTCTGTCTTAGGTAATTACATCTAGTACAGTTTTGAACAGCCTTTGCAGAAATGCTGTCCCACTTCATGGTGCATCAGGAAGTTGCTTTGTAACAGCCACACCTTCCCTTTCAGGTAGCAACTGAGCTCTGGCTTTGTGTGTCAGTTGTGTCCAGCACAGCTCTGAACTTCCTGAGCCTCTCAGAGCTCTCTTCCAACCAGATTCAATGCCAAGGGCAGAAAGACTGGAAAGAGATTTGGGAAGTGTGCAGGACCAAGCTGAGGTCACTTGTAGTGACCAGTGGTGACCTGCCCTCCAGGACTCATGGGGATGATGTCTTTGATTTCCTGCCCAGTATCAAAGCTTTGACCAGGGCTGCATTTGTCCTGCCCTGCCTTTGTTCCTATTTCTCTCCTCCACCAGGGGTGCTGGGTAGCTTACCCTCTTCTACACACTCTCCCCAGTATCTGTTCTTTCTCCCACAGACCCTGACATCCTGAATGGTGTTTACATGTCAGAAGCCTTGAATCCTATTTTTGTGGACAACTTTGAAAGGGATCCCACACTGACCTGGCAGTACTTTGGCAGCTCCACTGGATTCTTCAGGCTCTACCCAGGTAAATGCACAGACCTCGCTTTTGCTTTTTCAGCACGGTCTTGCTGTGTCCTGTGCCCTGGAAGAGCCTACCCTGGGAAGGCTGGTGACAGCATGGGCCCCTGCAGAGCAAGCAGGGTGCAGCGAACAAAATATTCAGTACATGGGCTGCTGCCATTTGTGCCTGCCACAGACACTGTTCCTTCAGTCTAACTGTCTTTTTCCCACATGAACCAGCCTCTTGGGCATGTAGGGCTTGCAACTTCAGAGCCATCTGCTTGCAGGGTTGTGTATGTCTCTGGCAGGCCGCCCTCCAAAATGCTCACAAAACACCGTGGCAGGACCTGTGAATCAGAATCACAGAAAACATCCCATTGGAAGAGATGTCCAAGCTCATCCAGTCAACTCAGCACTGAAGGGTCCCTAAGCACCAGCTCCACAGGCTGCTTAAACACTTCCAGGGATGGGGGCTCCAGCACTGCCTTGGGCAGATCACTCCAAGGTCTGAGAACCCTCTCTGGGATGAAATATTTCCTAGTATCCAGCCTGAACCTCCCTTCCTGCAGCTTGGAACCATTTCCTCTGCTCCCTCTTGCCACCAAGGAGCAGAGGCTGCCCCCTCCTCGCTCCACCCTCCCTTCAGGGAGCTGTAGAGAGCAATAAGGTCTGCCCTTAGCCTCCTCTTCTGCAGCCTGAACACCTCCAGCTCCCTCAGATGCTCCTTGCGGGCCATGTGCCCCAGGCCCTTCATGAATCTCAGAGAGCATTGGCATGCAGAGGCTTGCAGGGGGCTCCCTGCTTCAGGCTCCCCTGTCGGTTTTGGTGGTGGCTGCAGCCTCCTTTCAGTCTGCAAGGCCACACACGGCAGAAGCAGCTGGTGAGCCTGACTTTTCCACCCACCAGCTGTGAGGAGCACATAAGGTCACAGTACAAGAGGGAGGCCCCGTGCTTGGAGAAACCCACGAGATCCTCGGCAGCTGTGGCTTGGCCTGGCAGCTTCTCGGTCAGATGGCTGCAAGCCCTTCCTCAGCGACATGTCGCGTGTTGGGAAAGGGGAGGGCAGAGGTGGCTGTCAGCAGAGCTTTTACCAGGCAGTCTGGGACACGTCACCAGGACTGATATTTTTATGCTCTCAACCACCCTTGGGGAGAAAAAGATGTTGCTGAAAGGACACTAAAGTGGCAGAAAGTTTAAAGTGAGTGTAGGTGCTCCCCAAGTCCGAACATACTATGCCTAGGTAAGACTTAAAATACCAATTGCCTGCACAGTTCCCTGTGAGGTTTTGCAGCCCATGCAGCTCTGCTCATGCTTCTGCAGAGCAGCCACTGCTGCTGCTGACCACACCTGAGACCTCACAGGGCAGCTAGGTCTCAGCAGTCAGCAGCAGAGGTCTGGGTGCTCAGGGTCCAGGGAGCAGATTCCTACCTGTCTGTGTGTGTTAACTGCTCCTTTTGCTGCTCTTTTCAGGAATAAAGTGGCTACCAGATGAAAACGGAGTAATCTCTTTCGACTGTAGGAATCGTGGCTGGTAAGAGTTTTGGGGACACTTGGCCACAGCAGTAATGTGCTGCTTCTCTCTCTCTTCCCCAAGGTGACACCTTGGTGAGCTGCTGATCAGCAGTTTCTGCCCCATGCTGCTCCTGTAAGAGATGAAGGGTACATAAAAGCAAAGCAATAGAAAATTAGGACGACCTATCACATTCTAGTGCCAACTCTCCATGTAGCACCTAGCACATGTCACACGGAAATCACCAGCAGCATACCCTTCCTCAATCCCATCCTCCTCAATTCCACAACAGGAAGAACAAGACTGTTCAGGCTCCAGAAAAGCAGGACATTTCCTCAGCTTCCTGATCATGGCTGAAGGAGTCCATCTCAGCAGAATCTGGACATACATCTCCAGCAGGCTCAACACTTGCCAGTGTGGACAGTAAGCTACTGGGGCTGGCAGGAGAGGCCGGTTGATAGGAAGGACTCCGTTTGGCCACTGTGCTCATGGTGCATGTTATGGTGTGGCTAGCATCATGTGACAGCATTAGTGTTTCACCTCCCTTTACACTCACCCTACTTCCTGGTGTTCTTCTTTATTTAAGGTACATCCAAGCAGCCACCTCTCCCAAGGACATTGTGATTATTGTGGATGTCAGTGGGAGCATGAAGGGCCTGCGGATGACCATTGCCAAGCACACCATCACCACCATCTTGGACACACTGGGAGAAAATGACTTTGTCAATATCATTGCAGTAAGTATGTCTTGAGTCCAGTGCTGAGCTCTCCTTCTGCCTCATGCCAACTCTTCAGCCCCCTTGGCAAGTGTGGTGGTTTTGGAATTACCCACCCTGCCCTCCTTCCTAATTCACCAGACTAGACTCAGTCAGCTGGAAGTTAAGGAAGCTGTATTTACAGCTTAGCACAATTTACAAGCATATACACAATATACACAGATATCTATAGTTATATACAAGTTGAAAGTAACACAGAAACACAGAATCCCTCCTGAAACAGTCAGACTGCTCAGAAGGATCTCAAACCAACCCCTCCTACTCCTCCTCCTTCTTTCCCCCCCTCAGAAATAACCAGATTGATCTCCATGTAGCTCACATGATAAATCTGCAGAGATCTGAGGTGAGATGTCAAAAGATGACAAGGAGGTTAGAGGAAAAGATGAGATTACATAGATCTCATGCAAAGAAGTTAAGGCAGGATGCAACCAGACACACAGACTGACAAAAGAAGTAGTGAGAACTAAGTGAGAAGTCAGTGCCTTATCCATATTTTGACCACTTGTGTCTCTCAGCAGAAGAATGAGTGATACAATTGTCACTGTTATTTCCTTCTCACAGCCAAGGATTTAATTTCTCTCATTGAAATATTCCAATTAGCCTCAAACCAGCACAGCAAGCTACAGACATTACAGGGGCATAACTATAACACTATAACTTAGTACCTGCCTTGGGCAGGGAACTAAAACAAATTACCTTTGGGAAGTCAGCTTTATGTGGTCCACAGGTTGGCTTCTAAGTCACCTGGCTTTAGAGGACATCACCTGCATCTTTTTGCTTCCTTAGGGATGCAGCTGCAACAGATGAAGTGTTGTGGAAAGATATGTGAAGTGATGGGGACCTGAGCTAATAAATTTGCCTACCATAGCTGGTGTGTTTGAGAGTAGTAGCAGTCTAATCCTCGAGATAATGTTTCCAGCCTAGCAAATTATCACCATAAGCCTTTTTGTGCACCAGCATCCCTCAAGGCTGCAATCCAGTTCAGAGGCAGCCTGCACAAGACTGCATGGAGTGTGGCCAGATTGCCTCAGTGTTAATCTTGCCTTCTGTAAGCCTTGACCAGTATGAGGACAGGCTGGTTATTCACAGAAAACCAGAACCACTGATCACAGAAAGCAAAACTTTGCCATGATCCATGCCAAGACTGGGGATTTTGGTGCCAGGTTAAAGGCAAATAACTCTTTCCTTCACACAGTCACAGAAAACACCCAGTTGGAAGAGACCTCCAAGCTCATCCAGCCCAACCCTTGACCCTACACTGCAGGGCCAACACTAAACCATGTACTTAGGCACCAGCTCCACAGGCTGCTTAAACACCTCCAGGGGTGGTGACTCCAGCACTGCCCTGGGCAGACCATTCCAATGTCTGTGAACCCTCTCTGGGAAGAAATATTACCTAGCATCGAGCCTGAGTCTCCCCTAGTGCAGCTTTGAACCATTTCCTCTAGTCCTGAATTTCCTAATTCTCAGAACTAATTCAAGCACCATCTCTTTTCTAGGCCTCCTTTCTTGTGAAGGTTTGGGAGTTCCCCCACCCCCCACA
>VWZE01001772.1:500914-512222 GCA_013396675.1 Eubucco bourcierii | reverse complement strand
AGTGACCTCCTCAGCACTCCATCCAGCACCTCAGTGATCTCCTCAGCACTCCATCCAACACCTAACTGTCCTTGTTGGAGTGAGGAGCCCAAAATTGATCTCAGTATTCAAGGTGTGGCCTTATCAATGCCCAGTACAGGGAGACAATCCCTGCTGTAGTCCTGCTGGTCCCACTCTTGCTGATCCAGGCCAGGATGCTGGTGGCCTCCTGGCCAGCTGAGCACAGTGCTGGTTCATATTCAGCTGTTTGTCAACTCTCAGGTCCTTTTCTCCCAGACACTTCTCAGCCACTCTGCCCCAAGCCTGCAGCCTTCATGAGGTTGTTGTGACCTAAGTGCAGCACCTAGACCTTGGCCTCGTTGAACCTCACAGAAGATATTGAGTCCTAGCCCAGTGGCTGCTTTCCATCCCATAAAGCCACCAAGCTTCTGCATGCAAGCTGCAGTACCAGCCCAGCTGAACACTAGAGGGAAGAGTTCTCCAGGATTAATCTGGCTACAAGGCTTCCAGATAAAGCAAAGATGAGCACCTTGAGATAACTGCGTGAGGAGCAGATCAAAGCCTCTGCTCTCACCTGAGTGTTTTGTTACACACGTTGAGACAACATCAGCTGTCACATCTCCACTTATCACCAGCCCCCTTCTGGCTCTGCTGCCAAGTTGTTTGAGAAGAGAAGCACAAGGAGATGCTACAGTGAGCTGATGGGATGCTTTCCTGTGCTTAAGCAGAGACAGTCCCCCCTGGACACCTTCATAGCAGCTGCAGATTCTTCCCAAGGGCTCCCTGAGCCTCTCCATGAGGATCACAGCTCAGGGCTACTGTGTGGAAGGCATGGACCACCTGGGAAAGGTGCAGGGTGCAAGGCAGCAGGTAAGAGAAGTCTTTTCACAGAATGCACTGAGTTGGAAGGGAGACTCAAAGGGCATCTTGTCCAACCTTCCTGCAGGCACCAGGGACACCTCCACCTCCAGCAGGCTACCCTGAGCCACACTGAGTCTGATCTTCAGTGTCTCCAGGCATGGAGTCACAACTACATCCCAGCCTAACCTGTGCCAGTGTCTCACCCCCCTCCTTGTGCACAACTTCCTCCTGATGTCCAACCTAAATATGCCTGCTCCAGTTTCAAACCATTGCCTCTCATCCTGTCACCACAGACCCTTCCAAACAGTCCCTCCCCAGCCTTCCTGTAGGTCCCCTTCAGACATTGAAATGCAGCTCTAAGGTCTCCCTGGGGCCTTCTCTTCTCCAGGCTGAACAGCTCCAGCTCCCTCAGCCTATCCTCACAGCAGAAGTGCTCCAACCCTTGGATCATCTTTGTGACTCTCCTCTGGACTCACTCCGGCAGTTCTGTGTCCTTCTTATGCTGGGGACACTAGAACTGGATGCATTATTTGAGGTGGGGTCTCACCAGAGCAGAGTGAAGGGGCACAGTCCCCTCTCTTGCCCTGCTGGCCACACTCCTCTGGATGCAGCCCCAAGATAGGAATGGTTTGGAGTGGTTTGAGTTGGAAGGGGCCTTTAAAGGTCATCTAGTCTAACCCCCCTGCAGTCAGCAGGGACATCTGCAACTAGATCAGAACCATGAGAGGTTTCCCTCTCCACTCTGACACAGAAAAATGTTTCCTTGGGGTTGCAGACACAATCCCAGAGCAACACTCTTCTGCCACAGGGTGGAAGGGCATTATTCTCTACCTAAAGCAGTCACCTACTGGAGTGGCCTTCTGCTGAGTGTGGTAAGAGTGCAGTGCCCCCCTGACTGTCAGTCCATGGACTGGAAGTCTTTGCCAGAGCTGGGACTGTGGCCAGAGGAAGTCTGTGCTCCAGACAAGACAATGACCTCACAAACACAGACAGAGAATGCACCTCCTCGAGTCGTCCTGACCGCAGAGTTATTTCTTGTCTGCAAAAAGGAAACTTCCCAAGGAGGTGCTGAAATCAGGCAGTTGGGAGGAACTCATTTTGCTAATAAGGCTACATGCACTGTCCCAGCTGGATTTGTCCCCATCTCCAAAGCACTCCCAGATGCAAATCCCAGTGAAGCCAACAGGCAAATCCTGCCTCAGAAAGCAAGCAGCAGAGGCACAAACCAGCCCAAAGCATCCCAGTGACCCATCTAGGATGTGGCAGCTGATGACAAGCAAGCAATCAGTCACACCACAGCTCACAAACAGCATCCAGTGGCTGGAAACCATCCAGGGAGCCCTGGGATGCCCAAGGCAGCACAGCAGGGCAGTTGAAATCAATACATCACCTTCCCATCTGACACAGATCACAGGATGTCAGAGATTGGAAGGGACCCAAGCACAGCATCCAGTCCAACTCCCCTGCCAGAGTAGGACCAGACAATCCAGCTCAGGGTACACAGGAATACATCCAGACAGGCTTTGAAAGTCTCCAGAGGAGACTCCACAACCCCTCTGGGCAGCCTGTGCCAGTGCTCTGGGACCCTTCCAGGCAAGAAGTTGCCCCTTGTGTTGAGCTGGAACCTCCTGTGCTGCAGCTTCCATCCATTGCTCCTTGTCCTATCCCAGGCAGCAGTGAGCAGAGTCTGTCCCCCACTCCTGACCCCCAGCCCTCAGATAGTTCTAAACATTGATCAAATCCCCTCTCAGTCTTCTCTTCTCCAGACTAAGCAGCCCCAGGTCCTTCAGCCTCTCTTTACCAGACAGTGCTCCAGTGCCCTCATCATCCTCACAGCCCTCCCCTGGACTCTCTCCAGCAGATCCCTGTCCCTCTTCAGCTGGGTAGCTGAGATGCAGATGCAGGTTTTTTGCTCTTATTTATCTATCTCCCCTTTTCCCAGTTTAAACCCAGTGGAAAGCCAACCCCTGCCAGCTGACAGTGCTGCCCACCTCCTAGCCAGCCCCATCTGACCTACCTAGAACCACTTCTGAAGATGCTTTTGGCTCTCTGGCTGTAACTAAACACCCTGCACAACAGCTGGCCCTGAGCTCAGCCAAACAAATATTGGTTTACAGCTGTTTACAAACCAGCTTTGCCCAGAAGGGGTTTGGGAAATTTTATACTAAAAGCAAGATGCAGTCTTGAACTCATCACCCAGACTGAAAAGCCTGCCCAGCACTTGGTGCTGTGCCACAGCAAAGGTGCTCCTTGAGCCAGGTTCCTACAAAACCCCACAGGAAACTCATTTCAGAGGCTGAGCCAGCAAAGCATTGCCCCTGGAACACCTCTGGCCACAAAGATGATCAGAGGGTAGGAGAACCTCCCCTATGGGGACAGGCTGAGAGAGCTGGGGTTGTTCAGCCTGGAGAAGAGAAGGCTCCAGGGAGGCCTTAGAGCAGCCTGCCAGTACCTGAAGTGGGTTGGGGAGAGACTTTTTACAAGGGCTTGTAGGACAAGGAGGAATGAATTTAAGCTGGAAGAGAGGGGATTTGGACCAGATAGTGTGAAGAAATTCTTTCCAGTGAGGGTGGAACAGATTGCCCAGGGAGGTTGTGGCTGCTCCCTCCCTGGAGGTGTTCCAAGTCCAGGTTGGATGAGGCCTTGAGCAATCTGGGCTGGTGGGAGGTGTCCCTGCCCATGGCAGAGGGCTTGGAACTGGATGATGATAGAATCACAGAATCAGTCAGGGTTGGCAGAGGGGTTGGAACTGGATGATGATAGAATCACAGAACCAGTCAGGGTTGAAAGGCACCACAAGGATCATCTAGTTCCAAGCCCCCTGCCACAGGCAGGGACACCCTACCCTAGATCAAGTTGGATCTTTAAGGCCCCTTCCAATCCAGATCATTCTATGACTCCATGATGATTCTGTTCCCTGAGCTTCATCCTTCAACTGTAAAACAGTAGCCACCAGCCACATCAAGCTTGCCAAGAGGAAAACCAGGTTCAAGGTGTGCTGTGGTGGCTGCAGACATGAGGCAGTGCCTGTCACCTCTCTGCTCAGCCATGGCAGTCACTCCCTGACACCAATCTGGAGCAGACAGGAAGCTGCCCAGGATTTGCTGACACCCCAATGTGCTATGCACACATAAGGGCCCCCAGGCACAAGGGTCATGAGCAGTGGAAAGGGCCACAGCACTGCCACCCACAAATCTTTAAGGGCCACAGCACTGCCACCCACAAATCTTTAAGGGCTACAGCACTGCAACCCACAAATCTTTAAGGGCCACAGCACTGCAACCCACAAATCTTTAAGGGCACAGCACTGCCACCCACAAATCTTTAAGGGCCACAGCACTGCAACCCACAAATCTTTAAGGGCCACAGCACTGCCACCCACAAATCTTCAAGGGGCACAGCACTGCCACCCACAAATCTTCAAGGGGCACAGCACTGCCACCCACAAATCTCTCTGGAGTTCCTGGAATGCAGCTTGATGTCCTGGGATAGTACCACTGCAGAAAAAACTGAAACATAAGCCCCTGACCCCCAGAAAAAAGATGCATGGTCTCTACTTGCTTACTCATTTCCATGTGCCTGCCTGTGTGAGGCCACCACACCATGAAACCCAAGAGGTTCTCATGCTGTGGTAAGGAGGGAGATGAGAGCAAAGGGATTAAAATGACTTCAGAGAGGATTATTTAAGTGGAAGTTTAGAAGCATAAAAAGCTTGAGTGAGCACAAAGTTCCTGTCTCTGCACAAGCACAAAGGATTTATTTTGGTACTACCCAAGGACCACATGAAAGGCAGCCAGGAGGAGATGTGAGCAGGAGAGAATGCAGAAAGAAAGGCAGAGAGAAGCTTTGGGGGACCATCGGCACCAGGGGGAATGGTGCAAATGCTTTCCTCCAAACATATTTCTGGGAACATGTAATGCTGGCAGCACACCAAGAGACAAGAGTTTAGGAAGGGAAAGTTTCTGGATTGCTGATGAAGTCAGTGTTACAGCCACCAGGGCTGCAGAGAGCTCACTGCAATGGGAAGCCAGTGCCTGCTCTGGAGCGGGGCCAAGCAAAAGGAGGCCAACAGCCCCTGGGGGGCCAGGGCAAACAGCAGGGACTCTGTCAGGGGGAGTTCTGCCCACCAAGGAAGTCCAATAGAGGACAACAGCAGGAGAAGAGGCTTGTCCTGAGTGTAACCCAGGGTATCCCTTGCTTCTGGGGGTCACGGTTGCCTTGCCTGCCCCCTCTGTAACTGCTCAGCATCTGCCATCTGCAAGGAGCCACCTTGCAGCTGAGATAGTGCTCTGAAAGACAGGAAATTCTTGTGAAGAAGATATGCTGCTGCCACCAGTGACCTTTGAAGCCTCCTGCAGCTGCTTGGAAGCCAGTTGGAACAACCAAAAGTGTGTCAGAGACCTCCTGTGAGCTGTGGAAGTGTCGGTAGCAGCCAGAGAAGTAACCCACTGCCCCCTAAGGCCTATGGACAGAGAAACAGCCCCCAGCTGCACCCTCTCATTATGCACAGAGAAGCAAGCCCCAGCTGGATCCTCTCATGACCCTCTTTAAGGATTCCTATCACCTTGAGAACTTCTCAGAACGTTTACATTTCCAGAAGGCATTGTGGCCTCCTATCCAGATCAGCTGTGAGACTGAGGGGCACACTCCAGACTCCCAGCTAGCTGGGAAACAGTTTTTTCACCTGGTGTCTTTCAGGGTAGCACAGGACCCTCAGCAGGGCAGATAAAGCACTTCTCCTACACTGACAAGCTGAAGGAGTTGGGCTCTGTTTCAAAGTGGAGAGGGAAACCTCTCATGGTTCTGATCTAGTTGCAGATGTCCCTGCTGACTGCAGGGGGGTTAGACTAGATGACCTTTAAAGGCCCCTTCCAACTCAAACCATTCCAAACCATTCCTATCTTGGGGCTGCATCCAGAGGAGTGTGGCCAGCAGGGCAAGAGAGGGGACTCTGCCCCCTCACTCTGCTCTGGTGAGACCCCCACCTCAAATACTGCATCCAGTTCTGGTGTCCCTAGCATAAGGACACAGAACTGCCGGAGTGAGTCCAGAGGAGAGTCACAAAGATGATCCAAGGGTTGGAGCACTTCTGCTGTGAGGATAGGCTGAGGGAGCTGGAGCTGTTCAGCCTGGAGAAGTGAAGGCTCCAGGGAGACCTTAGAGCTGCATTTCAATGTCTGAAGGGGACCTACAGGAAGGCTGGGGAGGGACTGTTTGGAAGGGTCTGTGGTGACAGGATGAGAGGCAATGGTTTGAAACTGGAGCAGGCATATTTAGGTTGGACATCAGGAGGAAGTTGTGCACAAGGAGGGGGGTGAGACACTGGCACAGGTTAGGCAGGGATGTAGCTGTGACTCCATGCCTGGAGACACTGAAGATCAGACTCAGTGTGGCTCAGGGTAGCCCGCTGGAGGTGGAGGTGTCCCTGGTGCCTGCAGGAAGGTTGGACAAGATGCCCTTTGAGGCTCCCTTCCAACTCAGTGCAGTCTGTGAATCTGTGACTGTGCAGGAAGGACTCCATAGCTTCCAGCAGGAGCAAAACCTTCCAGGTGCCAGCTGACACGAACAGACAAAGCACTACTTCCACAAAGAGGGACCAGGGCCTTCTGCAGGTCCTTACCTTGCTATCCAGCTTCTTCATTGTCACCAGGTCCAAGGACTTGAGCGAGTGGCCGGTGGGGGTGATGAAGTAGAGGCAGACATGGATCCTGGTGTCGTGGTAGTTGAAGAGGGAGCGGCGGATTTTCAGCTCCTCTTGCAAATAGTTTTCAAACTGCGTATCAATGTACTCAACGATGGGCCTGTAACTAAAACCATACCATTAGCAACCCAGAGACTGCAGGGCTGGGCTCCTGGCAGGCTCCACTTCTCCTAGATCCACCCTGCCATCCCCTGGAAATTCCCTCGTGCCAAATATGTGTGGCATTTGCATGCGGACCTTCTAATCCAGGGGTTGCCGCAGGCTCCCGAGGGCAGTGGGGCATGGGAAGATGACCACTTGGCACACCATGCCCAGGTCTCCTGGTTGTGGCAATGCAACCTGACCAAGGAAAGACCTTGGAGTTCCAGAAAGCCTTTACCTGGGGCTCAAGCAAGATGTTTGTTCTAATTAAACGAGACAGATCCAGAGACACCGACTGCTGCCAGCACAGATCGTTCCCAACCCCGCGCTGGGGACGGCTTGTTGACTGCACACGCCCCTGGAGCACGCCAGCCTCCGCGGGGGACCCCTCCTATGCCCTCTCCTTTTTAGTTCCTCACCCAGCTACACTCAATAATTGGGGTTTGGAGTTTGTTTTTAGCTCTTCAACCTCTACAGTCACCCCGTTAGAATCGGAGCCACCGCGGGGAGCCCCTCCGCGAGCACAAACGCGGACACCTCTGCGACCCCAGCCAGCAGGAGTGCAGCCAGCTCAGGCCTCGGTGCCAGAGGCCAGCCCAGAGGTGCCAAGCAGATGGCACGAGACCTGCCTTTCGTCCTTGTTGATCTGGTCCCCGAAGCCCACGGCGTCCACGATGGTCAGCTTCAGGTGGACGTTGCTCTCCTGCAGGTCGTAGGTGCGCGGGCGCAGGCGGACGGCGCTCTCGTAGTGGCTGGCTTCCTCCGTCTCGAAGGTGGTGTTGAACAGGGTGTTCATCAGCGTGGATTTCCCAATGCCAGTCTCACCTAGGAAGGAGACAGCATCAGCTCGCTGCGGTGCCAACTTGTGGCAGCTGCTTCAAAGGAGGCTAATGACAAGGCAGGAGTAAATTAGGGCTGTGGAGGGTTACCGCGAATTGCTGGTGGGCAGCAGGCAAAGTCACTGACACAAAGTCGGAGTCATCGAGTCAGGCACCAGCAAGTTTGCAGCTGACACCAAGCTGGGGGCTGATGTTGCTGGGTTGGAGGGCAGAAGGGCTCTGCAGCAGGACCTCGACCGCCTGCACAGATGGGCAGAGTCCAAGGGGATGGAGCTCAACAAATCCAAGTGCCAGGTGCTGCACTTTGGCCACAACAACCCCATGCAGAGCTACAGGCTGGGGTGGGAGTGGCTGGAGAGCAGCCAAACAGAAAGGGATCTGGGGGTGCTGATTGACACCTGCCTGAACATGAGCCAGCAGTGTGCCCAGGTGGCCAAGAAGGCCAATGGCATCCTGGCCTGCATCAGCAATAGTGTGGCCAGCAGGAGCAGGGAGCTCATTCTCCCCATGGACTCTGCACTGCTTAGGCCACACCTTGAGTCCTGTGNAAGGGTGGTTGTAGCCAGAAGGAGGTTGCTTTCTTCTCTCAGGCAAGCAGCACCAGAACAAGAGGACACAGTCTCAAACTGTGCCAGGGGAAGTTTAGGCTGGAGGTGAGGAGAAAGTTGTTGCCTGAGAGAGTCATTGACTGCTGGAATGGGCTGCCCAGGGAGGTGGTGGAGTCTCCATCTCTGGATGCTTCATTTAAGGGTGACAGAGCCCTGCAGCAGGCTGCCCAGAGAGGTGCTAGAGTCTCCATCTCTGGATGCTTCATTTAAGGGTGACAGAGCCTTGCAGCAGGCTGCCCAGAGAGGTGCTGGAGACATTCAAAACCTGTCTGGCTGTGTTCCTGTGTGACCTTCTCTAGGTGAACCTGCCTTGGCAGGGGGGATGGGTTGCATGATCTCCAGAGGTCTCTTCCAACCTCTACCATTCTGTGACTCCTGGAGCATCCCTTCAGCATTTCTGCCTCATGATTCTTCATGCCACATCAGGCATGAGTAGACAAAAAGCATAGTTTATGGGTGATTAAAAAGAGTGAAACCAACACCAAAATGCCACATAGCAGCTGTGACACAGAGGTCAGCAAGACTGTGTCCAGTGACCACATTCCATGCTGTGTTTTCACCACAGGTCACAGCAGAGCCCTGTGCTGGAGCACTGATGCAGGACACTTCTGAGGTATCTTCATCCTTCCAACAACAGAAAATCATCTGCCAGCTTGAACCTCTGAGATATGCAGAGAGAGAACATGGGAGTCAAGAGGGTATGGCAGAGAAACTTGGTAGAGACTCATTTCCTGTGGCAAAGAGAGAACTGTTCTTGGAGAATGAGTATGAGGAGGAGCAAGATGAGAAGTTTCCCATCTGTAGCTCTCCCCTGTTCCAACAGTCACTGAAGGACACCTGGGATGCATCACAAACCAAGCTCCATCCCAGAATATTTGGCTCACAGGCTGCCTGTGAGCCAGAAAGGCTTTGAACTGCTGCTCCTGGTAACTATAAAAGACTCTGATATCTTCCAGACTGGCCAACGAGAGGCCCCATTCCAACTCCTCGTTCGCTATGCAGAGTTTTACAGGGGAATGAGGAGAGGCAAACTCCATGGGAATAGCCTTCTATTCCCTGGTGGTTTCCTACATCTCCAGCACAAACAGCCTGCTGCTGAGTGCAGCTCCTCTTGCTGAACCCAGCCACCTCTAAGAAGCCCTGCACTGGGCATGCCAACAGGAAGGAAGCAGGAGGGTGAGCAGTTTTCTGCTGGAGGGAGGTGCCATGCTGCTCCCAAGGGGCTGGGTTTCTTCCTTCTTCAAGCACAACCTTAAACACCACACAGTGCTCAGAACAGGGCAGAGGTCCATACTGCTTCCTGCCAGCTGTGGTTAAAAGTTGTGCAAGGAAATCAAAGCAGCCTGGTGCTCCAGCTGAACCCAAAAGGAAAGTCAGATGGAGAAGTCACTCCTGATGCAAGCCACGTTCTCCTGCTCAGCTGTGGGCACAGGAGGGAGCAGGAACTGGGGTACAGAGTTGGTTTTTTCTCCCCATCTTGTGCAAAAATGATGTGTTCATCCTCTCTAGTGTTTCACAGATGAGAATCCAGCAGCACCCATGCTGGTGTCCCCAGGAAGGGCACTAATCAAACCCATACTGTCCTCTGCTGCAGTTATCTTTCTGCTAAGGAAGAAGTCGATGCAGCCCCACTCAGCCCCAAGCTTCCCACATGTGCTCTGGACCTGCAGAAGTGGCTCAGGTATGGTACAAGCACTCTCTGCAAGCTGTCACTCTGTCCCCAGGCATATTCTCTTGGGGCAGGCTGGGGGCAGAGAGGGAGCTGCTGTCTCAGGATGAATTTCTGCTGCTCTGGCAGGTCGCAGTACTTCAGATCTCACACACAACGGAGGAACCAGCCAAAGTAAAGATAATGCTCCTCTCATCACTGGAAGGGATTGCTTTCCAGTACTCCAGGCAGCACAGCCTGCTAGATCACATCAATACCAGCATTAAAACGAGAACATAATGGGCTTATTTTAAAGCCAGCCTCTTGCACCTGCTCACAATCCACAAGATAAAGACTTTACAGTCAATAAACCCAGGAAGCCTCCTTCTCCCCTTCCTAGCAGAGATCATAGAATCATAGAATGGTAAGTTTGGAAGGGACCTCAAGGATCAGCTAGTTCCAACCCCCTACCATAGGCAGGGACACCTCCCACTAGCACAGCTCACTCAAGGCCTCCTCCAACCTGGCCTTCAACCCCTCCAGAGAGGGAGCAGCCACAACCTCCCTGGGCAACCTATGCCAGTGTCTCACCACCCTCACTGGAAAGAACTTCCTCCTAACATCCACTTTCAATCTTCCCTCTGCCAGTTCAAACCCATTCCCCTTGTCCTGGCATTCCCAGACCTTGTCAATAGTCCCTCCCCAGCCTTCCTGTAGCCTTCTTCAGATTCTGGAAGGCTACTATAAGGTCATCAGCTCTCCATTTTTCTTCTGGAAGGGTCCCACATTCTCCCTAGTCCTCCTTTTCTCACTGATATACCTGAAGAAATTCTTCTTGTTCCCTTTAATGTCCCTGGCCAAATTCAATTCCAGCTGTGCCTTAGCTTTCCTGACCTGATCTCTGGCTGCACAAACAGCATCTTTGTACTCATCCCATGTCCCCTGTCCTTGCTTCCACTCTCTATAAGCTTTATTCTTGCATCTAAGTGTATCCAGGAGTTCTCTATTCATCCATGCAGGCCTCNTGAGGTCCCTTCCAACCTTACCATTCTATGATTCTATGATTCTATGAAGAGGCTGATGTCTGCTCTTCTGAAATCCAGAGCTATGATTTTGCTACACACTCTTCTTGCTGCCCTGAGGATCCTAAACTCTACCATTTCATGGTCACTGCAGCCAAGGCAACCCTTCAGCTTCACTTCACTCACCAGCCCTTCCTTATTGGTGAGGACTAGGTCCAGCATAGCACCTTTTCTTGTGGGTTCCTCTACCACTTGCAGGAGGAAGTTGTCATCAATGCATTCCAGGAACCTCTTCGATTGCTGGTGCTGCCTCAAGCCTTCTGACTCACAGAATGGTAGGAGTTGAAAGGGACCTCTGAAGATCACCAAGTCCAACCCCTCTGCCAGAGCAGCAAGTTTGCAGATGACACCAAGCTGTGTGGCACAGTCGACTTGCTAGAGGGCAGGGATGCCATCCAGAGGGACCTGGACAGGCTGGAGAGTTGGGC
>VWZE01001772.1:458556-474079 GCA_013396675.1 Eubucco bourcierii | reverse complement strand
AGTGAGCAGAGGCACCTCCTTCTCTGGAGACTTTCAAGACCCATCTGGATGCATTCTTGTGTGACCTGCTTTGGCAGGAGGGTTGGACTTGATGATCTCTGGAGCTCCCCTTCCAGCCCCTACCATTGTATGATCTCCAACTACATCAGGCTGCTCAGGGCCCCATCAAGTTTGACCTTGAATGTCTCCATGGATAAGGCTTCAATCACCTCTGGGCAACCTGGTCTCACATCTCATCCTATTTATTCTGCCACGCATCTCCAGTTGCTTCTCCCTCACTTCTCCTTCATTTCTCCTTCCAGCTTTTCTAGCTTACTCCAGAGCATTTCCCTGCTGCAATTTATGTCCTTTCTGGCTTCTGCTTGCACATGGTGGTTGGGCTGCTTCCCACCCGATGTACCAACAGCCTTGCTAATACTGCCAGTGTCTGCACCAGCAATCACCACGTCTGCCAGCTAAGCACTGGCCAGAACTGGCAATGGAGAAGCTCTGAGCTTTGATGACAAATTAAAAGTATTTATTAATTGAATCAAACTTTATCAGTCTTCTCTCTACTCTGGTGAGAGCTGTAAAGGAGACAACTGGCCTCAGCATCTAGAGGGGATGCCTGGAGACCAAGCCCCAAACACAGTGGTGGTGAGCCTTATTTTCATGAGTGATGAGAAGAAAACTTGAGTCTCCAGGGGCTGAAGCAAATCTCTCCCACAAGCAGTACATTCACAACAACAAAGGTCGTCTTTAGCACCACTGGTGTGATTCTGCTGCCTCAGAGGCAGCTTTCTATGGGCCAGCTTCCTTTCATTTGCTTTTGTTGGTCACTTCCAACAGCAGCACTTCAAGGGAACCTTATCGTGCTGGAGACAGGGGCCTTCTGGAGGACTGCACAAGGGAAGCATGCATCTGAAAACACATTATCCAAACCTAAGGGTCACTACATTCCAGGATCTCAGTGTCAGTTGGACACTTGTAAATACCTTCAACCATCTCAACAACATAGACTCATAGAATTCTTTCAGTTGGAAGAGACCTTTAAGATCATCCAGAAGCCTTTAAGATCATCCTTCAGAGGCTTTTGCAACATTACCCTCCTGTTGCAGGTACAAACAGTTGGCAAAAATAAATGAATTTGTCATCACCTCTCCTTGGCACTACTGAGTTATCCCCACCTAGACTCAGGAAACTGAGGCACAGTGACAAAAGGCAACACCAGGAAAGCTGTAAGCCCTGCAGAAAGAACATGGGACACCTTTATCAAAAGCTTTCCATGATACTGCTGGAGGAAAAGCAGCAGAGTTGAGATGTACTGAGAAAAAAATAAACAGCAGCGAGGACAGTCTTCTGCCCTGCATCAAATAGAAGTGAGTTGCCACTCCCCATCTGCTTCTGCCAGATGCATGGCTCCAGAAAGGCAAACTCACCCAAAGATCAGCAGATCGCAACAAACTCACCCTAGCTCCCTGCATGGAGCAAGCAAATTGTCTCTTAATGGAGTTGGGCACCACAGTCATGCTGAGCCCAGACAGTTCACTTAAGTGACAGAGCATTGACAGGAGTACACCCAGCAACCATGTACCCACCCCAAAGAACACAAGACTAAGTTCCATTTTCTCCTGGCCTAGGCAGTACTTTAGGTTCCTGCAGCATGTATGAAAACCTGCATAGGCACCAAATCAGCATTAAAAGTCACCCAATTAATGTGATTAATTAAAGTGATTTGGAGACGTGCAGTCTTAATTTGGTGGCTTTCAATGTTAGGATACACCAAGTTAAGACTAAAAAGGCCACCAAGTTAAGACTAAAAAGGCCACCAAGTTAAGACTAAAAGCAGACAGAATTGCAGTGTCTGAAGTGTGGGTGTCTCAAAGAAGAAGCCAGCCTCTTTTCAGTGATAGGACAAAGGACAACAGATATAAACTGGTTCCACCTCAACACGACCACTGGAGGAGACTGCCGAGAGAGGTTGTGGAGTCTTCTCTAGAGACATTCAAGACCCATCTGTGTGACCTGCATTCCTGTGTGACCTGCCCTAAGTGATCCTGCTCTGGCAGGGGCGTTGCACTCGGTGATCTCCAGAGATCCCTTCCATCCTATGAGCTACCCTGTTTCCATTCCCTGCCACCGAAGCTTCACCTGCACCCCTTCAGCATCCAGCAACAGCTGCTTTCTTAAAATAAAAGCCCCACAATCAATTTTCCTTGCTGGAAGTTTTCAGTGACAGCCTTGCAAACTCATTCTGGAGCTGGAAACTTTTTTTTTTTTTTTGGGCCAGGATTCAAGAGAAATGAAACCGAGCTCGAGATTCTTGGCCAAATGCAGTTTACAGAGTGAACAGTAGCAGGGAACTTGTTTGTGCTCTAACTCGGAGAACCAACACTGGCGTTCCCATTGATTCAACAACATCAGCCCAGTCAGCTCCGGCTTGGGAGAGCTGCGCTACTCCATGCGGTAAAACCGCTGTCAGCCCTGGCAGGCTGCAAGGCGCATCCCCCGGCGAGTCGGTAGAGACAACCATCGAGCAGCAAGACCGAGACCCAAGCTGGAGACAAAGCCCAGTTTTCGGCAGGCACAGCTTTGAGCCGGATTGACTTCCGACAGCAGTTACACAACGTGCGGGCTGCAGAGGCGGCGGAGCGCACAGGTCACGCTCCATATTTGCTGTACATTCCTCCTACCCTGCCCCAGGCACCGGCTCCCCCCGGGCTGTCCCTCGCAGGGACACACACACACACACCCCCACGAACTTCCTCAATGTTTGGGTACCAGCCGCATGGAAATGCTTACGATTTAGGGAGCGCTGACCCCGTGCCTCCCGCGCCTCTTTTGCGGGGTGCTCCATCCGTGCAGACTCACGGAGACGGCACTGCCTTTAGGAGCATCCCGGGCGCCCACGGATGGGTCAAGAGTGACTTTCGTTACCGCTTTCGGCATCACAACGAACACCGAGGCCTCGGAGCCTCGCAGCCTGCCAGACCCCCCGTACTGGGCAAGACCTTCCCGCAGACACCCGAGGACACTGAGCACCCTTCTCTCTCCCAGGACCCGCAGCAACCCAAGCAGTTTCCCAGCCAGAGGAGCTCCAGGGTCGGCTGGCGGGGCAGCGGCCGCACACAGCAGCCCGGTGCATCCCCGCCGCTTGCCCCGTTCCCCACCACCGGCTGGGTTCTTTCTCCCCTCTCCACCCCTAAGGGCTTAACCGCAAGTTTTTGGCCCGCGGAGACGCGACCAGCAGCGTGGCCGGTGCCGGCGGTGCTCACCGAGAAGCGCTCCAGGTCGGTGGCGGCCATGGCCGGGGCTTGCGCGGCTCCGGCGGCGGCAGCACGGCTCGACCCGCCGCGGCTGGCTGCGGCTGAATGGATCCAATATGGCCACTTCCTGGAAACTCCCCTGCGCCCGCCACAGGCACCGCCCGCCGGACCGACAGCCCCGGAGACGGGCACCGGCACCGGCCGGGAACGGGGCGGGGGCGGCCCCGCCGCAGCCCGCCCACGGCGGGGGAGGGAGGCGGCAGCGGGAGGCAGAGCCCGGCCTGGCCCGGCCCTCCTGCCTCCGGCCCGGCCCTCCCGCTTCGGCAGAGCCCCGGGACAGGCGCTGGGGGAGGCTGCGGTGGTCCCGGCAGCTTCCCCGAAATGGGTCAGCGGCAGGTTCTAGAGACGTGACCGCGATGGCAGTCTGCAGCTGCGAGGGCTGTAAGATAAGCCTGCAGCACTACCCTCGGCTCTAGAACCATCAAATCATCGAATAGTAGCATGGTTTGGGTTGGAAGGGACCCCTGAAGGTCATATAGAAACGCCAGCAACATCCTATCCAGGGTTCCGAGGCTGCACACAGGATGCACACAGGTATCTAAAGGCCCATTTGCCCATCTCTGAAGCATTCAGCATTCTGGAAGGCCACCAGGTCATAGAATCATTAAGGATGGAAAAGACCTCTAAAATCATTGAGTCCAGCCATCAGCCAACACCACCACGGCCACTAAACCATGTCCCCAGGTGCCATGACCACATCTTTCTTGGACACCTCCAGGGATGGAGACTCCACCAGCTCTGCCCTGGGCAGCCTGTGCCAATCCCTGACCACTTTTGCAGCAAAGAAATTGTTCCTAATCTCCAACCTAAACCTGCCCTGATCCAGCTGGAGGCCATTTCCTCCCACTGCTTGGGAGAAGAGACCGATGCCCACCTCACTCCAACCTCACCGTGCCTCTGCACTGGAGTGTTTCAGTCACTCGCAGGAGTTATACCCAAATTGCAGCCACAGTGAGAGCTTCTGCCCATGTCCAGGGTAAGTTAAAGCATGCATCAGAAGACAACCAACTTGTTCTTTGTCATTCCTTCCTACACAAAGCACGAACCCAAGCCCACCAGCAGCAAACCCTCACCCTCCCAGGCACAGAGGCTGGAGTGTTTCACAAGCTGCTAGCACAGAGCCAAGTTTCTGTTGCTTTCTGGTGCCCTCTGCTGCAGTGAGCCTCTCAAGGAACAGCTTTGCAGAGCCACACCTTCCCTCCGTCATGCAGCTGGGCCACTACATCCCCACTCTCTTTGCTCCCCTGGTTTGGGCTTTCCTCAGTCCTTCTATCAGCCTTTTGTCTTTCCTTCTCCTCCACTCTCTTGGAGCAATGCCTGCTTCCAGTCACAGACCCGAGTTTGGGCAAAGAGATTAGATACTTCTCCCCACAACACTGGCGCTGCATGGGGAAAAGGAGTCCTTAGGATCATTTTGAACCCCTCAAGATGAGCAAACCCTCTTGCAAAGCACCACACATGAGAGCCACAAAAAAAGCTATCATCATACAATCATGGAAGGGTTTGGGATGGAAGGGACCTTAAAGATCATCCAGTTCCAATCCCCCTGCTGTGAGCAGGGACACCTCACACTAGACCAGGTTGCTCAAGGTCTCATCCAACCTGGTCTTGGTGTCTGAGAAAAAAGGCGGTGGTTATTGTGCAATTCCTGAGGGCACAGCAGAAATCCCCCCAGCATTTCAGGGGACACAGACAGAACCCTCTTTTCTGTTGCACACACAACTACTCAGCTGAGCTGCTCCTCTGATACCACCCTGAGGGCTGCTTCTCTGCTCTGTACAACCAGCTACAGAGTGTTAAAGAAGGAAGGCAGCTTTGAGTATGGCCTGAGGCTTGATGCTCTACACCTCACCCAGGCAGGGCCGGAACCTGCTGCTCCATCTTTGTTGTTGCTGGTGTGGATTGTCCTTCAGGACAGAACCGATTCATGGCTTAAATGCCCCTAAATTATGCTAGATGTGGGATGTTAATCTCACCACACAATGCAACCACCTGCCAGGGAATGGCCAAAGGAAAGCTTACCTGGAATGGCTCTGTCCGGGGAATTCTTGTCTACTCAGGTCCTTCTAGCTCAGCTCCAGCATCCTGCACAAAGGAGAGCCACAAACATAGTCATTATGAGACACAGCTGGGGCTCCCAGTCCCACCCCAATTCCTAGGAAACAGTAGCTGCACTCAGGTCCTGTTTCCAGTTCTCAAAAGGTTTTCCAAATTTCAGTTTTTTGGCAGAGTAAGGGAAGGAAAGATACCTAACATCCCAGATCTACAAAAGCACAGCCCCTGGAGAGCCCTAAAGCAGGACCGAAGTACTCAAAGACAACCAAAGCAGGAGTTAGGGCTCATTACAAGACTTGGTGTTGCCTTCTGTCTTCTCCCTCACCTGCTGCTTGTGAGCTTAACGAAGGTCTCCTGCTCCCACGGTGATATAAATAAATGAGCCCACGCTGTGCTGGTGGGCACCGAGTTGCTGTGTCACAGCAGGTGTGTGAAGCCATATTTTACATCACATCTTTGGTTCTTCCCAGGGCTCCTTGGGATCCACCTACACTGTGCTGCAGAAGCTTTGGTCAACCCAGAAAGGGATTATGCTTATGCTGGAGAAATAAAACAAGATATTGCCAGGATTTCATAGAATTATAGAATGGTAGGGGGTGGGAGGGACCTCTAGAGATCATTGAGTCCAACCCCCTGCTAAAACAGGATCACCTAGGACAGGTCACACAGGAACCCATCCAGATGGGTCTTGAAAGTCTCCAGAGATGGAGACTCTACAATGTCTCTGGGCACTCTGTTCCAAGGGTCCATCACCCTCACAGTAAAGAAGCTTTTCCTTATGCTGAGGTGGAACTTCCTGGGTCCCAGTTTGTACCCATTGTCCCATGTCCTACCACAGGATACCACTGAAAAGGGACAGTCCCTTTTTTCTTGACATCCACTCCTGAGATACCTATACACATTAAGAAGAACTCCTCTCAGTCTGCTCTTTTTCAGACTGTGTTCTCCTCTTAGGAGAGCTGGGATTGTTCAGCTTGGAGAAGAGAAGGCTCCTGGGAGACATGAAAGCAGCCTTCCAGTATTTGAAGAGGGCTACAGGCCCTGCTGGCTCATGTCCAGCTTTTTACCACCAGCATCCCCAAGTCTTTCTCTGCAGGGCTGCCCTCCAGCCCTTCATCCCCATCCCGTCTTGCTACCAGGGCTTGCCCCAACCCAGGTGCAGGACCTTGCAATCAACCTTCATGAGATCCACACAGCCCCACTTTTTGAGCTTGCCCAGGTGCCTCTAGATGGATCCCAACCCTTCAGGTGTGTCAGCTGCATTTATCCCTTCAAGTGAGATATTTGTGCAGACCTTTACCATCTTGTTTCTCTGGCCAGAGGTTCCCTGCTTCTCCCTGGGCCCTTTGGCAAAACCAAGGAAGCTAACCCCTGGTGGATTTGGTGTACAGATGCAAATAAGAACAGCTTAGGTAGCAGCTAACAGAGTGAACGTTCCGGGCCTCATTTATGCATCACAAAGAAGCAAAAATAGATTAAAAGGTTAAATAGTTACTCTTTCTTTTTTTTTCTTGTTTTCCCCTTGGGTTTTTTTGCACTCCACAGGCCAGCTTTGGAGTCCTGATTTAAGACAACATAAAGCTCTTGCTTAGCACAGTTTTAAATGCCACTTAAGCCAGGTACTTTGGGAGAAGTGATGGACTTGGCTTCACTAAGAGCTCTTTTCCCTGCCAATAAAGTGCGGAATGTAGCAACACCAGGCTCACAGAAGCCGATTCCCAAGGGAATTCTGAGCCATTGCAACCCATCAAGGAACAGCACTGCTGTCACCTGGCTCTCTGAGCTGTGCTGCTGAGACCTTCTGCAGCTGGAGTTCTCTCTCCTTTTGTCCACCGGCACTGCCCCACCAGCGTGGGGCAGATCTCTGTGACCAGAGAGCACTGTGGAAAATGTTGGGGTTATTTTTAAACACTTTGTTAATATCATCAAGCACAGGATTTATAATGCCAAGGCAAAAGAAACCCTGATGATTTCCAAAGCTTCAGGTGCATAAAAACTGCTGCAAGAAAAGAGGGCTGGATTGGGTGGCTCCATTAGCTACTAAGGCATCAGTTGTTATGCAAATCATTCTTAACAGCTCAGGAATTAAACAGACATTACACTGCTGGATGATCCTGCAAGGATTTTCAGCCCACCCTGTAGAACATTTCTGCTTTCTTAATCCAAAGTGAATTTAGGATGAGCAGTGAATTTCACAGTATCACCAAGGTTGGAAGAGACCTCAAAGCNNNACTGTGTCCTCTTGTTCTGCTGCTGCTTGCCTGAGAGAAGAAAGCAACCTCCTCCTGGCTACAACCACCCTTCAGGTAGCTGTAGACAGCAAGAAGGTCTCCCCTGAGCCTCCTCTTCTCCAGGCTAACCAATCCCAGCTCCCTCAGCCTCTCTCCATAGGGCTGTGCTCCAGGCCTCTCCCCAGCCTCGTTGCCCTTCTCTGGACACACTCAAGCACCTCAATGTCCTTCTTCAATGGAGGGGCCCAGAACTGGACACAGGACTCAAGGTGTGGCCTAAGCAGTGCAGAGTCCATGGGGAGAATGAGCTCCCTGCTCCTGCTGGCCACACTATTGCTGATGCAGGCCAGGATGCCATTGGCCTTCTTGGCCACCTGGGCACACTGCTGGCTCATGTTCAGGCAGGTGTCAATCAGCACCCCCAGATCCCTTTCTGTTTGGCTGCTCTCCAGCCACTCCCACCCCAGCCTGTAGCTCTATATGGGGTTGTTGTGGCCAAAGTGCAGCACCTGGCACTTGGATTTGTTGAGCTCCATCCCCTTGGACTCTGCCAACGGGATGGTGTTCAACAAATCCCAACATTTTCTACTGTAAGAAGATGAAGCAGATAATACAAAGGACTGGAGAGGCAAAAATATGTCCCTCAACTTCTTTGTCCCGAAAAAGGGAAGAAAAATGCCCCTCCCTGCAGGGCAGTAGCATGGTTCTGATGTGGGGGGAGATCAGCAGGAACTATTTTAAGTCTTCACCTTGTGACCTCTGAAGCAGAGGCAATGAAAATGGAGAGAAATAGATGTCATCACAGCCCCTTTTACTTCACAGGCAGCCACAGCAAGCAGGTTATCATCCTGCCTGCCATGAACAGAGCAGCAAGATCAAGGCCTTCTGAAAAGGGCTCAGTGAAATCCTTGATCTTCAAATCCAGGTGGTGCAGATAAACAGAATTTCATCATGATTTTCAACACAGGCTGGAGGAAGCAGCTTATTGGAAACTATTAGTTTCTTGCAGTGTCCTTCTGGAGAGTGTTAGAAATCAAATGGTTTCCTAACTGCTCTTCTAGCAGCATGACCACCAAGCACCCTACTGCACTTGCACTGGGTCTGCTGACAAATTATGGCACTTACAAGTGTGATCCTTCTAAGCCAGAGCTGTAGGTCCCTTTCCCCTTTGCACACTGAGTGGTCCTGGTGGGTCTAAGTGGGATGGCTGGAATCAGAGCCCCAAATTCTTTGTCTCCTAAGGTCAAAGGGCAGCGTTTACAGTGAGGGTGGTGAGACACTGGAACAGGCTGCCCAGGGAGGTTGTGCATTTCTCCCCACCTGGAGGTGTTGGATGATGCCTTGATTAACCTGGTCTAGTGGAAGCTGTTCCTGCCCTGGCAGGGGGTTTGGAACTGGGTGATCTTCAAGGTCCCTTCCAACCCAAACCGCTCTGTGATTACTGCACTGTGCCTCATGCCAGGTTTGCATTATCCTGCTAGAATATCATCAGGTTTGCAGGCACCAGCTGAAAACCAGAGGATGTTTGGGGTGGGTCCTTGCACCATCTGTGTGGAACAAGCAGTATTTAATAAACACAGACTCTGAGACACACGGAAAAGTGCAGTTTGGATGGTTGCTGTTGATAAACATCTCCTAAACCGGTTACTGAGGTCCTTGAGCTACAGCTGAGCCTTGCTGGTTGATGAGAAAATGCCTTTCATCTGTAAATAACCTTCCTCCCCCCCTTCCCTACCCCTTCCCAGACTTTTGCTCAGTTGTTTATCTATGGAAGGTTACTGCATTTCTCCATGGAACAAAGGAAGAGCTCTTTTCCTTCACAATGCATGCCCTTTGTTTCACATGAAAATACCAAGGAGCAAAGTGGAAAACCCCAGGCATTGCCATCCCATTTATTCTGGGAACCCTGATTTCATTACAGAGGAAAATGAATTTCCCCTGAGGTACAGATCCCATCTGTAGTCAACAGCACCTAAGCTTCACCTTTCAGCAAAGCAGCAGCAGCCTGAAACTGTTGGAGTGAGTTCAGAGGAGGAGGGCCCCAAGGATGGTCAGAGGGCTGGAGGACCTCTGCTATGGGCACAGGCTGAGGGAGCTGGGGTTGTTCAGCCTGGAGAAGGCTCTTGGGGGATCTTAGAGCTGCCTGCCAATTACCTGAAGGGATCCAACAGGAAGGCTGGAGAGAGACTTTTCATAAGGGTGCCTAGCAAGACAAGGGGGAATGGTTTGAAACTGAAGCAGAGTAGGGTTAAAGTAGATTTTAGGAAGAAGTTCTTCAGTATGAAGGTGGTGAGACTCTGGAACAGGTTGCCCAGAGAGGTTGTGGATGTCCCCTCCCTGGAGGTGTTCAAGGCCAGGCTGGATGAGGCCTTGAGTGACCTGTGCAGTGACCACCCTCACTGCAAACAACTTCCCCCTAACATCCACTTTCAATCTCCCCTCTGCCACTTCAAACCCATTGCCCCTTGTCATGGCATTGCCAGACCTTGTCAATAGTCCCTCCCCAGCCTTGCTGTAGGCCCACTTCAGATGCTGGAAGGCTACTCTAAGGTCTCCTGGAAGCCTTCTCTTCTCCAGGCTGCAGAGCCCCAACTCTCTCAGCCTATCCTCAGAGCAGAGCTGCTGCAGCCCTCTCAGCATCTTGGTGGCCTCCTCTGGACCTGCTTCAACATTTCCATGTCCTTCCTGTGCTGGGGGCTCCAGAATTGCACACAGGACTCCATATGGGGTCTGAGGAGAGCAGAGCAAAGGGCAGAATCCTCTCCCTTGCCCTGCTGCCCACACTGCTCTTGCTGCAGCCCAGCACTCAGTTGCTGTCTGGGCTGCACTCACACTGCAGGCTCATGTTGAGCTTTTCATCAACCCAGAAAGGAGCCACAGCTGGGTGACCACCTCCTTCAGTTTTGAATTGTCAGTAGTAACTCCTTTGCTCTGTTTAAATACTTTGCTTGATCTTCTTTATTTCTTGGTTTTGTGCAGTGTGAAGGATTACAGCCACCTAACCTTTCCCTTCCTCCCCTGAGGGAGTAGGAAACGGCCTCAGGCTCCCTGTCCAGGTTCCTACACTGGAATGGTGATAGTTTGAAAGCTGTGAAACTTCTTCACAGGAAAAAGAACTCTCCTCATTCACACAGGTCACAACAGAGAGGCAGATTTCTATGCCTTATGACGCAGAACTACCAAACTGCAATATTTGTGTTTAAAAAAAAAGTAGTAAATTAATTAAATTGTGGTTTTCTCTACGTTGTTTTTGTCCCAGTCAGCAAATTAAAAATATCAAGACAGTTGGCTTGAAATCTCCTAGGGAGCAGCCCACAGTGTTCTGTAAATAGCCTCATGAAAAATACTTGGTTTGTAGGTTTTTGGTGACACAGAAAGAGAGGCAAAACTTCTCCTGCTTTTTGAGGCTGGCAGTTTCAGAGGAGTGATGAGCATTAACAGCCATAATGCTCCAGGCTTTTGTTATCTATGCTGAAAAAAACCTACTTCAGACAGCTAAATGTCTGCTGCACAGACTTGGCCAGAGTATGACCATATGAATAGGACTGAGAGCAGCCCTGAAGAGGACTTGGGGGGTGCTGCGGGGTGCAAAGCAGGACACGAGCCAGGACTGAGCACTGCCAGCCCACAGCCAGCCTGCCCTGGGCTGATCCTCAGCAGCAGGGGCAGCAGGGGCAGCAGGGGCAGGGAGGGGATTCTGCCCCTCTGTTGAGCTCTGCTGAGACCACCCCTGCAGTGCTGGGGCAGCTCTGGAGTCCTTAGCACAGCACAGACAGGGACCTGTTGGAGCAGGGCCAGAGGAGGGCACAGCAATGCTGGCAGGGCTGGAAGGGCTCTGCGGTGAGGCCAGGCTGGCAGAGTTGAGCTTGTTCAGCATGGAGAAGAGAAGGCTTCAAGGAGACCTTCTGGTGGCCTCTCAGTGCTTAAAGGACCTGATCAGAAAGCTGGGGACAGACTTTTGAGCAGGGGCTGTTTGGACAGGACAAGGGGTGATGGTTTGAACTGAAAGAGGGAGATTTAGACTGGAGAGAAGGAAGACATTTCTGACACCGAGGCTCAGGCCAGATTGCTCAGAGAGGTGGNTGGCAGGGCTGGAAGGGCTCTGCGGTGAGGCCAGGCTGGCAGAGTTGAGCTTGTTCAGCATGGAGAAGAGAAGGCTTCAAGGAGACCTTCTGGTGGCCTCTCAGTGCTTAAAGGACCTGATCAGAAAGCTGGGGACAGACTTTTGAGCAGGGGCTGTTTGGACAGGACAAGGGGTGATGGTTTGAACTGAAAGAGGGAGATTTAGACTGGAGAGAAGGAAGACATTTCTGACACCGAGGCTCAGGCCAGATTGCTCAGAGAGGTGGGAGATGCCCTATCCCTGGAACCATTTCAGGTCAGGTTGTCTGGGGCTCTGGCAACCTGCTCTAGTTGCAGATGTCCCTGTTGGCTGCAGCAAGGTTGGGCTGGATGACCTTTAGGTCCTTTCTAACCTAAAGCATTCTATCAAGCTTTTATGTTTCTGTGATGAGATCCCAGGAGCTCCCAGGGATCTGTTCCTGTGTTACTGGGCACTCAGCCTGAAAACTGGGCAACTGGAAGGCATCAACAGACAAAGGGAAAGGCTGGCAAACAGGATCTGCCCTGTGCTGTGGTCTGGAAATGGTGCAGAGGGTTAGCCAGGAGTGTTGCTTCCTTAATTAGTCTAGGACCAACCTCATACTCACTGACAGAGAGGCTGTGACAGGAGCACAGCCACACAGCACAGGGTGGCCACAAAGGACGTGGTGAGCACACAGGAGGTTGGATGGTTCACTGCAAAATTACCTGGGGGAAGAGCATCTTGTGTCAGGGCAGCTAAACAAGAGCAACCAGTCCATATCTGGCATGGCACAAAGTGACTTGACATCCTTCCTCCTCTTCTCTGTCCACCTCAGGACATGCTCCTCTGCTCTGCAGCCTCCAGGAATGTCAGGACCTGCAATGGAGAACACTCCCAGTTACATCTCTCCTTCAGGACCCTGATCAAATTAAGTCCCTGGAGAGGTGATGGGATCCTGCCAACTCAAGGGTTGTCCCTTGGATGTTAAGCAGTGAGGCTCCCTATTTGGACTTTGATGGTCTTAAAGGTCCTTTCCAACTTAAAGGAGTCTAATACTCTATGAGATCCCTCTGCAGGAGAGGAGCCAGGCTGGGGATAAAATGAGTGGTATCAGACAGTTCCTACCTACCCAGGTCTTAAAGGATACAGGGGGGCTGATGCCTCCACAGGCAGGGGCAGAGCGTAGAGCCACTCTGCTCTCTCTGATCACCCACAGAAACACCCTGCTCTGCTTGGACCAACCCCAGAAACAGAAGGAACATCTGTAAAGTAGGAAAAATGTCACATAAGAGCCCATTCTTCTGACTTATTTTCCCTCCCTGCTCTCATTTGCAGCTAGAACTGTAATCTTAGGGTATAGTTGAACGCCTGCAATGCAAAAATCACGGGCTGCTGGGAGTTTCTTAAGCCTGCAATGGATCCTAGCAAGGAAAAAAAAAATCAACAAGGAAAGCGAAGTGCAGCAATTAACGTTTGATGCCTGCTCATTATCAGCTCTCTCCAGCAAGCCAGGCAGAGCTGTGGCGATGCCACGAGCTGGAAAGCGCCGCTCACACCGCACGGCAGCAGCCACAAGTGGCTGCCTCAGCGGAGGGCGAAGCTGCTGCCTATGCCCTGTCAAAAGGCAGCAATGAGGTGTATGATTCACGTGGAGACACTGAATTGCTATGAGCTGCATGGAGATTACACGCTATTATGTGAAAGAACACCAAAGCAGCAGAATGAGTTTAGAGATGTGGCTCGGTGCCAGCTTGTTAAAGAGAGATAAAATGGCTTTTTAGAGGGTTGCACAAAGATGGAGAGAAAAGAACTGCCAGGGGAAAGCTCTGAGCAGTCTGTGGGAAGAGGCTCTCCCCCACCCCCAGTAAAAAATAGGTGTGAGGAGGCAGAAGGGAGGTCAGCATCAAGGAGAAGGGAGAGATGAATTGCATGGGGATGGGCACACCTCAGATCGCCTTCCAAATGGGGACTTTGGCACAGGCAGCATGCTGCTCTATTTTATCCAAGTTCTAAGTCAGTGAAAACAAAACTGAAGCTATTTTCTGTCTTCTTATCCCTCCTCATACAGACAATTACTTTCATCTGCCTTCATACCACACTGACAGGTCACTCTGTGTTAGTCTCTGTCGCTGTTTTTCCCAGACAAACTGTTTGGTCCTTCAGAAACTCAATTCAGTGATCTCAATTTGTTATAGAACAGGCAATTATTTGGGTTGGAAAAGATCTCCAAGATCATCCAGTCCAACTGCCAACCCAACACCACCATGACCATTAAACTATGTCCCCAAGTGCCATGTCCACAGGTTTCTCAAACACCTCCAGGGATGGTGACTCCATCATCTCTTTGAGCAGGCTGCTCCGATCCCTGACTGCTCTTGCAACAAAGAAATTGTTCCTAATCTCCAACCTAAGCCTCCCCTGACACAATTTCAGGCCACTTCCTCTCATCCTTCACTTGACACTAGGGAAAAGAGACCAACCCCCACCTGGTTTCAACCTCCTTTCAGGGAGTTGTAGAGAACGAAGAGGTCTCTCCTCATCCTCATTTTCCCCAGGCTGAACAACTACAGTTACCTCAGCTGCTCCTTACCAGACCTGTTCTCCAGACCCTTCACCACCAATTTCAGCATGGAAGAGGAGAAAAACAACTTTGCAGGCTGAACATCTTCCCTCCAAGAGGTCTTCAGTCCTGCTCCTTCACCTGGGGAAAAGCATTTTGCCTGTAGGATAATGAGCAACAATGATGTTAAATGTTGATGTTAAATGCTTGAGGAGAGGTAACTGATACAGCAGCAGAGAGCTTCTCTCTTCCTAAGAGCTTTCTCTCTTCTCCAGGTGTGCATGGACAGATGCAGGCATGTCAGGAAGGTTTTGACATTTATATAAACACACATAGAGATGTATGGACATCGTAGATAGGTGATGGTGAAGAGACACATAGAGAATAGGTAGGATAATAGATAGCATCACATGGAGCTGAACATCCTTCAAAAGACTGACCCAGCCACCTACCTTCTAACCTACTTGGAGGCAGGAAACTCCAACCCAGGAGCAGCACAGCTCCCATAAAGGCTTCTCAGAGGATGGAGATCTGATGGCAGCAACTTCTACCTACAGATATGCTTCTTTACTATTGAAACAACAAAACCATAACCCGTTTAGGAAGCTGGGAGTAAATCAATGAAGGGTTTGCTCATACCTGACTCTTTGAAGAGCTCATGTAGTTGATCTTACTAACATGACTTCCCTGAGGGACATGTTAGGGCAGTAAGCAAAATGGGACCAGAGCCAGGGGCAGAACCAGGGTGAGAACCAGGATGAGGAGCAGGAGCAGCACTAGGACCAGAATGAGAGCAGCACTAGGACCTGGACAAGGAGCAGGATCAGGACCAGGACTGAGGACAGGATCAGGATCTGGGCCAGGACTGGGACCAGGACCAGGACTGGGAGCAGGATCGGGACGAGTATAGGAACCAAGATGAGGAACAGGAGTAGGGGCAGGGGCAGTAACAGCACAAGGAGCAGGACCAGGACGAGCACGAGGGCGGGGTAAGGCTGCATCCCGTCCTGTCCCCCCTTCCCTCGCATCGCTCCCTGTGGGGACAAGCGGTGCTCGAAGCCGGTGTCGGGCGGCCACGCCAGCAGCGCCGCCCCGCGGGAGCAGACGCCACCGNGCCAGCCCCCGAGGCCGGGCGGACGGGCTCCTGGGTCGTGCCTTCGCTGCGAGCAGGAAGCGGTGGCTCTTGCACCTGTGGCGGCGGGATGGAGGAGCTCGACATCAGCCCGGCGGCCGTGCTGGGTTTCCTGCGAGAACGCGGCGGGTCGGTGCGTAACGCCGAGTTGGTGAG
>VWZE01001772.1:424397-458455 GCA_013396675.1 Eubucco bourcierii | reverse complement strand
AATGCCGTAGCCGTGGTGAAGGAACGGGACGGAGCCAAGTTCGTCGTGCTGAAGCGGGACCGGCGCGCCGCCCCGCCGCAGGGGGGCGCGCCGGCACCGGGGGGCGCTCTATCAGCGGCAAGCAGCGATGGCGCCGGCTCCGGCCCTGGACCGGCTCCGGGCTCGGTTCCCACCGGACGGCTCTCGCCGGCGCCCCCCGAGGAGCTGCCGGGCCCGCGGGCCGTCTCCGAGCTGCGAGACTTCTTCCAGAGTGGCGATGGCGCCGTGCCCCTGCCCGCCGGCACAGCGGGGGCCCGGCGGGAGCCGCTGCCCAAGCCTTGCATGCTGCCGGTGCGCTGCGTGCCACCGCCCTCTGCCACCGCCGCCACCCCGGGCACACCTGAGAAGCCCAGCTCCCCCTTGTCCCCCCCGCAGCTGGAGGAGGAGGCCGGGTCCCGCTCACCTGGCCTGCGGCGGGGGCCCAAGAACCACCGTACCAGCGAGGAGACGGCAGCGGTGCCCTTGGAGGAGGCTGAGCACCAATGGCTGGTCCTGGCGGCCGGTGGGCAGTGGACCCAGCAGCTCCACGGGCTGCTGCTGGGCGATGCCAGCTTGGCAGCACGGAGGGACTTCATCTCGGGCTTCACTGCCCTGCACTGGGCCGCCAAGAACGGCAACTGCGACATGGTGACGAACATCATCCGAGCGGCCGAGAAGGGGGGCACCCGGGTCAACGTGGACGCCAGGTCGCACGGCGGCTACACGGCGCTCCACTTGGCCGCCATCCACGGCCAGGAGAAGATCATCACCATGCTGGTCTACAGCTACCACGCCAAGACTGACCTGAGGGACTACAGCGGGAAGAAACCACACCAGTACCTAAAGGAAGGGGCATCCTCGGCGGTCAGGCGCTTGCTGGGGGACCCCAGCCTTGCCCACAGCCTGGAGCCCTCCGTGCCCATCAAGAAGAGCACAAAGCTTGCAGCTTCCATCTTGAGCTCCACGAGCACTTTCCTGGGGGTCATATCTGACGACATGGCTTTCTACGATCTCACCAAAGGTCTGAGGAAACCCTCGTCCTTGAACAAGCTCCTGGCTGCCACGACGGGCCCGAGGAGGAAGCCAAAGACCAGAGGGGGATTCCCTTCCTATTCTTCTCTCTCCGAGGTAATGGAGGAGGAGGAAGAGGAGCTGGTTGTGAAGCGCAGACCTGTTTCTGAGCTGTTCTTTGGCCACTAGCCTTCTTGGGATCAAATTTGTTTTAACAACGTGGCTGGGGTCTCCCTTTGCTCTCCCAGAAGCAGCCTGGGTTCCTTCTCTCCTTTCGGAGGTCCAACTAAATGGCTGATGGGAACCGGCTCTAAAGGGCACTGGATGAAAGCTAGCTCAGAAAGACCTGTGGCAAGCAGAGTGTTAACAATGCTGTATGTATCATCCTGCTGCTATGGCTGTGGAGACCTTTATACTGCGTGGTCAAACACTAAACCTGTGAGTGTGTGTGTGTGTACAGACAGCTTAAAATGTTTAAAGTACAGCCTGAGAGATCGGTGTTCCTCGGCTGGAGAGCAAAAGGGAGGGACAGAATGATGTCTCTTACACTGTGAAGATCAAGCTGGTAGCTGGCTACTTCAACCTGGCTTGTTATAGAGCAGGCTTAAATTATTAGAGAGCAGAGGCTTAGTTTTCTATCATCTTTCTGATTATTTTGGTACCAGAAGAGGAATATTTCTATTAAAAAAAAAAAAAAAAAAAAAAAAAAAAGAAAAAGGAAAAAAAAAATACAGTATTCTTAGCTTCTTCAAAACAAAGTGAAATAGGAACCTAATGATCTGAATTGCTGCCTGATGTATTTTGTTAGATAAACAACTTAAAAGATAACTCCCCAACCCTCAGCACTCAGGTCGCTGTGACCTGCCTACCTCAGTCCGAAAGCTATGTGAGCATTTTAAATGTCTTCTTTTCCCTCATCCTGAAAAGCCTTTCTGACCAGGTGGTTACCAACCACAGCCCTTGATGATACTGTGAACATTTAAACCTGACTCTGGTCAGGTTGTTTAACTGGAAAAGAAAATCTTGGTGATGTTTGATGGTGAACAACTGAACTGAAAAACTGGGAATGGGACCCTGCAGCAGTCCTGAGGAGCCAACAAAGTTAGGTTCATGTGTTTGATTCTGTCTATTTAAAACTTGGCCTTGGTTTGGTTTTTTTGTTTGTTTTTTTTTGGTGGTTTGGTTTTTTTTTTTGGTTTTTTTTTTTTGGACTGGTTGACAATAAATACTTCCAAAAATTGGGCTTTATGTTAAGTTAGGTGTTTCTTGCTAGCATGGCTGCATGATCTCTTAATGTTTATCTCAACAGCATGAATCATTGATCTGCAACTCTTCTGAAAGGTAAATTGTTCTCTGTTTAGAGCTACAGGTAGCTCTGACAAGCATGCTAACTGCAGGTTAAGTGCTAACATTTTTAGCAAGATGAGTAGCTTTATAATTATGGCTGAAGCCATAGTGAAGAGGCAGAGCTAAGAAGGGCAAGCAGCCAGCTCTTGGGGGCCACTCTGCCAAAACATCCCCTTTCCTTTCAAGCTGTAACTAAAACCCTGTACAATTAAGTCAGAGGTGAAGAAGGGAATGGTGCTACTGTGAGGGCTCTGCTTTTCAGCGTTAGTCAGGTGTTTTGCTTTCCATCCTGAAACACTTGTTTGCCTAGTTTGCTTTTCTTTTTCAAGTCAGTGACTCCAGGAATGTTTGTTTTTTTCAGCCTTGCATTAAGCCTAGTACTTCTAATTGACTGTAATTGGCTTCTCCCAAAGCCTGGGCAAAGAATGAAGTGGGACTGTGCTGAAGGTGAAGGAGGTGCCCTGTTTGATTCTTGAAAGCTTCACCCTCAAGTCCCTGGAGTTGGTGGCCCTGGTTGTGAGCAGAGATTGGGAGGGTGGGGGTGGGGTGTGTCTGCCTCACCTACCTGGCTGGATTATTCTGGACCACTCTGCTTCCATATTGAACTCATTAAGTTATTAAGCAAACGTTAATGATTGAGCACCTCATGACTTCTATATCTGGAGTAGGGTTAAAAAAGAAATAAAATCCTATTTTCTCCATAGCTGCTGGAGTGACCATTGACCAGCATGGCCATTTGAAACCTTGCCTGGCGCTGCACTGTCTCAGCTCACAGACTGCCAGCAGAAAATAAAAGTCTTGCCAAGTTCACTGACACTAAACAACTAAACACCTTTCCCCTCCCCCGGTATTTCCTGCAACACAGAAGCATTTGTGCATGGTTGTGTTGTGCCTGAGGCACTGCCAGGACTGACACTGCCTGGTAAAGGTGTTCTGCTTGTGTGTGGACTGGAAACATGCTCCAGTTTGATTCCCTTTCACTGGGAGGTCTGTTTATGACTTATGGCTGTGTGCTCTGTACCTGTTCCAATCACACAGCTGAGTTGTTAGTGCTAATTCAGAGTAGAACCCACTTGGGGCAGAGGCAAGGGTCAAGGCAGGAGTGTTTTCTGGTTTAAAAAAAACAACCTGTGGCTTCACCCTGAGGACAGTATGTGTGCACTGCCAGCCGTGTCCTGGGCTGATCCCCAGCAGCAGGGGCAGGGAGGGGATTCTGCTCCTCTGCTGTGACCCTACCTGCAGTGCTGGGGCAGCTCTTGAGTCCTCAGCACAACATAGACAAGGACCTGTTGGAGCAAGGCCAGAAGAGGCCACAGCAGTGCTGGCAGGGCTGGAAGGGCTCTGCTGTGAGGCCAGGCTGGCAGAGTTGGGCTTGTTCAGCCTGGAGAAGAGAAGGCTCCAAGACCTTTTGGTGGCCTCTCAGTGCTTCAGGGGGCTGATCAGAAAGCTGGGGACAGAGTTTTGAGCAGGGCCTGTTGTGCCAGGGCAAGGGGTGATGGTTTGGACTGAAAGAGGGAGATTCAGACTGGAGAGAAGGAAGATTTTTTTCCTGCTGAGGGTGGTTGCCTAGAGAGGTGGGAGATGCCCCATCCCTGGAACCATTCTAGGTCAGACTGGGGCTCTGAGCAACCTGCTGTAGTTGCAGATGTCCCTGTTAAGTGCAGGGAGGGTTGGAGTAGCTGACCTTTAAAGGTCTCTTCCAATCTAAAGCATTTTAGGGTTCTAAGTAGAGAGAAGGTTTCATTGCTGGGTCAAATGAAAAGCAGAACGTCAGAGCTGAGATAAGACTTGATTGCAACATGGTCAGGATCATCAAGGAAATGCTGCACTACTCCTTCCTCCAGGCACTGCAAGTGATGAGCTGACACTGCAGAAAAATGCCCAACAACAACAGCAGAGCCCTGATCCTTGCAGCCTCCCCAGGGGAGCTGCTGGGAGGCTTGGCAGGAAGGTTGCACCACAGGTGAGGAGCTCACAAGGTTGGGTGCTTTGGGTGGGGTGGGTCAGCCTCTGTCAACAAGTTTGTGCCCTGACTCAGGTAATTCCTGCTCCTTGCACAGCAGATGAAGGAAGAGATAGCATTGAGGCAGGCTGTGGTTGGTGTACTCAGTGCCACAGGACTTTGGGTGCAGACAAATAACTGGGAGGTACTGAAAATGCCCTGCTGTAATCTAGCGAGACCAGATACTGCCTTCAGTCTGAAGGAAATCCTGGCCTGTGGCTTCCCTAGGCTCTGTTTTTCCTATGTTGCCATTGCCACTATGAAAGGGACACTCCAGGATGATCACTGAAGTCTTTCCTGGCAGAGACAAAAACTGTAACTGCTTTAAGGAGAATCTACGAGGCTGAGGCCCCCATAAGTTAATTTTTCCACTTCATTACAGCCAAATCTGGCTGGAAGCAGCAGGATTTTCACATGGATGAATGAGAGCTGTGAAGTTCAGCCAGGATGTGTGGGCAGCAGGTGGAGGGAGGGGATTCTACTGAGCCCCCACCTGCAGTGCTGGGGACAGCTCTGGAGTTCTCAGCACAGAGAAGGACCTGTTGGAGCAGGGCCAAAGGAGGGCACAGCAATACTGGCAGGGCTGGAAGGGCTCTGCTGAGAGGCCAGGCTGAGAGTTGGGCTTGTTCAGCCTGGAGAAGAGAAGGCTCCAGGGAGACCATGGAGCAACAGGAGGGGTGATGGTTGCAAAATGGAAGAAGCTGGATTTAGATGAAACATTAGGAGGAAATTTATCCCCATGAGGGTGATGAGGCACTGAAACAGATTGGCCAGAGAAGCTGTGGAGGCTCCAAGCCTGGAAGTGTTCAAGGCCAGGTTGAATGGGACCTTGAGCAAGATGATCTAATAAGAGGTGTCCCTGCCCATGGCAGGAGGTTGGAACTGCGTGACCTTTAAAGTCCCTTTCAACCCAAGCCATCCTGTGATTCTATGATGCATTGACAAGTGAGAGAAGCAAGAGGAGGACTGTCATCAGCAAGCTGGCTTGTGGCAGAGGCTGGGCAAACAGCCTTTTGAACCTCTAGTCCAGCCCAGAGCTGCCTTCTACACCATCAAAGCCAATTACAGGAGATAATAAACCCAAATAACCCAAGCCCCTGGGCTCTGCTCTTGCCCTGTGGAGGTGCTTATGTGGTGGGGGAAGGCTGGAGATGAACTTGGGGTTGTATTTTGCCTTGGTTACCAGCCTGCCTGCTTGCCTCATCTCAGTTTTCCTGCTGAAAATTGGAGACAAATCACCCTGGTCACTTCTTGAAAGCACACAGTTGACACTGATCCTCCAAATCGGAACCCAGATAATTTCCTCAGGCCTGCATGCAGCATGAGCAGCCTCCTGCACAACCTGTTAGTGCTGCCCCTACACCAATAAACCCAGCCTGGGTTTTGCTCCAGCAGGCAGCAGGGATCAGCAAAGCTCATCTTTGCCTGACCCTGTCTCAGTCTGCCTTTCTAAAGATAACTCAGGTCCTTTGCTCCTCAGCACGTTTTGTTCTGAGGAGTACCAGCTCCAAATCCTGCTCTGAAGAGGTTTGCAAACAAGCTTCAAGCTGTGATTGTGCACACAGGGAGAGACTTTGTCCTCCCTGATGGAGATGTTTGAGCAGCATGAGGTGGGACCAGTGTGGTCAGGCTGAAACAGCTTTTTGGCCACCTCCAGTCCCTTGTGAGTGCCACACAGAAAGGGCTGATCCACAAAACCCTACTCTGGGACCCCACAGGAGCCTGCACAAGGTTTTGGCTTCATCTCAAGCCTAAGGTCCAGCAACAGAGTGGATGAATAACACTGACAGACACAACAAGAGTTGCAGGCACCAGCTGAAGGTAGAGGAGACCTTTTAAGACCAGGGGGTTCCTCATTACTCATCTCTCCTGCTGCTCTGCACACTTCCACCATGACCTACATTCCTTGGATGCATTTGCCTGCTGATTTGCATATTAATCTGAATAAAATGGCAGTGAAGACAGGTTTGGCTCATTCCAGTGCTTCGTGCTCCTGGGGCGCCCCCCCAAATGAGGAGGTTATTACTGGGGACTTGGCCAGCACATAGCATGGGCACAAACAGTGTGGGGTTTGTTTGCTGCAGATTGCAGAGCAGGGTGACACAGAGCAAAAACTCTGCCTCATAAAGAGGAGCAGACATTTTCTGTTCTAGTGCCAAGGTTTGTTTGTTTCACTCTCAGAAGGCAAAGCAAATCATGAATTGTAGATCATAGAATGGTTTGGGTTGGAAGGGACCTCCAAAGGTCATCCAGTCCAACCCTCTCTGCACTCAGCAGGGACATCCTCTACTAGATCAGGTTGCCCACAGCCCTGTCCAGCCCCACCTTGAATACCTCCAGGGGTGGGGCCTCAGCTGTCTCCCTGGGCAACCTGTTGCAGTGTTCCAGCACCCTCATGGTGCAGAACTTGTTCCTAACATCCAATCTAAATCTACTCTAGTTTGAAACCTTTGCCTCTTGTCCTGTCACTACAGTCCTTTGTAACACATCTAACCCTTCTGCTGCCTGTGAAACACCAAACCAACACCAACTGCTGCTCAGGTGGTTGAAGTGCTGGAGAAGTGCCATCAGCAGGCACAAGCAGTACTCTTTTCCTACAGCTGGAATCACAAGTTACCAACCACAGCCAAAACACCATTTCCCAAGAGGAATTCCTTTCGGTCTGTTCTGTGGCCTTCCTCTACCTTCATCCTCATCACTGTGAGACTCTCCAGGAAAGGGCCCCAGGTCGGAAGCAGAGCAGGCCCTGCAGGTTTGCTGCTGACACAAACCAAATAACCTTCAAACACAACATCCAAGAGCACAGGCCCTTGCCATAAAATCATGGACAGTATCAGGGGGCCACCTTCCAGGCACCATGGTTGCATCTCAACTGCTTAAAGCATCCCGGCACTGGGGTGCTCCAGGAACTGAGAGGCTTTTGCATCTCTGACTGCCAGAAATGCACCTGCAGAGAGCCACAGCAGAAGGGCTTGGAGCTGAAGGGACTCTCAAAGATCATCTCTTTCCAAGCCCATGCCATGGGCAGGGCCACTTTCCACTGGAACAGGCTGCTCAAGGCCTCATCCAACCTGACTTTGAACACCTCAAGGCATGGAACCTCCACAGCTTCTCTGGGCAACTTGTTCCAGTGCTGCACCACCCTCACAGGGAAGAATTTCCTCCTGATGTCCAATCCAGCTTCTTCCAGTCTGAAGCCATCACCCCTTATTGCACCACTCCATGCCATGCTACATTATTAGACAGTGTGCAGATGTGGTGGGGAGCAGATAGGAACCACTCCCATGGCACAGAAATGTGGAGGTGGTGTTTAGGGTCCTGCAGGGCTCTGACGGAGCACAGTGCTGAGAAGATGTTCTCTCTAGCAGCAGCAGCACTGCTGGCCAACCTCTCCTGTGTGAGACAGATGGTCTCAGCATGGCCACACTGGTAAGGATCACCAGTTTGGTCCCAACGACAAACTGCAGTGGTACAAACACTTCTCTCACCGTGGTTTTTGGGGGTTGTGTTTTCTTCCAGCACTCCCCTGAGATGGTTTCCTCCCTCGCAGCGAAGCACAATAGCTCTGCTCCAGGCTCAGCTCAGCTCTCTCCTCTCCAAGCAGCTGTCTGTCCATCCACCTCCACACTCTGGTACAAACCTCTACCCATCACTGACAATCACTCAGACCTCTTTGTCTCCTTCCACCAGTTTGTACTTCCCACTGTGACGCCAGGTGATGCTGACCTCATGCTCAACACTGAACTCTAGAAAGGTCTGCTGGAGTCCCCAGATGTCCCATCAGGAGCTGGCATGAGGCTGGGATCTCAGGAAGGATTGTTTCCCAAGGGTTTGTTTCCATCTTGAGGTAGTTTGGGATGTTCTTGTTCTTACATCATGGGCTGAAGGGCGTCGGGAAGACCTCTGGCTGTTCATGCACCTCTCCAGCAGTGTCTCTTCCAGAAGCAGAAGTTCAGGCCATTATTTTCTCCCAGTGCATTTCTCTGTGAGATGACTCAGCTTCCATGTAACATTTTAGAGGATCTCTGATAACCTTTAATGCCTGCCTCCCTTTAGAAATGAAATCCAAGCTCTGCTCCTTGAGTGCCTCCTGTGCAGCCTTGAGGCTGCAGGGTTCCTCCAGCTGATTATTCTTTCATGTCTCTGCGAGCTCCCTCCAGGCACAGAAGATCAGCTTGGCAATGCTGCTGGGGGTTATTTTTAAAACATTATTCAGCTGCTTGCCATGAATTCCCAAAGCTGAGAGAACATCCTTCTACTTATTAAACTCAGCTCTCGCAAGCACCAAAGAGATCTTTCACAGAGAGCATTGACTTTAACTCCTCCACTCCTCAATTAGCTCCATGTGCAGAAGGTCCCACACCAGGAAAAAAAAAAAAAAAAAAACCAGACTGGGATTTAAAATCCACATTAAAATCCTTCCGTTTGGTGCCTAAGAGGCTGAGCCAGCAGCTCCTGGCTCCAGCAGTGACTCCCACACATGGCAGTGGATGTTAAATCAAATCCTAAGCGAGCTGCTGTGAAATCTCTGCAGTGCTGCCCAGATGCTGTCAGATGGGATGCTGCCCACTCTGCTCCTGCTGGCCACTCACCCTGCTCCTCACCTGAGACCCTTGCTCATGTTGCAGACAATAAAAGGTACCTTTTAATCTCAAAATCAAGCCCATCAGCTTTTCCTCAGCACAGCAGAAGCTGCTGCAGTTTCTTCCCCCACACTGCTCGTGTGTGGATGGCCAGATTCAGAGATTCATAGAATGGGCTCGGTTGGAAGGGAGCTTAAATGGTATCCAGTTCCAACCCCCCTGCCATGGGCAGGGACACCTCCCACCAGCCCAGGTTGATCAAGGCCCCATCTCCCACCTGCCTTTGAATGCCTCCAGGGAGGGGGCATCCACAGCCTCCCTGGACACCTGTTCCAGCGCCTCACCACCCTCCCTGGAAAGGAGTTAGCTGCCCTTATTCCTGGAGCCCCAGCAGCCTGCCCACAGCCAGCAGCCTGGGAGGAGACCTGGGTTCCTGCATTTTGCGTGTTTCACCTTCTTCCTTCTCCTCAGCGCTGCTGTTTTGCACTCTCCTGGATGTAGATGTGCAGTACTGGGTCCATCTAGAGCGTCACAGGACAGGTTGAGTTGAAAGGGACCTTAAAGATCATCCAGGTCCAACCTCCTTGCCTTAGTTCTGGGCTCACCAGTTCAAGAAGCACAGAGAACTGCTTGAGAGGGCACAGCAAAGGGCTACAAAGATGCTGAGGGGACTGGAACATCTCTCTTATGAGGAAAGGTTGAAGGATCTGGGGCTGTTTAGCCTGGAGAGAAGAAGACTGAGGAGGGATCATCAATGGTTAGTGGGTGTCAGAAGGATGGGGCCAGTCTTTTTCCAGTCCTGCTCAGCAACAGGACAAGAGGTAACAGGCACAAACCTGAGCATATAAAGTTCCATCTACACACGAGGAGGAACTTTCTAAACTTTGAAGGTGGTGGAGCACTGGAGCAGGTTACCCAGAGAGGTGGTGGAGTTTCTGTCTCTGGAGTCATTCCAAACCCACCTGGACACCTGCTGTGGATGATCCTGCTCTGGTAGGGAGGTTGGAGTCGATGTTCTCCAGAGGTCTCTCCCAACCCCCACCGTTCTGTGTCTGTAATTAATTCACACAGCCAGCTCACTGCTGGCACTCCTCTGATGGTGATGGGCTCACATTACCTTCTACCTGGGGTGTTCAAGTATCATTCCTGCAGGCTGCAACAGGAGACTTCTGCTGCCAGCAGTGGGGATTTCCTGCCTGTTCTCCCTGAGGGGCAGGAGCAGGGAGCTCCTTCATTCCCGACATTCCCTGACTTCAGGTAAGAAGCAGATTGGCAGGTCTCAGCTCTGCTGAACTGCCAAGGCTCTGGAGCCTCTGGAAGCCAAGAGCTTTGCAGGGCTCTGGGCAGCAGCTGGGAGCAGAGCAGAGCATTAAGGCTTCACTGGTCTGACACAAGCTGAGTGTAGGCAACATCGAAGATCACGGGTGATTCTGTGCTCCACAACCTCCCTGGGCAACCTGTGCCAGTGTCTCACCACCCTCACTGCAAAGAAACACATGGCCATGGTGCTTGGGACATGGTTTAGTGCCCATGGTGGTGTTGGGTCGATGGTTGGACTGGATGATCTTTGCCAGAGTTGTTTTGGTTGGAAAAGACCTCTTACTATGGAACCCAACCCACCAGCTTAAACCTGCGTTGCCTTCCCATCCTGCATGGCTGGGGGAAGCTGATCCCAAGGGAGAAGATGCCTCAGGAACAGGACAGCTGAGTTCAGCAGGGATGATCCTTAGTGTAGTCAAGACACACCACTAGAAAAACACTCCTTGGTAAAGCCCAGCATCGTGGTACAGCTCTTTTGCCTGTGGAAGAAACCTGAGTTCAGTTAGCACCCACCTCATGCACAGGCTGCATATGGAGCTCAGGCTGAGCATTCCTCAATGCTCCAACACAAACCAAGCACAGCCAGACTCAGCTTTTCAATTCAGCACCACCAACCACTGCTTTGACTCAACACATAACAGGAGTTAAAAAAATGTTCCCTGCCCCCCCACCAGGGATTTATATAAAGCCTCACTCCAGCTGAATAATCTTCTCCACTCATCCCACCCACCTTAGGCTGCAGCAGAGCTTTACCCCCGCGTTCAGCACTTCTTGTGCACGCTGACACTTGAAAACCACCTAAAAACAAGCCCCTGGAGGTGCTGCTGGGAAAATAAACACTTCAGAAGCACAGCAAGGACTTTGCAAATGACTCTGCAGGGATAAGTTCAGAGTTTCTCATGCCTTCAAGCATTCATTTCAGCTACCTTCATCATCCATTGGCTCATTGTGATATCCTTCAAGAGCACTCTTTTTTCCTGACCTCTAAAGACCTACTCCTGAACAGCCTACTGTAGACTGACAGAATTGTTTGGGTTGGAAGAGACCTCTACAATAGAGTCCAACCATGAATCCAACCCCACTGTGGCCACTAAACCATGTACCCTAGTGCCATGGCCACACCTTTCTCAAACACCTCTGGGGATGGGTTGGAAAAGACCTCTACAATAGAGTCCAACCATCAATCCAACCCCACTGTGGCCACTAAACCATGTACCCTAGTGCCATGGCCACACCTTTCTCAAACACCTCCAGGGATGTGGACTCCACCACATCCCTGGGCAGCCTATTCTGATCCCTGATCACTCTGGCAGCAAAGAAATTGTTCCTCATCTCCAACCTAAACCTCCTCTGGCACAATTTCAGGCCGTTTCTTCTCATCCTGTCACCTGATAGTAGAGACCGAGTCCCACCTCACTACAACCTCCTTTCAGGCATCAACATCCTACCGGGATCACAGAAAGCCAGGAGAGACTCATGGGTGACACCTGGTGAGAAAGGAAATGATTTTTTTCTTCCCTTCCAGAGTCTCCTTGCTGCACCACACATAAGCAGGAGAAACAAACAGCCTCACCACAACGATTGCTGCCATTCCCCATGGCTTCCTGCAATCTCCAGCTCACACTTGAACGCCCACATTGTTCTGCATCTCAGACACTCAGCCCACCCACCAGAGGAAAATATTTCTGTCCTCCTTTTATTGAGATTGTGTCAATCTGGCAACAGATGGACAGACAACCAGAAGGGGAAACAGGCGCCGAGTTAACAGGAGCAACATGTCCAGGATCAGTCACGGCAGCCTGCAGCCTGCTGCGTGCTCTGGGCTGCTGTCAGTTGGCCCATCCAAAGGGGAAGGGTTGTCCAATGTCTGCTCGGAGCATCTGTGTGGCACTCTCAGCGTTGCAGGAATTCACCAAACCGTGCCTGGGGTGGGAGGAATTCAGCCAAAGCAGCGAGTGCCTGCAGATTTCCAGGGGCGGGTCACAACCGAGGCTGTGTGCAGGGCCGGTGACGACGTCAGTGGCTGTCAGAGGGGGATGCTTTGCTCCAGGTGTTCTAATTGTTCCTCAAAGAACTTAATCTGCTCCTCCAGGTCCTTCTGCTCGATCAGCAAGGAGGTCTTGAGCTGCACAAAGCAGCGGTAGTCCTGCAGCTGCTGATGGGTCAGGTACTTGGCCAGGATCCCAGAGACCACTCTCTCCCTGCGGTCCAGGTTCTCTTTCAGGTCTTTGGCATCCTCCCGTTGCCTGGACAAGAGCTTGTGCCGCTCGCTCAGCGACTGCTAAGGGGAGGAAGGAGCAAAGCAAGTGTCACTGTGAGAGCAGGGCTGCATCCAGAGCAGCTCTGGGCCCCCCAGTTCAGCAGGGACAGGGAACCGCTTGAGAGAGTCCAGCACAGAGCCACAGAGATGCTGAGGGGAATGGAACAGCTCTCGTAGGAGGAGAGCCTGAGGGAGCTGGGCCTGGGAGAGGAGGAGACTGAGAGGTGACCTCAGAAATGTTTATCAGTATGTGCAGGGTGAGTGCCAGGAGGCTGGAGCCAGGCTCTGCTGGGTGATGCCAAATGACAACACAAGGGGCAATGGTGGAAGCTGAGGCAGAGGAAGTTCCATGGAAACATGAGGAGGATTCTTTTCCCTGTGAGGGTGACAGAGCCCTGGAACAGGCTGCCCAGGGGGGTTGTGGAGTCTCCCTCTCTGAAGATATTCAAAACCCACCTGGATGTGTTCCTGTGTGATCTGCTCTGGGTGATCCTGCTCTGGCAGGGGTTTGGACTGGATGAGCTTTGGAGGTCTCTTCCAACCCCTGACTTTCTGTGATTCTGTGATCAGCAGGATAAAAGGAAGAGATTCTCCACCTCTGCTCTGCTCTGGTGAGACCCCACCTGGAGCACTGCCTCCAGTTCCGGTGCCTTCAACACAAGAGGGATGTGGAACTGTTGGAGTGCCTCCAGAGGAGGGCCATAAAGATGAGAGGGATGAAGAGCCTCCTCTGTGGGGACAGGCTGGGAGAGTTGGGGCTATTCAGCCTGGAGAATAGAAGGCTCAAGGGAGCAGCCTTCCAGCACCTGGAAGAGGCTACAGGAAACCTGGAGAGCAACTTTTTACAAGGGGTGTAGTGACTGGATGAGGGGGAATGGCTTAGAGCTGGAAGAGGGGAGATTGAGACTGGACATGAGGAGGAAACTCTTTCCAGTGAGGGTGGTGAGACTCTGGCACTGTTTGGCCAGGGTGGTTGTGGATAGCCTCTCCCTGGAGGTGTTCAAGGTCAGGTTGGATGAGGCTTTGAGCAGCCTTGTCTAATGAGAGGTGTCCCTGGCAGGGGAGTTGGAACTGGATGATCTCTGAGGTCACTTCCATCCCAACCCATTCTGTGTATCTATGAATCTATGAACTCATTGCTCTGGGCAGACTCTACATCTTCATTTGGAAGCCACAGGCCATTTACTTTAAAGACTTCCTCTTGTGGGCTCTGTGCTCCACATGAGTTTTCTCTCCACTGAATTACTCATTCTTGTGGTTTGCAAGCTACAGACACCCAATAAATTCCACTCAGGCTCACTTATCCTGTGCTGCTCTCCAGGAAAAAAAAAATAAAATAAGAAATAAAATAAAATCAACAGACTTAATCTGATTACCTTAAAGTATCTTTTCTCCATCTCTATTCTTTAAAGACACACAGCATAGTGTTTTGCAAGTGGTGTGTGGTCAGAGTGCCAGTGGCAGGGTAAAATGACAGTGGCCTCTATGAAAATATATCTGCACTACTGTAACTTTGGAGTGGGCTCCTCAGGGCAGTGCTCCTCAGGGAGTCACCATCCCTGGAGGTGTTCAAGAAACAAGTGGACATGACATCTGGGGATGTGGTTTAATGGCCACGGTGGTGTTAGGCTGATGGTTAGATTTAATGGTCCTAGAGGTGTGTCCCAGCCAAAACAATTCTGGTTCTATGAACTTTGATGCTGGTGGTGACTGCTCAAAAGCTTCTTCTTAACAGCCCCACAAGAATCAAACCTTGCCTGTTTCACAGGACTTTAGCACCTTTCACTGTGATGATTTTCACAGGGGTGGCACTGCTGGAAAAAGCTCTGATTTAGGACCATGTCCATAAATATGCCAGAGCCACCAATGACACCCTACACGTGGAGTAACAGACCCAAAGCTGGTGGTTGTTCCATCGCCATCAGGGCAACTGCAGCGAGTAAGCACATGGCACATAGCCAAATGGAACTAGATGATCCTTGAGGTCCCTTCCAACCTTACCATTCTATGATTCTAAATCTCCATGCAGCATGTTGAGTTTCTATCGAGGCTGAGAAGGTTGGGGTTGTTCAGCCTGGAGAAGAGAAGGCTCCAGAGACACCTTCTTGTGGCCTTCCAGTACCTGAAGGGACCTACAAGAAAGCTGGGGAGGGACTTTTTACAAAGGGAGGGATGTGGCACTAGGACAAGGGGCAATAGTTTGAAACCAGAGCAGGGTAGGTTTAGGTTTCCTATGGAAACTTTTCCTTCAAGTCCCCAAACTGCTCATTTATGAAGCTACTTTTCATCACCAACCTCACCACAGAACCACTGCCACTGCTGGAGGATCACCATCTGCACTTGGACGTTGGGATGAAGTTTGGACACGAGGAAGAGGATCACCAAGTGCATCTGGACATTGGGAAGAAGTCTGGACATGGGGAAGGTGGTTGTGACTATGAGGCCAGGGAGGTGGTGGAGGTCCCCTCGCTGGGGACATGCAAAGTGGCTCTGAGCAACCTGTGCTCTTGTTGAGGACATCCCTGCTGACTGCAGGAGGTTGGACTAGATGACTTTTAGAGATTCCTTCCAACCCAGTGCATTCTCTGATTGACAGAATCACACAGCTTTAGAGGTTGGAAGGGACCTCCAGAGATCATCCAGACCAACCCCCCTGCCAAGGCAGGATCACCCAGAGTAGATCACACAGGAATGCATCCAGGCAGGTTTGAAAGTCTCCAGAGAAGGACACTCCACAACCTCTCTGGGCAGCCTGCTCCAGGGCTCTGTCATCCTCACTTTAAAGAAGTTTCTCCTCATGTTGAGCTGAAACCTTCTCTGTTCCAGTTTGGAGTTGTTGCTGCTTGGCTTATTGCTGCTGAGCACCCAAAAGAGCTTGGCCCCAGCCACTGACCCCCACCCCTCAGGTATTTGTGCACATGGATCAGATCTCCTCTCAGCCTTCTCTTCTGCAGACTGAACAGCCCCAGGGCTCTCAGTCTATCTCCACAGAGGAGATGCTTAAGTCCCCCACTCATGCTCCTGGCTCTCCACTGGGCTCTCTCCAGCAGGTCCCTGTCTCTCTTGAACTGAGGAACCCAAAACATTCCATTTTGTCCAAATTCTTGAATTCCAAAGTGCAAACCTCATACTAAAGAACCAGCAGATCCCCATCACCCACAGAGCCCAAGTCAGTATGAGATCCCCCTCAGGATTATTCATGCTCACAGAACTGACATTTTAGAGCAGGTGGATGCTGTTTCTCCATATCACACTACATGGCAGGACACTATTGGGGTCCTTCCTGCATGTGAACCATGACAAACCTCTAGAGCTACAGGGTAACGCTCCAGAAAAATCCCATTTATCCTAATTTTCTGCTTCTCTGGTTTCCAAGTGGGAGATAAACAGCAGGCACATTGACAACAACACATCTAGAAGCAGCAAGGGCAGCAGGAAATCATCAGCCCTGGGATAAAATTTTAGCTTGTTTTCTTTAGCAGAAAAAAAAAATGTATTTTATTTTACTTGAAAAGATCGCTGGGTGACATGAGGCAGTTCCTAATTTTCCAGCAAAATTGGCTGGTTGAGTTAAACTACACAGGGGATTCTGCCCTGTTACTCTGCTCTCCTCAGACCCCACCTGGAGTCCTGTGTGCAGTTCTGGAGCCCCCAGCACAGGAAGGACATGGAAGTGTTGGTGCCAGTCCAGAGGAGGCCACAAGGATGCTGAGAGGGCTGCAGCAGCTCTGCTCTGATGACAAGCTGAGAGAGTTTGGGCTCTGCAGCCTGGAGAAGAGAAGGCTTCCAGGAGACCTTAGAGTAGCCTTCCAGTATCTGAAGGGGGCTACAGGAAGGCTGGGGAGGGACTATTGACAAGGGCTTGCAATGCCAGGACAAGGGGCAATGGGTTTGAAGTGGCTGAGGGGAGATTTAGACTGGATGTTAGGAGGAAGTTGTTTGCAGTGAGGGTGGTGAGACACTGGCACAGGTTGCCCAGGGAGGTTGTGGAGCACAGAATCACCCAACATGATCAAAGATCCAACCTCCCTGGAGATGTTGATGACCAGGTTGGATGAGGCCTTGAGTGACCTGTACTAGTGGGAGGTGTCCTTGCCTATGACAGGAGGTTGGAACTGGATGATCTTTGAGGTCCCTTCCAATCTTACCATTCTGTGGTAATTTGATCTCAGGTTGGGGTCACATCATCTTCCTGCTCACTGGAGGTGAGATGAGCCCACTAAGTGGGATATGATTTCAAAGGCAGTTAATTACTGAACTGAAATTAACAGTGGGGAAAAAACCCAACCAACAGCCCCATAAGTCCTCTGAAGCACAGGTTTGGAGCTGCTCCACTTGGGCTCCTCACTCTAAGAAAGACGTTGAGAGGCTGGAGCAGGTCAGGAGAAGGGCAATGAAGTTGGGGAAGGGTCTGGAGAACAGGGCTTGGGAGGAGCAGCTGAGGGGACTGGGGATGTTTAAGTCTGGAGAAGAGGAGTTTGAGAGGAGACCTCATTGCTCTCTACAGCTTCCTGAGAGGAGGTTGCAGTGAGCTGGGGATTGGGCTCTTGTCCCCAGTATCAGGTGACAGAATGAGAAGAAAGGGTTTAAACCAAGGGAGATTTAGGTTGGAGATTAGGAACAACTTCTTTGATGCAAGAGTGGTCAGGGATTGGCACAGGCTGCCCAGAGAGGTGGTGGAGTCCCTGTCCCTGGAGGTGTTCAGGAACCATGTGGCCATGGCACTTGGGGACATAGCTTAATGGCCGTGGTGGGGTTGGGTTTGATGGTTGGACTCAAAGATCTTAGAGGGCTTTTCCAACCAAAAAAAACCAAAATCTATGAGTAGCCAAAGGTCCAGAGACCATCTTTCTGGCTTGGACCCTCTCAGGGCTCTGCTGCTGCCACCTCAGCACTCAGCTACAGAGCTCCATCTGAGCTTCTGTTGTCTAGCACTGAACCCGTGGTCTTCACCAGAGCCAAGGGATCATGGAATCAGAGTGGTTTGGGTGGGAAGGGACCTTTAAAGCTCATCTAGTCCAACCCTTGCAGTCTCCAGGGACATCTACAACTAGAATAGGTTGCTCAGAGCTCAGTGTCAACCTGACTTGGAATGCTTCCAGGGATGGGGCATCTCCCACCTCTCTGGGCAACCTGGGCCAGGGTCCCACCACCTTCACTATCAAAAACTGCCTTCCTTTGCTCCATTCAGAATCTCCCTCTTGTAGGTTCACACCATCACCCCTTGTCCTGTCACAACAGTCCCTGCTCAGAAGTCTGTCCCCAGCTTTCTGATCAGGCTCTTTAAGCACCGAAAGGCCACCAGAAGGTCTCCCTGGAGTCCAGTCTGCTTTGGCCACAGAGGCACAGCCCAGTGTGTGCCAGCAGACACCTGCTGGGTCAGGCTGGCTGGGATTCAGGTACAATTCACACCTCTTGTTCAGAGCTGTCAGACAAACGAGGTGAGGACAACCTCAGCTGCAAAGAGGTGACCGAACCAAATTAAATACCCTGCTGGCTCACACCTCACCTTCTCCTCCGCGTCTGTGTTGCCATCGATCCTCCTCATGGCGTTTTGGACCCTGGCCAGGCGGGTGGACAGGCAGAGCAAGAGGCTCACCACCTTCTCCAGGTCCCCGATGAACATCAGGTAGCGCTCGAACTCGTTGGGCTTGCAGATCTGCTTCACCAGCACCTCCAGCTCCTCGCCTTGCTTGGAGCACTTCTGGGCGTCAGCCAGGACCAGCTCCCTTTCCTCCCACAGCCTCTGCAGCTTTGACTGCAGGCAGGAGATGAGCTCCTGCTGCAAAGGCAGAAGAAAGACACCCACAGGAAGCTGTTACTGCCCAGAATCACAAGAGCATGCAGGTTGGCAAAGCCCCTTGGGAGCACCAAGTCGAACCTAGAACCCTATTCTACAACATTCACCTTAAACCATAGCCCCAAGCACCACGTCCAAACTGCAGCCCCAGGAACCACATCCAAACCAGCCTTAAACACATCCAGGGTTGGGGACTCCACCATCTCCCTGGGCAGCTCATTCCAGTCCCTGACCACTCTCTCCATGAAAAACTGTTCCCTAATGTCCAATCTAAACCTCCCCAGTCTCAGCTTGAGGCCATTCCCCCTTGTTCTGTCTCCAATTCCCTGTGAGAAGAGCCTAGGAGCAACCTCTCCACAATGTCCCTTCAGGTAGTTGTAGGCAGCCATGAGGTCTCCCCTCAGCCTCCTCTTCCTCAAACTAACCATCCTCAGCTCCCTCAGTTGTTCCTCATCAGATTTATTCCCCAGGCCCTTCCCCAGCTTCCTTGCCCTCCTCTGGACCTGCTCCAGCAACTCCACATCTCTCTTGTATTGTGGTGCCCAAAACTGAACACAACACTCAAGCTGTGACTTCACCTAAGTCAAATACAAGGAGACAATCACCTCCCTGCTCCTGCTGGCCACAGCATTTCTAATACAAACCAAGCTGCCATTGGCCTTTTTGGCCACCTGGGCACACTGCTGGCTCATGTTCTGCTGCCTATCTATTACAACCCCCAGATCCCTTTCTTGCCAGCAGCTCTCAAAAGAAACATTTCTAGAGGGTGGATTTTCTTCAGGTCCTCTTTGCCAGACTTTGGGAGTTTAAAACCATTTAAAGCTCTGTAAAAGGGAGGTGGTGGAAGCCTCAATCTCTGGATATTTTTAAGGCCAGGCTGAATGTAGCTCTGGGCACCCTGATCTAGTGGGAAGGTGTCCATGCCCATGGCAGGGGAGAGTTGGAACTAGAAGATCCTTGAGGTCCCTTCCAGCCCTGACAATTCTGTGATGCCAGGAAAGGAAAAAAAAAGGGGGTGGGGGGGAAGAAAGATTTTCTAAGCTCTACTTAAAACTCTGAGAAGCAAATAACTGCTAATCACCTTAACTGGTGATATAATCCCCAGCTCAGAGAGCTTCCAGGCAGCCAGGAGTGAACTGCAATAAAGATTACAAGGTGATTACACAGGGTTGTGCTCCAAGGCATGAGGCTGGTGAAGTCACAGCTCTGTTACCAAGCTTTGCAAGAGCTGCAAACTGCAACTGCAGTTCTAACACACTCAAAAGGACTCAGCTCCATGGCTGATTCCCAAAGCCACAGAGCCTGGGTAGTGAAGCACGTGGAAGAGGTTGTTTGGTATGGAAAAGTTGATAGGGGAAAAGGTCCCAAGAGCAGAGCAGGAGGAGAACCCCATTGGTTTCTGTGGAAATCAGCCAATGTCACTGTGAAGAGGAGCAGCAGTCAGATCATGAACCTGTGGTCATGAATAACATCACTGCATGCTCAAAGAACCATAGACTGGGCTGGAATTGACCTTAAAGATCATCTAGTTCCAAACCTCTGCCACAGGCAGGGACACCTCCTGCTAAACCAACTTGCTCAGAGCCTCATCCAACCTGAGACTGAATACTGCATCTTTGGGCAGCCTCTTCCAGGGCCTCACCACCCTCATGGGGAAAAAATTCTTCCTGATGTGCAATCCAAACCTAGTTGGTCCTAATCCCCAGTCCAACTCTAGCTAGCAGGAGGAGCTTCAAGAGGACAGATTGCCAGTACCTGAGATGAAGCAGAGACAGCTTTCTACAGAGAAAAACAACACGATCGTAATCATTTTTTCAAAGCTAGTGGCAAGACTCCTACTATAGCCCAGCTACATCCAAAGCTACCTCTCTCTTCCCTTCTTAGCTGCAAGACTCTTACTGTAGCCCAGCTACATCCAAGCTACCTCTGTTTCTTTGCCCTTGCTAGTTGCAAGACTTAGAATCATAGAATGGTAAGGTTGGAAGGGACCTCAAAGATCATCTAGTTCCAACCCCCTGCCATAGGCAGGGACACCTCCCACTAGCACAGCTCACTCAAGGCCTCATCCAACCTGGCCTTGAACACCTCCAGGGAGGGAGCAGCCACAACCTCCCTGGGCAACCTGTGCCAGTGTCTCACCACCCTCACTGCAAACAACTTCCTCCTAACATCCAGTCTAAATCTCCCCTCTGCCAGTTCAAACCCATTGCCCCTTGTCCTGTCATTGCAAGACCTTGTCAATAGTCCCTCCCCAGCCTTCCTGTAGCCCCCTTCAGATACTGGAAGGCTACTCTAAGGTCTCCTGGAAGCCTTCTCTTCTTCAGGCCGCAGAGCCTCAACTCTCTCAGCCTGTCCTCATAGGAGAGTTGCTGCAGCCCCCTGATCAACTTTGTGGCCTCCTCTGGACTGGCTCCAACACTTCCATGTCCTTCCTGTGCTGAGGGCTCCAGAACTGCACACAGGACTGCAGGTGGGGTCTGAGGAGAGCAGAATCCCCTCCCTTGCCCTGCTGCCCACACTGCTCTTGCTGCAGCCCAGCACACAGTTGCTGTCTGGGCTGCACTCACACTGCAGGCTCATGTTGAGCTTTTCATCACCCCAGACCCCCAGGTCCTTTTCCTCAGGGTTGCTCTCCAGCCATTCACCAACACTTCTACTTTTCCTTTCCTAGCTGCAAGACTCTTACTGTAGCCCAGCTACATCCAAAGCTACCTCTGTTTCTTTTCCTTTCCTAGCTGCAAGACTCCCACTGTAGCCCAGCTACATCCAAAGCTACCTCTGTTCCCTGGACCTATGGAAATTCAAGGGCAGTGAGCTCAGCTGCCACAGAGGATATGAATACCACCACCTGTGGTCAATATCCCAACCTGCCAGGACTTCATCTGCTGGGAAAAATGGGTTCCAAGCTATCTGGGGGATGTGGTTATTGGGATAGAAGTCATAACTATAAATATCCACAGAAAGATGTCCAAGTAGATACAGTTGGATGCAGTTAGCTGAGGGCTGCTGGGGGTAGCTTTGGTCATTTCTGGTTGATGCTTCCCCCAGGATGATCTGCTATAGATGATCCTGCCCTGGTAGGGGGGTTGGAAGTGGTGATCTTCAGAGGTCCTTTCTAACCTCTGTCAATCACCCTGTGATTTTGTGTAATAAATCATCACAGAATGACCTGGTTGGGTCAGGTTCACCCATAACCTAACTTCTCCCTGTGCACAATGTCCCTAAGCTAATAGCTGCTTTGTCATGGTGAGGAACCAGCAGTTCCTCAGATGGACATCTACCTACTTTCTTAGATGTGATGTCATCTAGGTGGTTTGTGCTCTCTCTCCTCCTGGTCAGGTCTTGCTTTCTCTTTGAGGTAGAATCTTGGCTCCTTTGCTTGGCATCGTGTTCAGATTCAGGACATTCTTCTCTTGCATCTCCATGGCTTTTCCTGCTGGTGGAACAGAAAACAAACACCTGTGGCAAACAAGAGTTCTCTGCTCAAACATTGTGTTCATGGTTTTATTTGTCCACCTTGGCTTGAGAATCTCTCTCCTCACAGCAGCAATTTTTCCAGTGCATTGGAAAGATACAGAGCAAAATGTTTACAGCCTGGTGCTACATATTTCATGATTCATAAAGGTTGGAAAAGACCTCCATGATCATCAAGTCCAACCCTTAACCTAGGACTGATGAGTCCCCTGCTGAACCATGTCCCTCAGTACCACATCTCAATGGCTTTGAAACCCCTTTGGGCATGGAGATTCCCTCAATGCCATGGGCAGTCTGTTCCAGGGCTTGACAACCCTTTTGAAGAACAAATTGTTCCTCATGTCCAACCTAAATGTTCTCTTGTTCAACTTGGAGCCATTCCCTCTTGTTCCTTGGGAAAAGAGACCAACACCCATATCATTGCAGCCTCCTTTCAGGAAGCTGTAGAGAGCAATGAGGTCTCCCCTCAGCCTCCTTTTCTCAGGCTAAACACCCCCAGGTCCCTCAGCTACTCCTCACCAGCCCTGCTCTCCAGACCCTTCACCACCTTTCTTGCTCTTCTCTGGACCCACTCAAGCCCCTTGATGTCCCTCTTGGATTGAGAGCCCCCCCAAAACTGAACACTGTTTTCCACAGTCCCTTTTAATAAGGTATCACTTGCATTTCTTCCATCATGTACCAAATATCCTCAGATACTCCTTGAGATCATAGAATGGTAAGGTTGGAAGGGACCTCAAAGATCATCCAGTTCCAACCCCCTGCCATAGGCAGGGACACCTCCCACTAGCACAGCTCACTCAAGGCCTCATCCAACCTGGTCTTGAACACCTCCAGGGAGGGAGCAGCCACAGCCTCCCTGGGCAACCTGTGCCAGTGTCTCACCACCCTCACTGGAAAGAACTTCCTCCTAACATCCACTTTCAATCTCCCCTCTGACACTTCAAACTCATTGCCACTTGTCCTGGCATTCCCAGCCCTTGTCAATAGTCCCTCCCCAACCTTCCTGTAGCCCACTTCAGATACTGGAAGGCTACTCTAAGGTCTCCTGGAAGCCTTCTCTTCTCCAGGCTGCAGAGCCCCAACTCTCTCAGCCTGCCCTCACAGCAGAGCTGCTGCAACCCTCTCAGCATCTTTGTGGCCTGCTCTGGACCTTCTCCAACAGTTCCATGTCCTTCCTGTGCTGTTGGCTCCAGAACTGCACACAGGACTGCAGGTGGGGTCTGAGGAGAGCAGAGTAAAGGGGCAGAATCAGAAAGGTAAAACCTTTAGCTAATGAAACAAGAACAAAACAGGTCCTAGAGTCATGGACTTGTTTTGGTTGGGAAAGACCTCCAAGGGCATCAAGTCCAATCCTTGGCCATCTTACTACAAGTACACACACACTGTTCATACACTAAAGGAGTTTCAGCCCTTAGATCGTTTGCTTACTCTTGCTCCTGCCCGTGCCGGTCCCTGCGTGCTTTACCCAGCATGGAAATGCTCACAGGAAAGAGACCCTCCATCAGCTCCAGAGCAGTGCTTCTGATGGGATGAGGCATGAGAACATCACCCAGAGAACTGTCCTTGGCAATGATCTCCATGGCAAGCTCTTCGTATCGCTGCTCTTCGGGAGGCTGCAGTCTCCCTTCGGGCAGATGCGGCTCCCTCGCAGGGACAACATCTTCTTGGCTGCTGTACGTCAAAGTTTCCTTTGCAACCAAACTTTTGTCTGGGGCTTTATCTCCTTGGTGAGCCAGTGCTGTGTGGCAGGAGGATACTTGCTCCTGAGAAGCTGCAGGCTGCTGCTCTGGGCTCTTCGTTGGTGCATTGCTATGCAGTGATTTCCTTCTGCCTTCCTCCTCCACCTCGGCATCATCCTTACTTACATTTCTTGGGGCAGGAATGGAGGTTTGAGGTATCAACTGCTTCAGATCCTGACAGCATCCATGTCCAGTTGTTTCACTGCCTTTGTAACCATGGTTCTCCCATCCACCTCTCCCATGTAAACTGTAAGACAGAAGAGATTTACTTTTACCTGAGGCACTGCCCCTCCGATACTTTTGTTCCCTAAGTTGCTACAATCATTGTTAGCTTTCCAGATTCCTCTTCTCAGTAAAGGGAGGAAGCAGCAGCTTGTGGGCTAAGCAAATCACCTGGGGAGTGGGAGTATCCCTGGGAATATCATGGGGAAAGGATACTGTCATGGGGCAGTATCCTTAGAAATATCATAGAAAATGGGTGAGAGCAGCCCTGAGGAAAAGGACCTGGGGGGCTGGGGTGATGAAAAGCTCAACATGAGGTTGCAGTGTGAGTGCAGCGCAGACAGTAACTGTGTTGGCTGCAGCAAGAGCAGTGTGGGCAGCAGGGCAAGGGAGGGGATTCTGCCCCTTTGCTCTGCTCTTGTCAGACCCCACCTGCAGTCCTGTGTGCAGTTCTGGAGCCCCCAGCACAGGAAGGACATGGAAGTGTTGGGGTGGGTCCAGAGGAGGCCACCAAGATGCTGAGAGGGCTGCAGCAGCTCTACTGTGAGGACAGGCTGAGAGAGTTGGGGCTCTGCAGCCTGGAGAAGAGAAGGCTTCCAGGAGACCTTAGAGTAGCCTTCCAGTATCTGAAGGGGGCTACAGGAAGGCTGGGGAGGGACTATTGACAAGGTCTTGTAATGTCAGGACAAGGGGAATGGATTTGAAGTGTCAGAGGGGAGATTTAGACTGGATGTTAGGAGAAAGTTGTTTGCAGTGAGGGTGGTGAGACACTGGCAGAGGTTGCCCAGGGAGGTTGTGGAGCACAGAGTCTTTGATCACGTTGGGTGATTCTGTGCTCCACAACCTCCCTGAAGGTGTTGAAGGCCAGGTTGGAGGAGGCCTTGAGTGCCCTGTGCTAGTGGGAGGTGTCCCTGCCTATGGCAGGGGGTTGGAACTAGAGGATCCTTGAGGTCCCTTCTAACCTTCCCATTCTGTGTTTCTATAAATGGATAGTATCTGTAGAAATATCATGGTGAATGGATAAAATCCATGAAAATCTCAGATTTGGTGTGTCCCCCTGGGCTGCCTGACCTGGCTGGGGGTGTCCCATCTAACTGCAGTGGGGATGGACAAGATGACTTTTGAGGGTCCCTTCCAACCCTGCACAACCTGTGGAATGTCATGAAAATGGATCAGATCCGCGGGAACATCATGGGAAATGGATCTCCTCTGTGGAAAACCAGGGGAAGTGGGCAATATCTGGAGAAATATCCTGGATGACTTGGACTGGGGAGTCTAGGAGTGTCAGCATCACTGCTTTGCTGAGACAGCTGTGATGGTTTTTCTCCCCTGGTGCTCCTCAGAGCAGTAAGAAATGAACTTTCTCACTAACTGTGGTGTAAAGGGCACTTTTTTTTTTTTCTTCCTTTAAAGCACCCACCCAAAGTCCCCAGTTCCAGCACACATGGTGAAGGCTCAGCCAACCCGAGCTGTTGGCATTCTCATCAGAGCTCAGACGAGGGAGCTGTGACCTCAAAGATCTGCTGCAGCAGAGCAGCTGCGGCAGGCACAGCAGCTCGGGTTCTGCCTTTCCCACAGCACTGATCACAGTCACAGTGCTTAAGGTGCCCAAGTGCAGCCTTCAACCCGATCCACCATGGATGGTGACCCCAACACCTCCCCAGGCAGCCAGTTCCAAGGCTTGATTGCTCTTTCTGTAAAGAAACTTTTCCTGACATCCAGCTCTCACAGAGAGAGTGATTGGCACTGGAATGGGCTGCCCAGGGAGGTGGTGGAGTCACCATCCCTGGAGGTGTTCAGGACAAGCCTGGATGGGGTACTTAGTGCCATGGTCTAGCTGATTGGCTAGGGCTGGGTTGGGTTGGATGAGTTTGGAGGTCCCTTCCAACCTGCTTGATTCTATGACTCTAAACCTCCTCTGGTGCAACCTGAGGCCATTTCCTCCTGTCCTGTTGCTTGTTTCTTGGGAGAAGACACTAACCCCCACCTGGCTCTAACCTGCTTTCAGAGAGTTGCAGAGAGCAATGAGGTCTACCCTCAGCCTCCTTTTCTCCAGACTGAACACCTCCAGTTCCCTCAGTTGCTCCTCCCCAGCCGTGTTCTCCAGCCCCTTCACCAGTTCTTTGCCTTTCTCTATTAAGGAATTCAAAATTGCCCCCGAATTAAAGATGTAGCTGAGCAGATGAATAGTCCCAAATGGACAAGGAAGGATTCCAAGGCACAAGGCTTGAGTTGGAAGGGACCTTAAAGATCATCCAGTTCCAATCTCCCTGCCCATGGCAGGGACACCTCTCACTGAGCCCAGCCCAGATGAGGCTTTGAGCAGCCTGCTCTAAACCCTTCCATGGATGGGGCATCCATGACTTCTCTGGGCAACCTGATCCAATGCCTCACCAACCTCCCAGTGAAGAACTCCTTCCTGACATCCAGTGTAAGCCTCCTCTGTTCTAGTTTCAAACCACTGCCCCTTTCCCTGTCACCACAGCAGCAGACAGGCAGGTTGGAGCTCGCACAGCCTGGGCTCAGCCTTACCTGGGGGTGCTGCTACAGCTCTCACAACGCCGAGATGGTGCTGCTGGACCAGCAGCACATCCAGAAGTGTCCTGGGAAGGAAAACAGAACACTGGCACAACCAGAAGTTTTCAGATGAGGCAGCTGTTTGACTCCCCTCTGTCACTTCCAGGAACAGGAGCCACCTGTAGACCTCAGGATGTTCACCAGGGTTTGGGGGTTTGGATTTTGGCTTTAGTTTATCTGTCTCTTTTTGCTAACTGAATTCCTGTTGTGCTCTTCCTAGGTTGCATTCATCTGGGGTTTGCTTTTTTTTCCCCTAAGACAACCAAGAACAGCTGCCAACAAAATCTATCCTCTACTCTCTTAACAATTCAGAAAGCAGCCCATGCTGGATGGAGTTTGTCTACCTCTTGAGGTGAACAATTTCACCAATGTATCAGATTTGTTTTCTCACCCTTTTATCTTCTTTATTCTCCTTGATAATGGCATTGACAGCTACTGTCCTTCAAATTCAGAAGCTAAAAACATTGGTCATGTATAGCAACCTCTCTGTAACGACCTTCTCTGGGGTAGGCTTCTGCTGAAGCTGCTGTAGCTAACACCAGCACCTGCTGTAACCCCAACAGCATCATCCTGCACACAGAACATGTCCTCTGCCAGCATGATTTGAGTGGAGAGACAGAGAGAGTCCAGTGGAGGCTGCAAAGCTGCTGAGGGGCCTGGAGCAGCTCTGTGAGCAGCAAAGGCTGAGAGCCCTGGGGCTGAGAGTCTGCAGAAGAGCAGCCCCAGAGGGGATCTGAGCAATACTTTAGCAAGAGATAAAGGCTGGGGGGGCCAAGGCATGGAGCCAGAATCTTCTTGGTGGTACCCAGCCACATAACAAGGGGCAATGGGCACGAACTGGAACCCAGGAGGTTCCCATAGAGCAGGAAGAAAAAAACTCTTTGGTGGGAGGGTGCTGGAGCCCTGAAGCAGGCTGCCCACAGAGGTTGTGGAATTTCCTTCTGTGGAGAGATTCTGACATCCCTGCCCAGGCCATTGTGATCCTGGGCAAGCTGCTGTGGGTACCCTGCTTTGGCAGGGGGGCTAGACAGGATGATCTCTAGAGGGCCCTTCTAACCCCCACCATGCTGTGCCTGTGTGAGTGCCAAACCTCAGGTACACCTCTGCAGCTCTGGAAGGGTCTCTCATGACCCCCTGTCCTGTCCAGCCCTCAGGCAGAGCCTACAGCTCTTGCACAGCCTGTGGCTTAACACAGACCCTCCTCACCTGCCCTGCCTTCACCTCTGCACTTGCTGAATGGCAGCAAAAGCCTCTACCCAGTCTAAAGGGACCTTCCACTCAGCTGTCAGAAAGTTCCCATCCTCATGCAATTCCCTGCCAGCTTCTCACAGCAGAGAACACCTTCACTGCTTCCTTACAAAGTACTTCCAAGAGCAATGAACTGTTACATCAATCCTAAATGCATGAGATGTTCAAGTTGGTAGCACTTCTCTCAGAACCAACACCTCAAACCCCCCAAAGTCTTTCTCCTGCATGGTTACATCAATCCTAAATCCATGAGATGTTCAAGTTGGTAGCACTTCTCTCAGAACCACAACCCCAACCCCCCCTAAGTCTTTCTCCTGCATGTTGCAAAGCAGAGCTGGCACTTTGCTCTCAACCAGCTACAGAACATGTCCTAGAGATGAAGTGAGTGAGGCTTTTCCCCTCCTTTCTATCATCTCCTCCCTACATGCTGACAAAAGTAAAATGAAGTCTTAGTTCCTCACTGATGATGTTCAGCAGCTTTAGATGTGAATGCTCTCACAGCTGGACTCAGACAAGGATCCCAACCTCACAGAATTGTTTCAGTTGGCAAAGTGCTCTAAGATCACTGAGTCCAACTTCTCTCTTACCTGCATGGAAGAAGGAGTGGATTTTGATCTCTCACGAGCTCTGCCAGCTGCAGGACCACCTGCCTGCAGGAGGCTTTCAGCTAGAGAACATCTGCTGCTGCAGCTTCCATCCGCATCACTGGGAGGTGGCTTATGCCCTGAGGTGGTTGTACCAGCAGCAGCACTGGCATCACACCCACTGGGCACCTTCAGTGGGGGAATGAGAGCCAAAGAGGGAAAAACATCAGGTGATGTTTCTGTAGAGAAAACTTGGCAAGAAACCTCATTAGTTTGCACCTTCCTGCTCCCGTTTGGATTGGGAAGCTTGGGAGGAGGCCACTTGGGATGTGACAGCCTCTTCTGGAGGGGGGCCTTGTGCCCTGTGAGGTGCTGGGCACTACCTGGCCTTTGGCCAGTCTTCCTTTCCATGTACTCAATGAGGGCAGTGTGCTGGATCTGTTTCAGCTCCATCCTGGAGACACCTGAACTGGAAAGTGCCCTCCCTCTGCTCTCCAGAGGTCCTCTCCTAGCTGCCACTATGTCCTGCTCAGTGATTTCATCCCTGACCTGGCTCCACCACAGGTCCTTATCTGCTAGCTGATCCAGCTTCTCAGGCTCAGAGTAACACAGTTTCTTTTGCTCCTTGGTCACCCTTTTCCTTCCCCCTATTCGTGCTGTTTGTGGCCTCTTCATCTCTTCACCTCTGCTGAAACTCTCCACGGATTCTAGATGAGAAGGGGAGCAAGGAGCAGCTTTGGCATCCTCACTTGCACTGGACAGGGAGAAAGACCTGAGGTGCTCAATGGATGGCCTGTTAGAGGGCTTCTGCCTCAGTCTAACAGGCAAACTCATCTGTAAGTCTTTTCTTTTAAAGGAGGTTTCTCTCAGAACTTTCTTCTGAGCCACTTTAAGTTTCTCTCTGTAGTCATTCTTGAAACTCTCCTCCGTGGATGAAGCAGGACTCCCCAGGATGAGATCTTCAGTCTCCAGCAGCTCAGCAGCACTGCAGCCAGGCTGGTGGCTGCTCCTTTGCAGCTGATCACTTTCCCTTTGCACCTCTGGACACCATGCTGAGGCAGAAGAGCTGCCTGCTGAAGACTCCTTCAGTGAGCTCCTCCGGTCCTCCTGACACTGGGTGAGCTTTTTGTGGTGCAGGACATTGGTGGCTTTCCCCCCAGAGAGATAGTAAAGCATGGGAGTTGTCTGCCTGCTTATCTGTTCCCCAGCAAGATCCTCCTGAAGCTGTTTGAGCAGCTGGTTGTGAAGCTCAGGTTGATACCTCTGGTAAGGACCAGGAGGTTCTCCTGGTTCTTGGTGCATCTGTTCTGCAGCAGGAGCCTCTTGAAGCTGTCTGAAGAGCTGGTTGTGATGCTCAGGTTGATACCTCTGGTAAGGACCAGGAGGTTCTCCTGGTTCTTGGTGCATCTGTTCTGCAGCAGGAGCCTCTTGAAGCTGTCTGAAGAGCTGGTTGTGATGTTCAGGTTGATACCTCTGGTAAGGACCAGGAGGTTCTTCTGGTTCCAGATGTGTGCTAGGGTCAGCCTTGCTGTTATCAGCCTGGTTCTCTGCCTTGGCTTGATGCAGAAGACGAGAGGTGTAGTCTTCCTTTGGTTTGGTAAGGGTCATCTGGCCCCAGCATAGTCCCCTGCCCTGATCCAGCTCCTCACACCGAGGGCTCTCCACTTCCACAGCATCATAGCTGGAGGGCAGTGATGCCCTCTGTAGCCTGCCTTGTTGACTGGCATCACTCCCAGCTTCCCTCCCAGACTCATTTCCACCTGCACAGCTCTTCAGTTTCCTGGGAGCATTTTTAGTTAGACCATTCTGCAGGCACTCTAAGTCACCAGTGTCCTCCAACACATCTTGGTCCAGGTCTGAAGGTGAGTTGGCTCTGGGGGGACACTGAGCACAGGGCAAGGATCCCATGGGCTGGCAGAGCTCTGCTCCCCTGAAGGTTGGCTTCAGTAGAGGGCAGGGACATTGTTTGTCTCCTTGTGTATCGTTAACAGAGCTGGGCTTGGCATGCACTGGGTGATAGGACTTGGAGTTCAGCTCTTCAGGAGCTTTATAAGCCTGGACTGAGTTGTAAACAGAAAGTATTTTGGGGACATTGGCCCCGGAGTCAGTCCTTAGGTATTCTTGAAAGATGAAGGAGGAAGGTCTGCTGGAGACCTGGGAGCTGCTTCTCCTGGGGGGATGTTGGGATGGGCTCCACTCCCCATTCTCCTCCACCCTTAGCCCCTGAGCTTTTGCTACAAGCACCTCACTGGTGTCATGGACAGCAAGGCCCTTGCCTTCCAGAGGCTGTGCCCTAACAGCCACTACATCCTGCTCTGCACCTTCACCCCTGCCTTGGCTCCATGGGACCCCCCTGTCCTGCACACAGGGAGCTGGCTGCCCATAGCACTCCCTGTGGCTGCCAGAGCTGCGTCTCCCTCGTGAGTTTTCCAGGTGTTTGGTGACTTTGTAGCTATCGAGTCGGCTGGGAGGGGAAGGTGGAGGTGCCCCCAGAGCTCCCTGATTTGAGGTCCCTCGGGTAGGAGTGCTTCCACCAGTGAGGCTGGTGCTGTGAGGGTTGCTGTGGATGCTGAGGTCTGGTGCCTTGTAGGGATGCTGGCATCTCAGGTCAGAGTTTGCTGCGCTGAGATGGTAAATGCCTCTTACATAGTCTGTGTCCATGTATGGTCCCTGCTCTGGAGGCAAACAGCAGCTTTCACTGTAGCATGATGGGGTGGGATACTCTGGGACATTTGATCCCCCTGAGAAGGAGCTGTAAGCAGAGTCAGCTCTTGCAGAGAGGTGCAGGAGGTGTTCTACACTGCTGATGGACTTCACCGGGGAGAGATGGTTACCGTTTTCAGGAGGAGTCACAGGCTCCATCAGCTTTTCACTTGTCCCACCTTGCCTGTGAGTCCATCTTTCTATCTCATTCCCAGATGAATCCATGTTGTAGCATTGCCAGAAACCAAAGTCCCATTAATTGTGCATGACCCAGTTGTTAGAAGAGCACATTTTTCTCCACGGGCACATTCCAAGAACATCTAGAGGGACCTAAAAAAAAAACAAACCAACAAAACCAACACCAAATCATGAAAAAGGCTCAGTGGGAAGATTGTGATGGCACCTGAGGAGATCAGGCAGGAAGCATGGCACACATACTCAAGGGCAGAACCTGAAAGCAGTATTTAGAGTAGCTAGAAGCAAATCTCTGGCTTCAGTAATGATCAGGATCTTGCAATGATCACAACAGAGCAACCAGGTCTTTAAGAACAAGGTCTCTAGATCTTCATTTAAGTCTAAAAGATCACAAGCACAATTTGAAGGTGTCCTCTCAACCTGATTGCAAAACATCAAAGGCCACAAGCAAATATGGTCTGCCTAAAAAGAAATCCAAGGGGTTGAAAATCCCAGCTCAGATGCTGCTGACAAGAGCCTGGTCTCATCCTCTTGCCTCCTACCCTTTATCACCTTGCTCAGCATTGCTCAGATGCCCTCTGGGGCTGCTCTTCTCCGGCTCAACATCCCCAGAGCTCTCAGCCTTTCCTCACAGAGATGCTCCAGGCCCCTCAGCAGTTTCTGCTGGACATTCTGAAGTAATTCCCTGCCCCTCTTGAACTGAGGAGCCTAGAACCAGACCCAGCACTGCAGATGTGGTCTCACTAGGGAGAAGCAGAAGAGGAGAACCTTCCTCAACTTGCTGGCCACACTCTTCTTAATGAAACCCTTAATGAAACCCTTCAGTGACAAGTAAAATCCTCTGAGGAGACGCAAACTGTTCCTAGATCTCACCAGACTGGTGCATGTCTTCAAACAGGCTGAGCTCCCCAGCCCTTCGTCTTCCCACTACTCCGCTTCTGCAGCGGGGGCCTCCTAAGGCTGGCAGAGAAAGAGGTCCCAGAGCTGATGTTGCTGTTTCATCAAAAAGCTTCACATTCCTGGTTTCAAAGACAGTCCTGGCATCATTCCTTTTGAGCCCAAAGGAAGAGCTGGGGCTGAGCCAAAACACACAAGTTAATCTCTAAAGAGGACTGGGACTGGTGGGACACAGAGAAGAAATGAGCTGATTTCTGGGAAGTGAGAGCAGAGTAACACCAGGCAGTGGGAATTTCTGCTGGGATCTCTCAGAAACTTCAGTCAGAAACAGCCTTGAGGGTGCCTGGAGAAGTTCTATCTTTAAGGGATGATTTAAAATGCAGCTGTGGAATTTGATTGTCCCACCCTGACTAACCAGATCACAGAGGAAACACCATCAGTGGCTGAGTGGCTGATGATGTTCCCCATCCTTTCCACCATGAAGAACCTAAAGAAATAAAAGGTTCAGGTGTCTGGTGAAAGGAAAAACCTTGGGTTTCTCTGAAGGGAAAGAAAAGCAGCAGAGAGGGTGGTGGCAGTGACACTAAATGCAGCCTGGGACTGTCCCACAGTTGCTGTCATGCTACTGTGACAAGCCACAGCTGAGAAGCTGGCCCAGCACTGGCTGCTGGGTCTCACTGAGCTGAGCAAGCTGGGTGGGCTCTGGAGGTGCTGGGAGTCAAACCCTGTGGGAAGCACATCCCACAAGGGAACTGGAAGGCAGATTCCTCTGTCACTCTGCTCATGTTCCAGCAGAACCTCTCCAAGCAGCTCTGCTGCTCCTCTCCTGCTATTAATAGAGCAACCCAAGGCTTTGCCTGGGATGTGCTGGCACCATTCCATGGCAGTTAATGGAGCCACCTATGATCTACAGCCAGAATTTGGCTTTTTGACACTAACTTTTGACAGCTAAGTGTAGAATCTAGACACAGTTGTGCTGTGCTTGGCATTTACCAAAGCAAGAGCTCTCCTGGTTGCCCAAGATCTCTTCTTCCCCATTGGTGGGACACTGGCACAGGTTGCCCAGGGAGGTTGCGGCTGCTCCCTCCCTGGAGGTGTTGATGGCCAGGTTGGATGAGGCCTTGAGTGAGCTGCACTAGTGGGAGGTGTCCCTGCCTATGGCAGGGGGTTGGAACTGGATGATCTTTGAGGTCTCTTCCAACCTTCCCATTCTGTGGTTGGAAGGGANCTGTGCTCCACAACCTCCCTGGGCAACCTGTGCCAGTGTCTCACCACCCTCACTGTAAAGAACTTCCTCCTAACATCCAGTTTCAATCTCCCCTCTGCCAGTTCAAACCCATTCCCCTTGTCCTGTCATTCCCAGACCTTGTCAATAGTCCTTCCCCAGCCTTCCTGTAGCCCCCTTCAGATCCTGAAAGGCTACTCCAAGGTCTCCTGGAAGCCTTCTTTTCTCCAGATTGCAGAGCCCCAACTCTCTCAGCCTGTCCTCATAATGAAGCTCATCTTAGGGAAAACCTGTCAAATAGAATCATAGATTTGTTTGGATTGCAAAAGCCCTCTAAGATCAAGTCCAACCATCAACCCAACACCCCCATGGCCACTAAACCATGTCCCCAAGTGCCATGACCACACAGTGCTTGATTGCTTCCAGGGATAGGGACTCCACCTCATCCCTGGACAGCCTGTTCCAAAGCCTGACCACTCTTGCAGCAAAGAAATTGTTCCTCATCTCTAACCTAAGCCTCCCCTGGAACAATTTCAGGCCATTTCCCCTCATCCTATCACCTGACACTAGGGAGAGAGATGTTTCCTGAACCCTGAAAGCAGAATGTTCCCCTTCATGTGTTTAAGGAACTATGTGCAAACCACCTTCTCCTCCACTTGGAAAAGCAAACACATTGCTGCACTTCCCAGCCAGCTGACGCTAACAATGCCCTAATTGTTCTCCTCAGCTGGTAGGTGGTAGAGCACCCTCATGGATTGCTCTGGGTTTCAGAAATGCCCTGGCAAGGCTGGAATACAACGTGCACATTCCAGACAGGCTCACAATATTTCCTTTGTAAACCTCTGAAAGAAAA
>VWZE01001772.1:397392-409210 GCA_013396675.1 Eubucco bourcierii | reverse complement strand
CGGCTGTTTTCCACCTGGTCTTTAAAAAAAAAAAAAAAAAAAAAAAAGCTGATTTTATGCCACTATTTTTTTTGTCCTCAAACTAAGCTGCCAACTGGATAATGCCCTGCAAGGCAAAAGCTCTTGGGTTTATTCAAACACTGGCACAGGCTCCCTGGGGGAGGTGCTTGGATCCCCATCCCTGGAGGTGCTTAAAAGCCTCAAAGATGTGGTGCTGAAGGCAGTGGTTTAGCACCAGGCTTTGTAGAGGCAGGTAATGGTTAGGACTTGATGATCCTGAAGGTCCTTTCCAAGTAAAACAATTCCATGATGTGGTGACTGAAAAGAGCCTGGCCCCTTCCTCTTGAGGTGTGGGTGTCATGAGAGTGGGGACAGACTCTTTTCAGTGGCATCCACTCTAATAGGACAAGGAATGGTGGATATAAGCTAGAACACACCAACTTACACCTCAACAAGAGGAGAAACTTCTTTACAGGGAGGGTGACAGAGCCCTGGAGCAGGCTGCCCAGAGAGGTTGTGGAGTCTCGTTCTCTGCAGACTCCCAAAGCCAACCTGGACTTTTTCCTGTGTGGCCTGCCCTAAGCAACCCTGCTTTGAGAGGGAGGATTGGAACTGATGGTCTCTGGAGTTGCCTTCCAATCCCCAAGATTCCATGATGCTTGTGTTGGGAAAACTGGGAATTCCTACCACATTTCCTACAAGAACCATCTACTCACTGGTGGCTTCCTTCAGTATTTCTGTGCAGACAAGGAGGAGATAATTGGGGTTGGAACTAGATGATCCTTGAGGTCACTTCCAACCTTACCATTCTATGATTCTATGATTCCCAGATTGAGCCTTTGTTAAAGAGCTGAGAACCCATCCCTGGTTTGCTGCACAGAAGCAGGAGAGGATGGGATTGTGTTGTTGGGAAAAGAGTCTCAGCTCCACATCTGTGCATGAGGAGCACAACAGGAGCCTCTGGAGTACTGATGGTTCAGTACCAGATTGGGTAGAGCTAGAGAGTGCTTGGACTTGCTGACCTTTTCTAATCAAAATGGGTTCTATGATTTATTTAAANAAAGAGTCTCAGCTCCACATCTGTGCATGAGGAGCACAACAGGAGCCTCTGGAGTACTGATGGTTCAGTACCAGATTGGGTAGAGCTAGAGAGTGCTTGGACTTGCTGACCTTGGAGGTCTTTTCTAATCAAAATGGGTTCTATGATTTATTTAAGCCACGTCTGAGCTGCTTCTGCAAGCATCCACCCAGGCTCCCCTCCCCAACCCTGTGCACAAGCAGACCACCCCTGGGCTGGTTTGAGGGTAATTGGAATATTATAACCAAAAAATAAGATGATAGGCTGTGCAAAGCAAACACTGGTGATGTTTGCTGCACTCATAAGCTTGCTGGGATGTATAAAGACAAGGACACAAATATAGATAAGACAAAGAGTCTCTGGGAGCTGCTGTGTTTTCTCCCTGGTCTTCTGCTGTTAACCCAACTCATTACTCTGCTTCTAATCCCCCTTGCCCATCCTCCAAACTCACCTTGCACCTAAGCCAGACCCTGGGGTAAGGTACAGGGGTGGGAAGAAGGTGGAAGGGTGGTTGGGAGCCCCTCCTGGGGACTCTGATTTCTGGGAGGGGAGTTGTGTCTCTGTATTCCCTTTAACTTGTCTATGTCTGTAAATATTCCTGGATATTGTGTGTATCTCTGCTTGTAAACTGTGCTAAGCTGTAAACAAAGCTTCAGTCCTTAGCTTCCAGCTGGTTGAGTCTAGTCTGGGTGATTTCATTCGAGGGGATGGGTAACTCCCAAACCATCACAGCCCCCGAGCCTCCGTTTCTTTTTCTCAGCAGCACATAGTGTGAGCAGTAACTGCCAGAGCATGGAGCAGGGCTGCTGAGAAGTTACTCAGTAACTAAGTGGGTGTTTGGGCATTGCACTGAATGCTGTTTTCACAAAGCACTGTCTCCTTGTCTGCCCAAGTGCTCTGCAGCAGAGGCTGGGGGGGGTCTGCTTCCAGCACCCCAACAAGAAAAATGAAAAGGTCTTGCACTGCATGTGCTCAAAGATCACATTGGGTGATTCTGTGCTACACAACCTCCCTGGAGGTGTTCAAGGCCAGGTTGGATGAGACCTTGAGTGACCTGTTCTAGTGGGAGGCGTCCCTGCCTATGGCAGGGAGTTGGAACTCGATGATCTTTGAGGTCATTTCCAACCTTACCATTCAATGCTGCTAAGTCACTGTCACGGAACCACATCCCTCAGCATCACAGCCAGGGGTGATGTTTAATGATTAGTAACAACTGAGCAAGACATGAAGGAGAAACCTCCCCCCCCCCCAAAAAAAAAAAGAAACCAACCCAAAAATAGAGAATTTATAACTAATCTTGGCAATGAAAACCACCATGATCCACACTGGGATTATCACTTTCTCTAACAGCAAGGCAGAAACCATATTCCCACCCTGAAGACACCCACACCAACCCTCTGTTCATTCACTTCTAGGGAGCACCTAAAGTGTTCCCAGGAGGGCTACCAGCCATGGAAACAGAGGCTGAGGTTTGGTACCTCTACACTTACAGGGGAACAGTAACAACCAAAGTCAAGTGGAAACAGTCAGAGGAGGGTTAATGAGTTTAAACTGGCAGAGAGGAGGTTGAAGCTGGATGGTAGGAAGTTGTTTGCAGTGAGGGTGATGAGACACTGGCACAGGTTGCCCAGGGAGGTTGTGGAGCACAGAATCACCAAATGTGATCAAAGATCAAATTGGGTGATTCTGTGCTCCACAACCTCCCTGGAGGTGTTCAAGGCCAGTTTGGAGGAGGCCTTGAGTGACCTGTTCTAGTGGGAGGTGTCCCTGCCTATGGTGGAGGTAAACCTGGCTGAGCTTTGAGGTCCTTTCCATAAGACTGTGCAAACAGCAGAGCTAAAACTCCTTTCACCTGCCCTCAGGCTCCTCGGTGGTCAGAGTGAGGTTATTCTGGGTTTTCAAATGTCTCTGTATCAAATATTGATATCCAAGGTGGAGTTCTTAACTGAGATCCAGGACTATCCCAGAATGCCAGCACAGTGGGGTTGGAGATTGCCCAGTCCAACCCCCACGGGCACCCACAGCAGCTGGTCTGGGATCACAACGACTAAGGGGGTTTGGAATCTCTCCAGAGACGGAGACTCCAGGACCCTCACAGTGAAGGAGTATCTCCTCCTCTTCAGGTGGCACCTCCTGTGATTCCTCAACCATGTCCCAAGCAGGTAAAGAGCTGTGAGCAGGGCTAATGGAAACCCTCCTTTGCTTTGCAGCATTGATCTCTGTGCCCAGCCTCCTCCCCAGCCCTTTCTGCTGTTAGGAAGTGAAATCCAAAGGGAGAAGCAACACAAACAGCAAATGCTGCCCATAAAACCCTCCCATCACCCCATGGCTTATTACCTTTTGAGGTTATTTTCATTCCTTGGCATCAGTTGGGACACAGATGTCTGCTTGGGCTTTATTGGCCTCCAAAAGTAGGTCAATAGTGGCACAGATATAGAGGGGGGGGAAAAATAATAAATCAAAATCCTGAGGTTTACTGACCAAAGCCATCCACAAACAGCAGCAGTCTGGTAAATAACATCCCTGAGAGACCTCATCCAGCCCTCACAGACCTGGCTGCCCAGTTGGGAACCAAACTAGCTCAGATCAAGTTTTTATAGGCACATTTTTGCTGTTTTATCCACTGGAGTCCAATCGCCCTGGTAGGAGTTACTCCCGCTGCACGGTGTCACAGCAAATATAGCTTCTCAGCATTCCTTATACCCCAAGGATTGATCACAAAAACATAGAACCAGAGTACTGGTTTGGTTGGAAAAGACCTCCAGGACCACCCAGTCCAACCATCAACCCAACCCCACCATGGCCACTAAACCATGACCCCAAGTGCCAGGGCCACGTGGTTCCTGAACGCCTCCAGGGATGGGGATTCTGCCACCTCCCTGGGCAGCCTGTGCCAGTCCCTGATCACTCTTGCAGCAAAGAAATTGTTCCTTGTCTGCAAACTAACCCTCCCCTGGCACAATTTCAGGCCATTTCTTCTCATTCTATCACTTGATAGGAGGGAGAAGAGACCAACCTCCAGCTCACTGCAACATCCTTTCAGGGAGCTGTAATAAGCGATGAGGTCTCCCTCAGCCTCCTCTTCTCCAGGCTGACCAATCCCAGTTCCTTCAGCCACATCTCCCCAGCCATGTTCTCCAGACCATTCCTCAGTCTCATTGCCCTTCTCTGGACTCTATCAGCATCCTTCTTGGTGTGAGTGCCCCAAAACTGAACTCAGGATTTGAGTTGCAGCCTCCCCAGTGCCCAGTTCAGGGGCACCATCGCTCTCCTGCCTCATTTGCTAACAGCTCACAGAAGAAAGGTGCCACTAGGGCCCTGCTGGTGCTCCAAGACACACAGTTGTGCTGTGGATCAAAGATGAGCCCTCCTGTTCCTCCAGTCCCTGCTGTGACACCAAACATTCTGCAGGCAAAGGACCTTCCCTTTGCTCCTGTTCCTTTTAAAGCCAATTTCCCAGCTCATAGCAGCAGCTGTTGCAGCAAGCAGGGTTTTCTGCTGCAGGAGGGAAGCAGCAGCAAGCAGCTGTGTGCTGGGAAAGCAGAGTGGCCAAGAATTGCCTTAAACTGGTACTGTGCCAAGCAGCACAGCCATGGTTTTACCCACACCAACCTTCACTGGGAGTAAGGTGACAGGATTTGTGCTGGTGAAGTGTTTGGTGGCAGATCTTCACTATCATAGAATCACTTGGGTTGGAGAAGACCTTTTAAGCTCATCCAGTCCAACCAGTCCCTACTTTGATTGGAGAAGACCTTTAAAAGCTCATCCATTCCCTAACTACCAAGGCTGGTGCCAACCCATGGCACTCAGCACCACATCTCTGCCTCTTTGAAACCCTTCCAGGAGCATTCAAGGGAAACAAAACAAAACAAAACAAAACAAAAACCAGGACCTTGTCCTTCAGGAATGTGTCACTTGTCAGCAGTTTTGCACTCTCTTTTCTCACACATAGTGAACCCCCACCCCAGGATTGAAATGCAAGTTGCCACTCCATGGAACAGATGTGCTCAGGACTCACACTTGTGGCTGAAAAGCAGGCTCCTGAGAAGCAGGGATCCCTGTGTTGGTCTTTTAATCTGTGTCACATGTGAGAGGAGTAAGAAGAGAAGGACACCGCTGGCTCCCCTGGGACACAGGTCCAGCTGGAGGGGAGCAGCAGCGCCAGATGCTGCCTGCTTTTGTCATCAGCTTCCCTGCTCCACTCCTCCTGCACTTGGCAAAACAAACGCCCAGGGAGGGTTAGGCACTTCCATCCGGTCACACAGCAAAGGCAGCAGCAGGCTCCCTGCTTTCCCCGGCTCCAGTGCGAGGGTGTCAGTGTCAGGGGGAGGCTAAACAAATAATGCAGCTGCCAAAGGTCACCAAGGGAAGGAGCTTCACAGTGCAGGTACAGAGTGGGGGCAGCTCTGCCATGCTCCCACATAAACCAGTGTAGAGCAGAGGAAACCAGCAGCTTGCTCCAGCCAGGGCACTAGGGCCAGCAGAGGCCAGCGGAGCCGGGGCCGACTACAGCTCAGAAAGGTGACTGACAATTGACATTTCTTACTCACAAATGATTAAGGAAGTTGAACATCTTATGAGGAGAGCCTGGGGGAGCTGGGGCTTGTTAGCTTGGAGAGGAGGAGGCTGAGAGGTGACCTCATTCATGTTTATAAATAGCCAAGGGGTGAGTGCCCGGAGGCTGGAACCAGGCTCTGCTGGGTGCTGCCCAGTGACAGGACAAGGAGCATGGGGTGGAAGTTGAGGCATAGGAGGTTCCATGGGAACCCAAGGAGGGATTTTTTTCCCTGTGAGGGTGACAGAAGACTGGCACAGGCTGCCCGTGGGGGTTGTTGAGTCTCCCTCTGTGGAGATATTCGGGAACTGTCTGGATGTGTTCCTGTGTAATCTGCTCTGGATGATGCTGCTCTGGCAGGTGGGGTGGACCAGGTGAGCTTTTGAGGTCACTTCCAGCCCCTGATATTCTATGACACATTCTAAGATTCATTCTAAATGCTTTTGTTCACTGCAGTGGAGCTGAGAAATGCATGAAGTCAGCAGGAGTTGATGGCTCTTGAGTGTAGCTTTAGGAAAAGACACATGAGTAAAAGTCAGTCTGCCTCTCAAAGCAACCTGAGCACCAGAGAAGGCAGCAAGGCAGGCACCAGGGAGAGCAAAAAGAAAGGCACCATGGGCTGGGACACCTCCCACTAGACCAAAGGTTGCTCAAGGCCACATCCAACCTGGCCTTGAAGATCTCCAGGGAGGGGGCATGGAGCTGACAGAAGCCATTCAGAGTCGTGGCTATACAGCAATGTAGACACATTCGTGCAGTAAGTTGGGAGCAGAAGCAGAAAGAGAACAAATCTGTTCCCCAGGGCTCTGCTCTCTCACCCAGCCCTGATTTCCCACCCTAGACAATCACACACCAGGCAAGCTTGGAGGGTGCTTTTCCAGAGGTCACTTCAGGTTGTGGTCTCAACTCCTCAAGCTCAACAGATCCAAGAGGTTCCACAAGACCCTTCTGAAACACTGCAAAAACAATCCTAAAGGCCAAGCTGCTTCCCATGGACCTCTGATATGGATTTAGGCCCACCTCAACATTAGTGCCTGGGGTCAGCTGGTGCAAAAGGAAGGGCAGGGAGGGATTGGCACATCCCAGAGTTGCTCCCACCCATGTAATTCTAAGCTGAGTTATGATTCTGTATCTGTCTTGAGATGTGAAGCTCCTCAGCCCTTGCTGGAAAATGCCACCTGGCAGGAGCAGCAGCTGAGCTTCCCAAGGAACAGATGCTGCTCACAGAGAAAGTCACAACCTCCTGCTAATTTATTTCAGTCCAAGGTTTGCAGGGAATTCTCAGGAGACTGGGCCTTGGAAACTCAACACTTCATTCAAGAAGCATCAGAGATATGAACCTTGCCAGAGGAGATCTGCCAGGAACAGCTTCCTGGCACTGCCCCATCAGAGATCTTTGCAGTCTGACAGCTGAATTGGTTAAGAATTGCTTCAGTTCACACCCTAAATAAATAAATCAATCAACAAAAAATACCCAGACCAAACCAAACCCACTTTTATTTTGGGCTTGTCTACGCAAAAAGAAAACTTTCAAAGTGCAACTTTTTTTCCTGCTGTGCCAAAGATAAAGTCCCAATTCCACCCCCAAACAAAACCATTTCAAGGTATTCAGGACATGCAAAACCATCAAAGGAGCACCAAGCTGTGGGCATGCTCAGCAGTGTGACTGAACAGCTTGCCACCTGGCAAGGGCACCTGAAATCAGGACACTTCCTTAGGGGCTTGACTCCTGCTGAGGTCCCCTGGCAGCACCAGAGGCAGCTAAAGTAGTGGGTATGGCAGGGACAGCACTTGCAGCCCTGCACTCTCACAACTAAATCACCTTGGAGCTTCTTAATGGGTGGACCTGATGACTTTAAAGGTCTCTTCCAACCAAAATGATTCTATCATTCTTCTGCAAGTGGTCTTTGGCAGCAAGGGCAGATGAAGGCATAAGAGGAGGAAGGCTTGGACAGGTGCACCCCACAGACTCACTGTGAGCAGAGACATCTCCATTCCTGGAGTAGATGGAAGTACAGGTTGTGGGAGCTCATTTGATCTTCAGCTGGGAGGATCCTTGAGTGCCTAAACCCCTCAGCAGTGTGGAAGGTGTTTGTGTGGCACAGATGATTTGTTTCAGCCTGGGTGAAACAAACCTTCCTGACACAAGCCAAGCTTGTGGCCTTGAGTAACCTGTACTAGTGGGAGGTGTCCCTGCCTATGGCAGGGGTTTGGAACTAGATGATCCTTGAGGTCCCTTCCAACCTTACCATTCTGTGATTCTATGATTCATGCCCAGTGAAGAGAATTTCAGCTGGGAGATCCTGGAGCACCACACCACAGCTGTTCTCAGCATGCCCAAGCAGAGTGGGCACTACCTTCTAGGTCTTGCCTAAACCTCCTAAATCAGATCTTGTGCTGCTGGGGACATTATTGCCTCAAAAGGTTTGGTTGGGCAAAGAAGTAAGACACTGGTGACTCCTCAGGACAGTTTGGATAGTGCCAGTCACAGCCAGGCAGGATTGTATCACTGACCTTGGGTTGCTGGTGTGTAGAGATGAAATTCAGTCACAGGTTCACAAGGTTGGAAGGGACCTCTAGAGATGACAGGCTCACAGGATGTCAGGGGTTGGAAGGGACCCAAAGAAATCATCCAGTCCAACCCCTCTACCAGAGCAGGACCAGACAATCTAGCTCAGGGCACACAGGAACATATCCAGACAGGCCTGGAAAGGCTCCAGAGAAGGAGACTCCACAACCTCTCTGGGGAACCTGTGCCAGGGCTCTGGGACCCTTCCAGGCAAGAAGTTGCCCCTGGTGTTGAGCTGGAACCTCCTGTGCTGCAGCTTCCATCCATTGCTCCTTGTCCTATCCCAGGCAGCAGTGAGCAGAGCCTGTCCCCTCCTTCCTGATCCCCAGCCCTCAGACAGTTCTACACATTGATTAAATCCCCTCTCAGTCTTCTCCAGAGTAAGCAGCCCCGGGTACCTCAGCCTCTCCTCCCCAGGCAGTGCTCAGTCTCCTCATCATCCTCACAGCCCTCCCCTGGACCCTCTCCAGCAGATCCCTGTCCCTCTTCAACTGGGGAGCCCAAAACTGAATACAGAACTCAAGATGAGGTCTCACCAGGGCAGAGCAGAGGGGGAGGAGAACCTGCCTTGATCTCCTTCTTTAGCCCGAGGAATCTGAGCACCTCCTGCCCAAAACTGAACAGAGTACCCCAGATGCAGTCATTGAGTCAAGCTTCCTGCCAGAGCAGCACCATAAGCTCATGCAAGTCACACAGTCAGTCCTGAGCCTTCTCCAGGTGGCCCTGGAAAACCTGCTTCTGATATTTCAGATGGCAGAAAATTCAGCTCCAGCAATAAAGAGGCCACATGATGTGACCCTTTCAAAGACAGAGCAGTGCAGACCCTGAGACTGGCTTCATGCTGATTAGTTACAGGAGCTGGATGAACCCTGGGATCAAACCCTCACATTTTCCAGGCTCTAAGTTTACCACAGGACTCAGCTCCAAGAGTGTGTTCCCCAGCAGAACTGTTTCATAGCACAGAGCTATGGAGTTGTTTCAGCTGGAAAAGCCCTTTCAGGTCACCCACCAAGGCTGGGGCTAAACCATGGCCCTGAGCACCACATCCCTGCCTCTTCTAAACACCTCCAGGGGATGAGGATTCAACCACCTCCCTGGGCAGTCTGTGCCAGTCTTTGAGAACCCTTTCAGTGAAGAAGTTTCTTCTAATGTCCAAACTAATCCTCCCACTGTGCCATTCCCTCTCCCGCTCTGTTTCACAACTAGTGGGAAGTCTGTTGATGATGTAAAGTCAAATATTTATTTGTCACTTCAGTAACTTCTCAGACCAAACAAACCAAACCTCTTGCTGATTTGTGTTTGCTAGCGTTAAAATAAAAGCCTAACAAAAAATATTTTCCTCAAAGCAGGGTTGAAATGTTACTGGAGACATTCCAGTGAGTAACCATGGGGCAGACTGGTAAAAGGAAAAGCAGTATCTTCCAGTTCTGACCATACCTCTTCCTTCTTCTGGAAGCTATCTTCTGTAGCTCCATGCATGGAACCACACAATGGTAGGGATTGGAAGGGACCTCCAGACATCATTGAGTCCAACCCTCACTGCTAAAGCAGGGCACCCACAGCAGCTTGCCCAGCAGCAAAATGGCCAGGGGGGGATGGAAGTTCTGCACAGAAGGAGGCTCCACAACCTCTCTGGGCAGCCTGCTCCAGGGCTCCAGCACCCCCATACCAAACAAGTTTCTCCTCTTGTTGAGATGGCACCTCCAACTCATCCCCACCCTTCCTTATCCTGTCACTGGGCACCAGCAAACAGACCCTGGCACCTTCATCTTGATACCTACCCCTCAGATATTTAAAGATATTGCTAAGGTCCACTCTCAGCCTGCTCTTCTGCAGCCCACACAGCCCCAGGGCTCTCAGCCTGCTCTTCTGCAGCCCACACAGCCCCAGGGCTCTCAGCCTTCCCTTCTGCAGCCCACACAGCCCCAGGGCTCTCAGCCTGCTCTTCTGCAGCCCACACAGCCCCAGGGCTCTCAGCCTGCTCTTCTGCAGCCCACACAGCCCCAGGGCTCTCAGCCTGCTCTTCTGCAGCCCACACAGCCCCAGGGCTCTCAGCCTGCTCTTCTGCAGCCCACACAGCCCCAGGGCTCTCAGCCTGCTCTTCTGCAGCCCACACAGCCCCAGGGCTCTCAGCCTGCTCTTCTGCAGCCCACACAGCCCCAGGGCTCTCAGCCTGCTCTTCTGCAGCCCACACAGCCCCAGGGCTCTCAGCCTGCTCTTCTGCAGCCCACACAGCCCCAGGGCTCTCAGCCTGCTCTTCTGCAGCCCACACAGCCCCAGGGCTCTCAGCCTGCTCTTCTGCAGCCCACACAGCCCCAGGGCTCTCAGCCTGCTCTTCTGCAGCCCACACAGCCCCAGGGCTCTCAGCCTGCTCTTCTGCAGCCCACACAGCCCCAGGGCTCTCAGCCTGCTCTTCTGCAGCCCACACAGCCCCAGGGCTCTCAGCCTGCTCTTCTGCAGCCCACACAGCCCCAGGGCTCTCAGCCTGCTCTTCTGCAGCCCACACAGCCCCAGGGCTCTCAGCCTTCCCTTCGGCAGCCCACACAGCCCCAGGGCTCTCAGCCTGCTCTTCTGCAGCCCACACAGCCCCAGGACTCTCAGCCTTTCTTCCCAGTAGAGATGTTCCAGTCCCCCAATCATCCTCATAGCCTCCATGGTGCTCTCTCCAGCAGGTCTCTGTCTCGAACTGGGGAGCCCAAAACTGGACACAGTATTCCAGGTGTGGTCTCAGCAAGGCAGAGCAGAGCAGAAGAACCTCCCTAGACCTTTTCTTAATGCACCCCAGGCTGCCAGTAGCACTCTTGGCCACCAGGGCACTTGCTGTGCCATGCAGAACTTGCAGTCTGGCAGCACTCCAAAGGCTTTCTCCACAGAGCTGCTTTCCAGCAGCATGAATGTTGCACCAAGAGCAAACTCCTGAAGAGGAGGGAGCTGTCAGTTCATATTTGAGATGGTAAAGAGAGAAGTTTGTGTACTGCAGGAAAGTCCCACGAGCATCAGCAGTGCTTCACCTTGCCTGCTACAGGTACTTTCCAGGATAAATGTTTATCCATTTGACTGGAATGTTCCAGCTGGAGATGTGCTCGTGGGGTTTGGGTGATCTCTCTCTGAACTGCTGTTCAGGAGATCTCAGGATAACACATTGGTTCCTCCAAGCTAATGAAGGTTCTGACAACCCTTTATGAAACAGCAGCTCCTGCCCTTCAGAGCTCAGGCTGGGCGTGAGCCAGCAGTGTGCCCAGGTGGGCAGGAGAGCCAATGGCATCCTGGCCTGGATCAGGAACAGTGTGGCCAGCAGGACCAGGGAGGTTATTCTGTCCCTGTGCTCAGCACTGCCCAGGCTACACCTTGCGTGCTGTGTCCAGTTCCAGGTCCCTCAGTTCAAGAGAGATGTTGAGGTGCTGGAAGGTGCCCAGAGAAGGGCAGCGAGGCTGGGGAGGGGCCTGGAGCACAGCCCTGTGAGGAGATGTTCAGGGAGCTGGGGGTGTGCAGCCTGCAGAAGAGGAGGCACCCTCAGCAAGTTTGCAGATGACACCAAGTTGTGTGGCACAGTCACTTGCTAGAGGGCAGGGATCCATCCAGAGGGACCTGGACAGGCTGCAGAGCTGTGCCCAGG
>VWZE01001772.1:365381-396987 GCA_013396675.1 Eubucco bourcierii | reverse complement strand
GTTCTTTGCAGTGAGGCTGGTGAGACACTGGCACAGGTTGCCCAGGGAGGGTGTGGATGCTCCCTCCCTGGAGGCGTTCAAGGCCAGGTTGGAGGAGGCCTTGAGTGACCTGTGCTAGTGGGAGGTGTCCCTGCCTGTGGCAGGGGGTTGGAACTAGATGATCCTTGAGGTCCCTTCCAACCTTACCATTCTGGATTCCATGATTTTTAAGAGGCTCAGGGCAGAGTTCATTGCTCTCTGCAGCTACCTGAAGGGAGGTTGTAGCCAGTTGGAGTTGGGTTCTGCTGCCAGGCACCCAGGGACAGTCAAGAGGATACAGCCTCAAGCTGTGCCAGGGCAGGTTCAGGCTGGATGTTAGGAATAAATTCTTCACTGAGAGAGTGATTGGCATTGGAATGGGCTGCCCAGGGAGGTGATGGAGTGCTCATCCCTGGTGGTGTTTAAGAGGAGGTTGCATGAGGCACTTGGTACCAGAGTTTGGTTAATCAGAAGGTGTTAAATGGTAGGTTGGACTCAATGATCCTAGAGATCTTTTCCAACCTGATTAATCCTGTGTAAACCTGCCAAGGAACAGCCACTGCAGCAAGTACTTGGGTTTGTTCTAGTTGTGAAATCTCAATTGCCTAGATCTGGGACTGGATTTAAAACCCTGAACAACCACTCTGCATAAATTCACCCCAGATTTGGTGTATTAAAGTTTCCATGCAGTTAATGTATAGCTTACAAGGTTGTTCCTGGAATTCCTTGTGGAAGGCCAGCAGCCTCCCCCAGGCAGTGAAATCAGAGCACCTCCCACATGTGCTCTCACCTCTCTGCTGCTTGGATCCCAGCCAGGTAGAGCAAAGGAATCACCAAATTCAGAGCTGGAATCAGGTGCAATATGGTAGAGCACAAGTGTGTTGAGGCTGGACTGGTGGTCCAGAGGGAAAATGGGGGTGAGGATGCCCTAACAAGGAGACTCAAAGCAGGAGCCAGGAAAGGAAATTAATTGGGAGGCACCAAAAGAATGCCAAGCCCCAGAATTCTGACTGAGGGGAGAAGGAAGAGGAAGGTGAAGATCAGATGAGAGACTAAGAGAGGTAGGAACTGTTTCGACAAGGAGATTTGGGCTTGGAAGGAAGAGCTGCAACCCTTGCAGCCTGCACAGCCCCAGTTCTGCTGCTGGCCCTTGCTGTGTCTCCGTGTGCAGGAGAGAGCACCAGCAGCAGAACTGGGGCTGTGCAGGCAAGAAGAGAAATGGACAAAACCTCAAAGCCTGAGATAGGAAATAAAAGGAAGCTAATAAAACCAAGGGAATGTTGAGTATCTCTGACTCAGTGGGGAAAGAATCCTTCCCAGTTAGGATGGAGTCTTTGTTCAAAAGGCCAGAACTGAGCTGGTCATCGATGAAAAGCACCATCAGAGGGTGACAGCTCACCCTGGAACAGGGCAAGGCCAGCTGAGAAAGCACAATAAATGGCAGGACTCAGAATGTCTGAGTCTGATGGGCTTCAGCCCAGGATACTCAAAGGTCTGATTGAAGCAGCCTCAGGACCAGTACTGCTGATCTCTGAGGGCTGATGGACTTTGGTCACAACACAAGAGGTGGAGAGAAAAGGCAAATAAAATACCTGTGAAAAGAGGGTGAGCTAGCAGGAGAGAAAGGATCTGCTTCATTCAGCTGTGATTTGCCCTTGTTTGGTGGTGACAGGTCCAGTTTTGAACAGCCTGCTAACTACAGGTGCTCTGAGCAGCTCCTTTGGTTATCTGTCTTCATTCACTCTGCACATTTTCTGCCCTTCATTCATCCTACAAAGATTTCTCAAGCTCAAGCACTTCACATAGTCCTACAGAATAAGTTGGAATTCTTCCTTCTTGGCCCAGCTCCTGTCACTCCTCATTATTCTGTGAGTGCTTCCACTGTCAGATGCAGTATGAGTCTCTGTGGGCAGTAAAAGGCTGATGGTAGATCTCCAGGACAAGCCAGCCAGCAGAAAGGTCACTCAGCAGGCACAAGCAGTGTGTTTTGTCCTGCACCTCCTGAGCTAAGCACTGCTCTGACAGATCAGTCAGGCTTGTACCTACAGAATGATGCAGCCACAGGCATCTGATAAACTGCACGTGTAAGTTGGAATCTCATCCTGAGACATGGAGTCACAGAGTCCCAGCATGGTGAGGGTTGGAATGGAGCTCTGGAGATCATCCAGTCCAACGCCCCTGCTAAAGCAGGGCACCCACAACAGCTTGCCCAGCAGCACAATGTTCAGGTGAGTCTGGACCACCTCTCCACCACCTCTCTGGGCAGCCTGCTCCAGGCCTCCAGCAACCTCACACCAAACAAGTTTCCCCTCCTGCTCAGATTGAACCTCCTGGCTTCCGGTTTGTGCCCATTGCCCCTTGTCCTGCCACTGGGCACCACTGACAAGAGTCTGGCTCCATTCTCTTGCCCCCCACCCTTTAGCTCTTGCTGAGCATTACTCAGATCCCCTCTGGGACTGCTCTTCTGCAGGCTCAACAGCCCCAAGCATCTCAGCCTTTCCTCCTCACAGAGCTGCTCCAGGCTCCTCAGCATCAGCATCCTTGTAGCTTCCACTGGACTCTCTCCAGCAGCTCCCTGTCTCTTCTGAACTGGAGAGCACAGAACTGGACCCAGCAGTTCAGTTGCAGCATCACTAGGGCAGAGCAGAGAGCATACACCTCTGCATCTGGTTCCCACTCTGGTTTGATGTGCATCATGCACAGGAGCAGGAAACCCCCAGAATCAGCTGGAGCTTCAGCCTCAGTACTGCTGTAACTCATTTCACCTCCAGGTCACACTGTCAGAGCTTCCTTCTCACCCCACATCACTCAATGCCAAAAATTAAACATCCCTCAAGTCATAAAATCAGCACACTCCAGCTACTGAGGGGTCTTCTGGGTAGCCAGAAAATACATTTGCCAGGTTGCACATGGAATATCTAAGTACATTGAGTCACTCTTAAAGGTGTATTTAATTCGATGAAAGGTTAAAGTTCTGTTGCTACCCTTCAAAACGTTTTCTTTTGAGCCTCCCTCCAGTAAACAGCACTTCTGGTTAATTCATATCAAATTGGACCCAAAGAAATAGGCAGGGAACAGTCAAAGCAAGGAACCTTTAGTTTACCCTTAAGATAAAGCTCTTGTTGGAGGAGAGGTCACGTTTGCCCCCTCCTGTCTGAGTGTGCAAGTGGTAAGGCTGGAAGAAGAGAGCCCAAAGCTCTGCCAAAAGCAGCAGCAGTGTGGTGGGGAGGGGCTGCAGAGAGCCTCAGCTGGGAGCGCACCGCTGCCGGCGGCACTCAAGGCGCCTCATGAGGTCTGCTCTGCCTTCCACTTGGCCAACACTGCCAGCACAAGCAGTGCACATGGAGCTCTCCAGAACATTCTGCAGGGACACTGAGCTGCCGCCACAACCCCACACAGATGAAAACTCAGGTAAGCAGAAATCAGAGGGAAGCTTTCAAAGCATAATGAGAGCCATTCAAATCTGACATCAAGGACCTTGCCAGATTTTTCCCTTTGCAAATGACTTCTAAAGGCATTAAAGCTTCATTGTAATAACTAAGATTAGAAAAACATCACAAACCAAAAGGAACTGAAGTGTGCTTAGCTCTTTTCTCCCTCTCCCCTTTGCTTTCTGCTCACTCTGTATTAAACTTCTATAGATATAAACTATGTTAAAGAACTCTCTCAGGCCTCCTGATCCACATCTGTGTCAGCCCCACCCTTCACAAATCCATTTATCACTGCTTTATGCCAACAACTCTCCTGTCAGGTCACAGAATCACAGAATTGTTAAGGTTGGAAAAGACCTCTAAGGTCATCCAGTCCAACCTTTTACTCATGACTGTGTGCCAAAGTGCCAGGTCACCACAGTGAGCAGCTCTCAGCTCCCACCTGGCCGGGGCCACCTGGAACCAGCCACGATGGTGCCAATTTGGTTTTACCAACTGAAGCCACAGGTCAAAAGCAGCATCTTCATTCAGGATCTGGGACTGCCACAGAGTCAGCCCTGCCACAAGTGGGGAAGCTCTTGAGAGGTTCTGGTATGTTGAAGACAGAATCTTCAGGTGTTTCAGTTTAAAACCAATCAAGGCATGAGCATCTTCCAGAGGCTTAATTGGCCAGACCTGGGCAGGTTTTTCAGAGGGAACAACAAAAACCAAGCATATCCCAGATGCAAATTCATGCAAAGCAAAATGCAGTTCCCTTCTCCAAAGCGTGGGAAACAAAGCTGTGCAGCGACAGGTCAGAAGTACTGAAAATAGGCCAGACAGCATTTTCCTCCCTAAGCTGCTGCTTTAAAATGGAGGATTCATTTTGACCCCCATCCTCCCAAAATTCTGGGCAGAGCAGCAAAGCAGAATGCAAATGATGAGATGAAAAGCTTTGGCAGAAAGCTGGAGTGAGGGAACAAGTGTGTTACAGCTGGAAGCACCAAACACCTGGCAGCATGGGTGTGATTCATCCTTCATCTTCCAGAGGAGGCTTTGGGTTGGAACTTCAGACCAGAACTGGAGATGGACAGGTTGTGCCTAAGCTGAGGGCAGCTCCAGGGCTCATGGATGCCCAGGCAGAAGAGCTCAGCCCATGCCCCAGCCTCCCTCCAGCCATATCCTGAAGTTTTTTTCCCTGGGTGTTGGACGTGGTTCCCAGTTTCCCTGGCTCACTCTGGGTGCAGCCAGAGGTCATGGCAGGCCTGAATAGTCCCCCTTAGCATGAGTCTGGCCCTTGGCACGTTTGGGCTTGAACCTTAGCACTGCATAAGGCCAAACAAGAGACAGCATCAAGCCACAAAACCCCTCCAGGGCAAATTCATAAACAAACACATTTCCATATTCTCTCACCTTTTGGAAAAGGCTGGAAAATTGAATTTCCCTCCCCCACACACTGAAAACCACTTTCCTGTGTCACCTCCCCTACTTATTCAACCTGAATTTCCATTTTCTAAACACACAACTCATTGCTCTGCAAGTTTTATGCTTTCATACAGTCTCATTAACTTCCACACTTCAGCACAGGCCTTTTTTTTTTTTNAATGCCCTGTCCAATAGTATTTTTTTTTTTTTTTTTTTCCCCTTTCTTCTTTCTGACTTCATGAATATTTGCAGACCACTGAACACTCCAGAGTTAAGTTTGGAATTCTTCAGGACACACTTCAGTGGAATACATCCATTTATTTTTTTTTTTTAACCTGACACTGCTGCTTTCTGGACATTGAATGCTGCTCAGGAGACTTTTCTTCCCAAGAAAAATCCCATTAATGCAGGATAAGAGGGACGCAGGGTGAAAAAAAAAAAGGAGGGGAAGTGGAGCTAGGCAATTATTTGCTGGAAATAATTATGTAGCTGAGGTCTTTAAATGCATAGAAAGATTAAACCCCCTCCTGCTGAAGACGGCATAAATAAGGCACATTGTCACACGCCAAAACTCCTCGGGTGCAGCAATTTCGAAGGGAGAAAAGAGAGCTTTTTACCACAGAAATAACATCAGGTCAGATAAAAATCACTTTTCAAGCTCCTGTGTTCTCAGCAGACAATAGGAGTTCGCTGGCAGCAAGCCCTGGACACCGCACAGGCACCGCCACGAGTCCCAGCCCCAAGAAACTCAACCCAAACCTCTCCGTTTCAGCCGCCAAAGGTTTAAAAGCAGCAAGGGGGCTGCGCGGCAGCGGCCGCACGACTTGGTGGTGCCAATTCCAGTGCCAAGGTTGGGAAAAACGCCTCTTTGGGAAGCTTTGCACAGAGCCCAAGGGCTCGCTGAACTTTGGCTTTGCTGCTGCAGCGGCGCTCGTTCCCCTCCTCCTCCTCCTCCTCCCCCTCCCCAGCATTCCTAAGCCCATCCGCTTCCTCTGGACCTCTCCATCACCCACCTCCGGACTCCCCCTCCGCCTCCCCCATCATACACCTCCGGACCCCTCCAAAGGCGAATCACTTCCAGGCGGCTGCGCTGGGCTCCGCTAATTAGAAGCAATAAATCAGCATCGTTTCTCTACTACCCCCACCAGAATTGCTCACTTCAGGCTATGGACCCCTAGACAGCCACCTCCAAGCATCCCCCCACCCCCGACCCGGCTGACAGTTACCTGGTGCCCCCCCGGGCCAGCTATAGCGGTCAGAGCATCCCCGCGGCTCCGGTATGGACTGGGATCTTCTCCCGGTTCTGCCGGAGCTCCTCGGAGTCTGGGAGGGTGGCAGGGAGAGCCCTGCCCAGGAGGAGGTACGGAGGAGGGGTCAGGGTAATTAACCTGGAGCTCTGGCAGCTGGCAGGGCTCCATGGAGAGGGGGTCTCTGTTTTTCCATGCGGTGTTTCGCTCAGCAGGTACAATCGTGATGTGCTTTAGGACCCAACATCTGCATTCTTCCGCAGCCCCAGGGACGGTGGAAAGCCCTGGTGGGGGAGTCGGTAGAGTAGGGTTAATGGTTGGATTCCCTGATCTTGATGGTCTTTTCCAACCAAAAAAAAAAATTCCCTGACTCTAAGAAACATGCGAGTGAGTTGTAGACTAAATCAAGAGCTCTAAGGATGCAGACTCCCTTCACAGGCTCACAGGATGTCAGGGGTTGGAAGGGGCCCAAAGAGATCATCCAGTCCAACCAGCCCCTGCAAGAGCAGGACCAGACAATCTAGCTAAGGTCACACAGGAACACATCCAGACAGGCCTTGAAAGGCTCCAGAGAAGGAGACTCCACAGCACCCCTGGAGAGCCTGCTCCAGTGCTCTGTGACCCTTCAGTAGAAAAGTTCCCCCTGGTGTTGAGGTGGAGCCTCCTGTGCACAGCTGAAGATGTTTGAGAAGGACACCACCCAAATACCCACCTGGCCACCAGCAGAGGCAGAGCTGGGCTCATTCTGCCGTCTTGCCCCTGGCTAATCATGTTTCCACACCAGGATGAAGGAAAACTTTTCTCACACTGCTGCTTATTAAGCCACTGAACTCGGGCAGCAAAGGAACCAGCTCACTGATTACCCTGTCAGGGACACTTATTAATTCCCCTGGGACAACGTGGCCACAAGGTCACTTCTCCCTGGTGTTATTACATGCTCAGCTTATGGCAAAGACACAGAAGGTAACAGGAAGGCAACGTGTCCAGAGGGCCACGGGACCAGGGCTGTAGGGCTCTGGAGCTCAAGGGCTGTGGGGATGGAGCTTGGGCTGTAGCACCAGGACTGCTGGGCTGTAGGGCTGTATTGCTCTAGGCAGTAGTGCTGTAGGGCTACAGGAGTGTAGTAATGAAGGGCTGTAGGGCAGTAGGGCTGTAGATCTATAGGACAGTAGTCCTGTAAAGCTGAGGGGCTGCAGGGGTGTATTGCTGTAGGGCATTAGGATTGGGGCTATAGGGCTGAAGGCTGGGTCTGTAGTGCTGTGGGGCTGTGGGGTAGTAGTGATGTACAGCTGCAGGGTTGGGGCTGTAGGGCAGTAGTGATGTACAGCTGCAGGGCTGGGGCTGTAGGGCTTTAGGGGTGTAATGATGTAGGACTCTAGGGCAGTAGATCCAGGGCTGTAGGGCTTTAGGGGTGTAATGATGTAGGACTCTAGGGCAGTAGATCCAGGGCTGTAGGGCTCTTGGGGTGTAGTGGTGTAGGACTCCAGGGCAGTAGATCCAGGGCTGTAGGGCTCTTGGGGTGTAGTGGTGTAGGACTGTAGGGCAGTAGATCCAGGGCTGTAGGGCTCTTGCGGTGTAGTGATGTAGGACTCTAGGGCAGTAGATTCAGGGCTATAGGGCTTTAGGGGTGTAGTGGCGTAGGACTCTAGGGCAGTAGATCCAGGGCTGTAGGGCTTTAGGGGTGTAATGATGTAGGACTCTAGGGCAGTAGATCCAGGGCTGTAGGGCTCTTGGGGTGTAGTGGTGTAGGACTCTAGGGCAGTAGATCCAGGGCTGTAGGGCTCTTGTGGTGTAGTGGTGTAGGGCTGTAGGGCTCTTGTGGTGTAGTGGTGTAGGACTGTAGGGCGGCAGGATCTGGGGCTGTAGGGCTGGGTCTGGCTCGGTAGGGTTGTAGAGCGGCAGGGTGTGAGAGCCCTTAATGACTTTATTGTTTCAAAACAGTGCGCTTAGTAAGGTCTTGCTGATGGCTCCTAATGACTTTCCCGACCTCCCGAGCAGCCCGGGCAGATGGCTAAGTAATGTAGGAAGGCGATTCCAGCGGAGGAGAGAATTCCCACTTCCCTGAGTTCACTGCGGTGCAACAGCGGCACGGGAAGGCCGACGGCAGGCACTGCACTGCACTGCACTGCACTGCACTGCACACCTCTCTATTCCTCTCCCTCTTCTACCCCAGAGCTGTAGTACTGTAGGGCTTAAGGGCTGGGACTGTATCACTGTAGGGCTCTAGGGCTGAGGCCATATTTCCCTGGGGCTGTATTACTGAAGGGCTGTAGCGTTGGGGCTCTAGGGCTGTGAGGTTGTAGGGCTGAGGCTATACGGCCATAGAGCTTTAGTGCTGTAGGGCTGAGGCTGTAGGGCATTAGGGTTGTAGCACAGGGGCTGTAATGATGTAGGGCACTAGGGCTGTAGGGCTATGATGCTGTAGTGCTGTAGCACAGGGGCTGTAATGCTGGGGCTGTTGGGCTGTGATGCTGTGGGACATTAGGGCTGTAGTGCTGTAGCACAGGGTCTGTAAGGCTGGGCCTGTAGGGCTATGATGTTGTAGGGCATGAGGGCTGTAGTACCAGGGCTGTTGGGCTGTGATGCCGTAGGGCATTAGGGCGTAGTGCTGTAGCACACGGACTGTAGGGCTATAGAGCTGGGGCTGTAGTGTTCTTTGATGTGCTTAATTGTTCAGCAGCTCAGTGTGGCAGTTGGAAGTATCCTGAGCATTCCCAGGGGAAGTTTAAGGAGCAGCATGGGTGGCACCCTTGGAGCATTCAGGAGCTCTCTACTAAATGACAGCTGCCCCGGGGTGCTCAGCAATGCAGAAGCCAGCAGCATGGGCAGCATCAGTCCTGCCCCCTGGAGCCAGCCATGGGTGTCCTGCCTTGGGGACACTTCAGGATGTCTCTAAGCTGGCTGTGAGTTAAAGCAGAGGTTCATTGCACACAGCCTTCCAGCCCTCACTGTTCTCTTACCTGCATAGACTGCTGGAGCTCTCAGATAACTGAGGAGGCTACTGAGAGCCTCAGCCAGGTCTACTCAAAGGTCTCCTCATTCAAACCAAGTCCTGAAGTCAGAGTACAGGGAAAGCAAGCAGCAAAGCAGGCACCTGAGGTTCTCCAAGCTCATGGCAGCAAACACTAAAGGGAGATTTGCCTGTGAGGAGCCTGCTGCCAGAGGATTGAGGGCTTCGTGTCAATGTGGCCAAACAGGTGAAGCAGCTCCTCAGAAACTTCCTGGCATTGCTGGCATTGAAAAGAAGCAGCTGTGGGTTAGAAGCTGGTTCTGCCTTACAGCTGCAGAGGTGGTTGGGCTTGAATAGAATAGTCCAACACACAACAGTTTGATACACAGCATCACCCTTCAGAGCTCCTGCCTCCAGGTTCTGGCTTTCAAAGAGCTGCCACATCCAGAGTGGTCACCACCGTGGCTCTGCAGAGAGTAGACCTGCACAAACAGAAGCACACAGGAGACCCAGGGAGCCAGAGGGAAATCAGAGAGGATCAACCTCCAAGGGGCCACAGGGGGAGGTTACCGTCTTCTCTCAGGCAACCAGTGACAGAACAAGAGGACACAGTCTCAAGCTGTGCCAGGGGAAGTTTAGGCTGGAGGGGAGGAGAAAGTTCTTGCCTGAGAGAGTCACTGACTGCTGGAATGGGCTGCCCAGGGAGGTGGTGGAGTCACCGTCCCTGGAGGTGTTCAAGGCAGGTTTGGACGTGGCACTTGGTGCCATGGTCTGGTCTTGAGGGTTGTGGTAATGGGTTGGACTTGATGAGCTTTGAGGTCTCTTCCAACCTTGGTGATACTGTGAGAAGTGCAAGGAGCCATTCCAGTGTAGCAATGGCCATGGCCCACCTGTGTATAGCAGGGGCTAAGGCTGCACACTGATATCATACCACCCTCACAGCCCTTTCTGAGCACGGCAGCAACCAGCCAGGCACAACCAAGCCTCTTTACATCCCCCTCCCAATCCTCACTTCACCTTTTGACCAGCTCAGCCTGGGCAGTTGCCTAAGGTCACTTTTGATTTATTTAGGCACTGACAAAGATGTAGAAGTGGTGGAAGTGCCATTTTTCACCACCGACTAAAAATAGCCGAGTGAAATTCCAGAGCTGCCTCCCAGCGCCGCCGGCTGCGCTCAGCTTCCTGGGACAATGGCATTTGTAGCCAGCCAGCAACAACAGCACGGGCCAGGCTCCAGCTCCAGAAATAACAAGTTCTAAAGGGCAATTTCTGTCTTTAATTACAGCTGAAAAAGAAGTGGTGTTTAAAAAAGAGCTTCATCCGAGCACCTGAGCACACAGCGCCAGCTCCGAACCGAAGCTCACGGCAAGAGCGGTGCATGTGGACTTAATGTGCACAGAGTGAACCCTCAGCAGGCATTTCCGAGGGTGGGAGGCACGGTGAGGTGTTCTGCACAGTGAGGTGTTCTGAAGAGCTGAAGCCCTTTGGCAGGAGGTAAAAATCCATGTTCAGACAGCAGGCAGAAAGTTGAAAGGGCTCTCATGAGCCTCCTCGCAGTCGGTGGTGAGAGTGAGTGCCCAGCGGCACCCACCTCTGAGATCAGCTGTGAAACCTGCCCCAGGGGCACACAAGCAGCTCCCTGGGACACACTGCAAAGGACACTTCATTTATTCTCTTGATTCCAGCTAATCAGGATGGGGTCCCTGATGGAAAAATGACTCTTTGAGGGCCCACAGTACAGCAGGCAGACAGAAACCATCCTGCCTGGCAGGCACACTCACGTCCTCTGCTCACTGCTCAGCCTCATTGAGCCTCCCCAGCTCCATGCTGCAGCACTTGAGTGTGCTGAAGGCTCTGCAGCCCATCACTGCAAGAGCAACACAGCAGAGCAAAAAAGCTGGCAGAGTCTGGAGAAAAGAGCTGGTGAGGAGCAGGTGATGAAACTGGGGGAAAAAGAAGCTGAAGGGAGACCTTTTAGCTCTCCACAGCTGCCTTAAAGGAGGTTGGAGTGAGGTGGGAGCAGGTCTCGGGTCCTTAGTAACAACAAATAGACAAGAAGGGAGGTTGTAGCCATGTGGGGTTGGTCTCTTCTGCCAGGCAACCAGCAACAGAACAAGGGAACACAGTCTCAAGGTGTGCCAGGGGAGGTCTAGGCTGGATGTTAGGAGGAAGTTCTTCACAGAGAGAGTGATTGGCATTGGAATGGGCTGCCCAGGGAGGTGGTGGAGTTGCCATTCCTGGAGGTGTTGAAGACAAGCCTGGATGGGGCACTTAGTGCCATGGTCTGGCTGATTTAATAGTGCTGGGTGATAGGTTGGGCTGGATGAGCTTGGAGGTCTCTTCTAACCTGGTTGATACTATAAGAAGAGATGGCCTCAAATTATGCTAGAGAAGGCTTAGGTTGGACAGGAGGAACAATTTCTTTCCCCAAAGAGCTGCCAAGCCCTGAAATAGGCTGATCAGGGCAGTGGTGGAGGCCCCATCCCCAGAGGGATTGAAAAGCCATGGAGAGGTGGTGTTGAAGGCCATGGTTCAGCACCAGGCCAGTGGTATCCTGGGCTGCATCAAAAGCAGCATGGCCAATAGATGGAGAGTGATGATTATATCACTCTGCTCTGGTAAGATCCTACCTAGAGTACCATGTCCAGCTACAGGATCCACAAAAGAAGAGGGACTGGGACCTGCCAGAGCAGGTGCAGAGGAGGCCATGACACAATCAGAGCGTTGGAGGACCTCCCCTGTGAAGACAGGCCAAAAGAATTTGGGCTGTTGAGCCTGGAGGAGAGAAGGCTTCAGGAAAGCCACAGAGGTGCATTTCAGAGGACCTACAGGACAGCTGGGAAGGGCTGATCTGAAGGCCCTGTGGTGAGAGGATGAGGGGCAGTGGTTTGAAACCAGAGCTGGGCAGGTTAGGTTGGACATCAGGAGGAAGCTCTGCACAATGAGCATGGTGAGAGAGCGGAAGAGGTTGTCCAGGGATGTGGCTGAAGCCCCATCTCCGCAGACACTCAACATGAGCCCCTGTGCAGCCTGCTCTAGTTGGAAGGGTCCTTGCTGGCTGCAGGGGGGTTGGCCAAGATGACCTGAGAGACTCCCTCCCAAACCAGTGCCATCTGTGAACTACTCACCACCACCGCTGAAGCGGTGGCACCGAGCTGGGAAGGAAACCATTTCTTGGGCTAAAGAAAACAAGTCAGGAGTCCAAACTATATTCTTAAATATGGTTTAATACTCTTCTCCATTTCTGTACATCACAACACCAAGATATCACTGCTTGGGATCTCTCTGCAGAGGCTATATAGTATGCAAAGGCTAGGATTTGTCACCCCTCTTGACCGTGTTTGCATGTGTAAGTGTAATACATATCAGTATATATTGATATACACATCAATATATAATGCAATATATATCACTGAAGAGAACACATTGATTAAAGAAATAAAAAAAAAAAAATTTGGCATCATTTCCAAACTTAAATAGTAAAAATAAAAACTACCCTCCCCCCCCCAAAAAAAAAAGAAAAAAAAAAAAAGAAAAAGAAAAAAAAAAAAACAAACAACCAAAACGCTGCATACCCTAAAATGTATCCATGTGAAACAACAAGCAGTATATTCCCAAAAAGAAAACAAAACAAACAAACAAAAAAAAGAATGGAAATTTACACCCAATTTCTCTGGTCTTTTCACATCAGACCCATTTACAATGGCAAAATCCAGAGCATACCCCCGTGGGGACCACAAATGTGTGCCCAAACTCAGGCAGGAGGGAAGGAGGTGGGGGGAAAAAACAACAGGGGAAAAAAAAAACAAAGCCACAACTGTGCCCAAACCTGGGTTTGTGCAAATTTGTGGTGGGCCCGGGGTCACACCTTCTGTGAGAGATTCCAGCTTGGATGTGAGAAGGACAGCAAAGCCATCTGGCAGGTTAGAAACGAGGAGTACAAATTCTATTGCTCGCCATCGGGGTAATTTTGGACCTCAAAGAAGAGCAGTGGCAGAAGCCTGCAGATGAGCTCCCCTCCCCCCACCTCCATTCAAGTGAAACAGGATTTACTGGAACAAGAGGCAGGTATGCAACTGGAACAGGAGCTGCTCTGGAGTGATGCACCAGGATGGGAGAGGCAGGGGAGGACAGAGCCAGCAGGCACTGTGATGCCAGAGACCCCCACAAAGAAGCAGGACTTGTGCATCGCCTCCTGCCAGCGGTCACTGCCCTCTCTGTCTGTGAGACTACCTGAAACCTCCCCCCCAGCCACCTGGGGCAGGTGGAAATGCATTCTGCAGAGCAAGGACACGACAAAAAGCTGTCTTCAGCCTTGGTGCCCCCAGGAGTTTGAACCCATTAAGGGCCTGTTTGAGTCGATCACCAGATTTACCTGGGAGCCAACACCAGAGAGTGCCTTAGTGCTGGGAGATGGATATCCCCAGGGGGTTGTGCTCAGGTTCAGAGGACCAGTATGAAATGCTCCAAATGCACCAGCACCAAGGTTTGAGGCCAGGGCTCCTCTGCCTAATGATTCCTGTCAAACACCCACTTACTTCCACTAAAGAACTGTGGGCTCAAATTCACATCATCAAGGAAACCTTGCACAGTCCTAAACCAAAAACTAAGGAACAAATCAAAGTTTACCTTACTTCACTTCAATCTGTTTATTTACTTTTTCTTTAATCAAGACTGGGAAAACAAAAGGGAAGAAAAAAAAAAATTCTGAAGGCTGCTCCAACCCAAATCAAGCCCAAAGCTTCAGCAGCATTTTCCTTGCAAACCAAAAGAGAGCTGCCTTTTCTATTCAGTGAGAGCAGTGCTCCTGCAAAGAAAGGATGTTTAGGCTGCTAAAGCCTCCCCAGACCATCTGAATTTACAAGCCACACGTTCTAAGCCAGCAACTCTGGGCAAGTGCCTCCTCCTCATTCTTATGAGGAGAGTGGATGGCTCCCACCCTCACTGCATTTCTCCTTCTGCAGGCTAAGCTGAGGATGCCATGTAAATGGGTCAAGGTGCTGCAAAAGGCAGCCACTGATTTCTCCAATCAAAGGAAAAAGAAACAAACCAGTAGGATTTTACTTCTATCCATCAATTTGTTTGGGTTTTTGTTTTTTGGTTTTTTTGGAAGGAAGAGGTTTTTACAGCAGTTAATGTATCATGAAGGTTAAAAAAATCATTTCCATAAAATACAAGAGCAACCAATTTCACCATTGAGTAAAAGTAAAAATTGGGATTTTTTTTTTTTTCCTTTCTTTAAATTAGTCCAAAGTGGCATTATAGGAACTTAGTCGTTTTTGCTGCTGTACTGACACTATGACAAATCAAAGTGTAGGGTTTTGCTTTTGTTTTGGGTTTTTTTTTGTTGTTGTTGTTGGGTTTTTGTTTTGCTTTTTTTTTGTTTTTTTTCAATCCAATGCTCGTGGATCAAGTTCTGGAAATGTTCCAATTCTAAGGCAGGGATCTGTTGTGTTTTCCACCATGAAGTTTGCTCCTTGGGTTGGATGCTGGAGGGGCGAGGCACGTTTTGCCGGACCCAGGTCGACTACCTAGTAGTCATCAAGGTCAAAAAATTCATCGTCTCCTCCTTGGTATTCCATTCCCTGGAAGTCCACTCGGTACCGCAAGATACCTGGCAAAAACAAGAGGCTTTAGCTCCCTCACACGGCAGAGAGTCGCTCGCACAGCTCAGCCAGCCCTGGCCGCGCACCAGCGCCTCCCCAACGCCTCTCTGACCGACAGATGACACCAGGAGACACCGAGCTGTGATCTGCCTGAGGGTAAGAGGCTCTGCAGAGGGACCTTGGACAGGCTGGATGGATCATCTGAGCCCAGGAGGATGAGACTGACCAGGGGAAAGTGCTGCACTTGGGTCACAACCACCCCATGCAAGGTGCCAGGCTTGGGGAAGAGTGGCTGGAAAGTGCCCAGCTCAGGGTGCTGTGCAGGCTGGATGGATCATCTGAGCCCAGGGGGATGAGACTGACCAGGGTAAAGTGATGCACCTGGGTCACAACTATCCCATGCAAGGTGCCAGGCTTGGGGAAGAGTGGCTGGAAAGTGCCCAGCTTGGGGTGCTGGGCAACAGTCACCTGAAAATATGCATGTGCCCAGGTGGTCAAGGAGGCCACCAGCACCCTGGCCTCCATCAGCAAGTGTGGCCAGCAGCACCTGGGCAGTGATCACACCCCTGTGCTCAGCACTGGTGAGGCCATGGCTTGAATACTGGGTTCACTTTTGGGCCCCTCACTCCAACAAGGACATAGAGGGGCTGGAGCAAGTCCAGAAGAGCACCAAAGCTGGTGAAGGGTCTCAGAAGGAGCAGCTGAGGGACCTGAGGGCATTCAGTCTGGAGAAGAGGAGGTTGAGGGGAGACCTCACTGCTCTCTGCAGCTCCCTGGAAGGAGGCTGGAGCTGGCTGGGAGTTGGTCTCTTCTCTCAGGTAACAATGTGTAAGACAAGAGGAAATGGCCTCAAGTTGTGCCAGGAGAGGTTTAGGTTGGACATGAGGAACAGTTTATTCCCTGAAAGGTTTGTCAGGGCCTGGACCAGGCTGCCTAAGGGGAGTGATGGAATCTCCAGCCCCAGAGGGATTGAAAAGCCATGCAGATGTGGTGCTGAGGGCCATGGTTCAGTGGTGACCTGGCAGTGCCAGGTTAACAGTTGGACTCAGCCATAAAGGTCTCCAACCAAACCAATCCTGTGATCCTCTGACACCCATCAGCCACAGCTGGCTTACCAGTAAGCAAGCAACAGCCTGGAATCACCAGCAAGTCTGGGCAGAAGAAGGTGCCTGGCAGGTGGGTTTGCTCTACCCTGCTAATGACTCTGTTGGACTGAAGCACAGGAGCTACCTGCACCTCTGCCAGGCTTCACTGAGGCTGGTCAGTGAGCTCAAGAGGATTTCAGAAGCCTTCATTCTCCCTGAAGCTGGGCTAAAAATACTTTTATTTTGAAAAGAAGCAGAAGAGTGGGGAGCAAAGTCCAGGGAAGTTCTGAGAGATGAGTAACAGATATCCAGCTGCTTCAGAAACTAGGCTGGAGCTTGTCACACACCACTTCTACACAGCAGGGCACGGCCTGCCACAAAACAACTGTGCAGGGACACAGTGGAGCAGTTCACAGCCCTTCTGAAAGTCAGCAGCTAAAAAGAAGTACAGTCCACCCTCTGAGCACTCCAAAGGAAAAAAGGATCCAAGGAACACAGCTGGAAAGTGACAGCTGCCTAACATGCAGCATCACCTTGCTGGATGAATTCACCAGAAGACCCCTGATGAACACAGCAGTTACTTGAGCTGGCAGGAGTAAGATTAATCCCCCTTGTGTTGACACCAGATTACCAAATCCACCATTAAAAAAAGACAAACTCCTTTTAAAACCCTTTTTTCCCCCCCTGTAGTTACCTCCAATTCCTCCAAATCCTTTCACGAATTGGGATCCTTCCTGTGATTTGTCTGTAACAATTTCCAATGTTGCTCCAAATTTCTTGTAGTTGTTTGCAAACCACTCCAGAAGGGGCATACTTTCTATCAGTTCATGTTCCTGGCCAGTCTGTGCAGATATTGGAGAAGGGGAAGGAGAAAGAAATAAAAATGTTATGGTCACTACATGTTAGGTAGAGAAAAATCCATACCAGAAAGTTTGTCTTTGGCTTTGACATCTCCACTGTCTTCCCAGCCCTCCTGCTCAGACCAGAGCAGTCTGGCACACTTGGCAGGGACTGGCTTGTAGGTGTTCCTGACACATCTCTGTATCAGACAAGAGCTGGCACAAACAGAAGGCTCCTGGTGCTAAGAAGTGAGCTATTGACAGGCCTTGTTTTGAGCTGTTACACTACAGAAGCTAGAGCTGAAGTAGAAGAAAAAATGCCTTGTTTATTCTGCTCAACTGCCCCCTCATGCTACACTCTCAGTCTCAGTGATCCTTTAGAAATGTGGTGCTGTTGACTGCAGGAAACCCTGATCTATGCAAACAGAGGCAAAAGGCACTGGTTTTATAAGGGGAAGCTCAAGTGATTATTGGCACAGAAACATTATGGCATGGCAGACAGCACAGTGAACCTTCCATGCAGAGAAGGAACTAGCAATTACTCCATCAGGAAGGAGAGCAGCTGGAAAAGGCCCCTCCTGGTAGTCCTAGTATGGGACAAAGATGCCCACCTTTTTTGCCAAGGACAGACTTCTTTGCCCAGTTCTCATCTCCCACCCCATAAGGGCTTTTTGACTTGCACAGGCAGAGAGTGACAGATCTACATTCCCAACACATCTAGAAGCAAACACTCTTCTGCACTTAAATGACACGGTTCCTACCCTCACAGTTATTGCGTACTGACCACAACAGTGCACAGTAAGCAGAGAGCAATGGTCTGGAACCTTAGCCTGGCATGCTGTATGGTGACTACCAATCTCTTCTAGCAGGTGGTCAGAAGTGCCATATTGCCTCTCACTTCAAGTGTTTTACCCAGTCTTGGAATTGGCAGCAGGAGGGATTGGAGGAAAACAAGCCTAGAATCCAAGGGTTACACTGAAGGTGACCAGGAAGAGCCAGAGGCTACCAGCTTGAAGTCTCATGTGAGTGCCAGAAAGGTCATCAGGCTCCCATGCTCGTGACCAGCTAAGCTCGCACGCTGAGAATGCTGCATCAGTGCTGAGAATAAATCTACCAGCCCCAGAGCTGAAATACCTCTTTATCTGTGAAGTGGGATTTATCCTTCTCTTGCTCTGGTGTCAAATACAGGATCTTCTCCTCTGAGAAGGGAGAGAGAAAACAAAACAAATGAGGATGGATAAGACAATCAGATGCAGGTTAAAGACAGCAAGAGACTCACAACAGGCAGCAATGACAACACCGAGGGTTTGGTCATTGACAATGTCTCTCTCTAGCCAAAGCTCTGTGAGAAACCAGAGCCTGCCAGTAGAGAGTAACTGTAGTGCCAACATCACAAAAGGAAGAGGCCCTGCTGCAGGGTTTGTCTGTAGTCACTAGGAATTGCAGGTTGGGCCAGAAAGGTGAAGTCAGCGTCCCCTCTGTAACCCCCAGTCTCACATTTCTATGCATACAACTGACAGGTAGGTTTCAGGCTGGCTCTGTGACACAAACTGTCACTCCAGCACTGTGATTCCTTTCTGCACAGAGGAAGCTTTCCAGTTAAGAGTGTCTGAGAAGCTGCAAGTTAGTGACCTGCCTACACAACATCCCCTTGAGCAAGTCCTTGTGGAGTCTCTCCAGCGTAATCTACCCAAGCACGACAGCTTAGGTGTTGAAGCCTCAGGGACCTCCCACAAGTGCTACCTACCCTCGGTGCCTTGGCAGTGCAGAACATATCTCATGATATCCAGATTTTCATAGACTATCAGGATCTCTACTGCTCCCATTTCCAAAGCTTTTAGTGTATCTTCAACACCAAAGCAGTACTTCCCCGTGTCCTGACTGATCTCGTCGAAGTATCGTCCTGCAGCCAGGGTACAAAGAGATTGTCAAGAGCACTGATCAAGCCATGTGGATTTTTAACAAGCCTGATTTGTATGCAGCAAGAAACTGGAAAAAAAGCCTGCAATGGTCCTGAAGGAAGTCAGGGATGTGATAAGATGTAATTTAGAACATTCATTGTCAGGAAGCCAACACTGCCCTGTCAGGAATCTCGCTGGAGTGAGGGCCTACTTTCACTGGGGGGAAAAAAATCACTTGGACTATTTAAACTCTCTCCAGTTCTGGTGTCCCCAGCATAAGCAGCACACAGCTGTTGGAGTGAGTCCAGGGGAGGGCCACAAAGATGACCCAAGGGCTGGAGTACCTCTGCTATGAGGATAGGCTGAGGGAGCTGGGATTGTTCAGCCTGGAAAAGACAAGGCTCTGGGGACACCTTAGAGCTGCCTTCCAGTACCTGAAAGGATCCTACAGGAAGACTGCAGAGAGTTTTCTTAAGGGTGTCCAGAGATAGGACAAAGGGGAATGGTTTGAAGCTGAGGGACAGTAGGTTTAGACTGGATCTCAGGGAAAAGACCACAAGGGTGGTGAGACTCTGGAGGAGGTTGCCCAGAGAGGCTGTGGTGGCCTCCTCCCTGGAGGTGTTCAAGGTTAGGTTGGATGGAGGCCTTGAGCAGCCAAATCTAGCTGAGAGGTGTCCCTGCCTGTGGCTGTTTGGTAGGAGTAGATGTCTAAGTTCCCTTCCAACCTTAGGCATTCTATGACTTTCTGATACTCTTACTATTCCTCTCTTTTGCTTTCAATTGAGCAGACAATCAGACAAGGGATCATTTCAGCTGTTGCCTTAAAGGAAAGCAAATCTTAACTCTCATCTTGCTGAAGACACAATCCAAGAAGGTATTTTTGCCTCTCCCTCCCCAATGTCATCAGGAGGCCTGAAACTAAAACGATCTCTGATGAAAAGAGGCAGAAAAGATTGAGAAGTTTGGTGAGGAAAGCAACCCAGCAAAAAAACCCAAAAGAATCCAAAACAACTCTCATTAAGTCCTGCAGCAACTGAGCAGATGTCCAAGATGGTGATCAATAGAGAAGGCCATTAGAAGACAGAAGGCACTGAGGGCTGAGGCGGCACACAAAGGCACTACCAGGAGGCCCTAAGAAAGATCAGCACATTCAATCAAGCAAACCTGGCTCAGAAGGCTCTGCACGTAGCCACATACCTATTAGTTTCTTCTCTTGAATGAATTTCACATTGGAGAGGACCTCAGTTGACAGCTCAATTGCTTGATTGAATCCATTTTCTCCTCCATATGAAATGTCAACTAGTTTGAGCACTTTGGATTGCAACCGCTACACAAGAAAGAGAGGAGACATGACAAAGAGTCTGTTACACAGCACTGCCACAAGACCACTCCATAATGCTACAAGAGTAAGTACCTGGCAAGTGTCACAGCATTAATCTATTTTGTTTCACTTGCAAGCAGAGATTCTGAGTCAGAGGAACCTCAGAATGCTTAACATGGATGCACAATTCTCAGGCAGCAGGGCCACAGAGATTAGATTTAGCGGAGTTTAATTCTAACAAAGCTTCTGCTTTACATTTGGGAATGTGAAGCAGTGATTCCAAACCAGGGAGGGTGGATTTACTTTACTCTGCTTTTGTCAGATCCCATCTGGAGTGCTTTGTGCAGTTCTGGAGTCCCCAGCACAGGAAGGACATGGAACTGTTTGAGACAGTCCAGAGGAGGCCACGGAGATGCTCAGAGGGCTGCAGCAGCTCTGCTATGAGGACAGGCTGAGAGAGTTGGGGCTCTGCAGCCTGGAGAAGAGAAGGCTTCAAGGAGACCTTAGAGTAGCCTTCCAGTATCTGAAGGGGACTACAGGAAGGTTGGGGAGGGACTATTGACAAGGGCTTGCAATGCCAGGACAAGGGGCAATGGGTTTGAACTGGAAGAGGAGAGATTTAGACTGGATGTTAGGAGGAAGTTGTTTGCAGTGAGGGTGGTGAGACACTGGCACAGGTTGCCCAGGAAGGTTGTGGAGCACAGAATCACCCAACATGATCAAAGATCAAAGATCACGTTGGGTGATTCTGTGCTCCACAACCTCCCTGGAGGTGTTCAAGGCCAGGTTGGATGAAGCCTTGAGTGACCTGTACTAGTGGGAGGTGTCCCTGCCTATGGCAAGGGGTTGGAACTAGATGATCCTTGAGGTCCCTTCCAACCTTACCATTCTATGATTCTATGATTTCTTACTAGCACTGTTACTAAGAACAGGAGACCCTACCTCCCAGCAGGAGGCAACAGGAAAGGGAGACCTCTGTAGGACCCACCAGACGTTTTGATCCAATCACCTCAGACACAGAGACACATTTCACAGCGCAGCTACTACTGCTATCGCCACGCTGGCAGCTGAAAGGCTTGGGCTGTGCTGAGTGAAGGCCACTCACCTGATCAAACATGTCAGATTGACTTAGTTCAGTTTTGAAGTCAGCTGATCCAGCTAACACCAGCCCAGCCACGTTCACCTTGTCCCCAGAGATGAAGAGCTGCACGGCCGTCTCCGCTACCTTCCTCACGTAGTTGTGCCGCTTCTCCATCCTCAAGCGGGCGAAGCGCAAGGCAGACTGACCTCCTCTACCTGCACCACAGCACAGCGTCAGGGACCACTTGGCAAGGCATTTCAGGAAGGTTACTAGTACATGGTGGCAACTGAGCCCCCAACAGCTGAAGCTAAGGGCAGATAAAGCCTTTGGAATTAGTTTGCCACAAGCAGAGCCAGAGGCACTCATTCCAACAGCAGGAGAACAAAGAGGGTTTGCACGCAGCAAAAGATTTCTCTCTGTTATTCCACAGAGGGGAATACGTTTGGGTTTTTTTTTCCCCAGTCTTTGTACCCAGAATCACAACTCTCTGTAGAAAATCTGAACATCTGTGCACATCTTCCACAGCCTGTACCTTCATTAAAGCTGCTTCCTTTCTTACACTGCCCCCCACACTTTTCTTGCTGATGTGACCCATCCCAGCAATCTCTGCTGAAGAAACTTACTGGGGGAGGTGTTTCCATTTAATTTCATTCCCCTCTTTATCCGTAGAGGACAGGAGTAACTAACAAGTAAACCAGCAGTAGTGACCAATTTGCTGAAGTACTTAAAGGCTCACTATGATACAGCATCATGTAGTGGAAGTAGAATTTTGCTCACTCAGCTTCAGGCTTCTGTGCTTCTTACTTTTCATTGCAACGCCACCGGATGCACACTTCAAAGATGCTGCCAAGTGGGTACCACTCCTTGTGCCAATCATTTACTGAAGACTGTCCCCAAACCAAGCAAAGGGTCACGTCCCAAAAAACCCAAGAGGAGCCACTTTAAGAAGCTCAGCTGCACATTACAGTGACTCATTAAGTTTGACAGAAGGTTCAGTCAAGAAGCTTTGCTGTCAGATTTCAGGGGAGCAAAGAACTGAGTCGAGCTAAGCACCTACAGGCCAAATTCCCTGCTTCTGCCCTCACAGCCTACCCCGTGACATTCTGGAGACAGACTGATGTGTTACCATGCTTCTTTGGAAGATCCACAGTGAATTTGTGCAGGACTTCTCGTGTGTTTCCTTGAAGGGTTCCAAAGAGTGCACCACTACCATCTATTACAATAAAGCCAAACTTGCTGTCGTCGGAAAGCAGCGCCGTGAGAGCCTGCAACACAAAACGATGCTGTCAGCAGGAAGCACCCTGGCTCAGAAAGGCTACCAGCTACAGTACACCTCATCACACTGCACTTCAGGGGTGCTCATTGTTTCTTTGGGTTTATTTAATAACTAAACCAGAGGAAGAGCAGCAGATTCACAAGTTGAGACTAGCCCTGAGGACCATCTCACACAAGGCTGCCAAGGGCAGAAAGGAAGCTCGTGGTTAGGCTTGATAACTACGTTCATCCTGTGGCACCACAGGCAGGTGGAACACCCAAGGTCTATAGCTCAGCTCTGCTAAGTGTTCAAGCAAATAGATCACTCCTCTGTGAGGCTGCATCACCTCTATGGTTGGCAGAAGCACATTAGCATTTCCTAGCATTGCAGCCAGGAAGGCAGAACTTGCTTAGTTCACTGCTCAGCCAGTTCTATACAGCAAAGCACCAGTACAGACCAGCTTTCAGACTGCCCACCACCACAAACACTGGTTTGAGGCACCTCCTGGCTTCAAGTCTCAGAGGTAGAATGACGAAATCCACAGTGGCTCTGACAAATTCAGCCTTACAAAGCAGAGCTAAGTGACAGTAGCAATAAAAGTCCTGTGCACAACTGGCTAGAGAAGGCAGACACAACATTCTCTGGCAAATGAAGTTATCTTTCCATTTTGTTCCCTTCAATGTAGGCAGCTAAATTCATCCTGTAAGGTGGCCGAATGGTTGAGGTTGGAAGGGACCTCAGAGATCATCTGCTCCAATCCCCCTGCCATGGGCAGGGACATCTCTCACCTAGACTTGGCTGCTCAAGGCCTCATCCAACCTGGCCTTGAATACCTCCAGGGAGGAGGCAGTCACAACCTCTCTGGGCAACCTCCTCCAGAGTCTCACCACCCTTGTAGTGAAGAGCTTCTTCCTAAGATGCAGTCTAACCCTGCTCTCCCTCAGTTTCAAACCATTCCCCCTTGCCCTGTGTCTACATACCCTTATGAAAAGTTCTCTGCATCTTTCCTGTAGGATCCCTTTAGGTATTGGAAAGCAGCTCTAAGGTTGCCCTGGAGCCTTCTCCTCTCCAGGCTGAACAAGCCCAGCTCCCTCAGCCTATCCTCAGAGCTCCAGCCCTTGGATCATCTTTGTGGCCCTCTCCTGGACTTGCTCCAACAGTTCCATGTCCTTATGCTGGGGACACCAGAGCAGGATGCAGTATTTGAGGGTCTCACAAGAGCAAAGTAAAGGGCAATTTACACAGGCTAACAACTAGAGCACTCCTTGGTAGTGAGATTTTTGAGCTACTTTGGTCCAATTTCCTGCCCAGCCTTGATCCTGGTGCTGTGAGACATCCACAGCTACTCACACCCCATACTTCTTTTCCAAGGGAACCAGCTCCTGCTCCCCCAAGGGCTCCCACTCCTGCTCACTTCAGCATGCTCAATAAAAGTAACAGCCAGAATCCGCTTCCTGGCTGGCAAACCCATATCAGCAGGATGGAGGACCTGTCAAATTCCAGAGTGTTTAAAGTCACCAGCTCAATACTGAGAGAGTGATGGTGTTGGTTTACTGCAGAGGACCTTTAACTGCCTGCATGCCTGCCAGCTTGATTACTGTGCTGAAGGGAAAGGATAAAAACCCATCAGTCATCTTTATCCCAAACCCACACCACCGAGGCTACAGCTTTCAAGGCTTAAAAGAAACAGACTCTAAGGTTTAATGGAATCTACTGGCCAAAATAAATATTCTGTATTAACTCCTCAGCAGTGGGATGAATGAGAGGAGGAAGTGCCATATTACATTGCAATCTATTTAACTGGGACACAGCCAAGCAAATCCTGTGACTGGAATGAATGCTCCAGCCAAGGTATCAAAATAAGTCATTGTAAATCCCACCCTTTGGGGTTCATATTCCTCTTGGGAAGTTACTCTGGTTTCACACAGGCAATAAAATATCTGGGGGAAATCTTATCAGATACTCCTGCCAGGCAGCAGATGACTACAGCTCCCATGTTCCTGATTCCCTCTTGTTTTAATGAGGTATCCAACCATCAGCAATTCCTTCAGTTCCCCCTCCACTGGCTCCGTGTCAGCAATTCCAGTGTTTGGCTTTGGGAGTCCTGGTGGCCAATAAGTTAGCCATGGGGCAGCAATGTGTCCTTGTGGCCAAGAAAGCAAATAGGATCCTGGAATGCATTAAGAGTGTGGCCTGCAAGTCAAGGGAGGTTCTCCTCCCACCTCTACCTTGCCCTACCTAGAGCACATCTGGAGTACTGAGTCCAGATCTGGGGTCCTCAGTTCAAGAGGGACAGGGATATACTGGAGGGTATCCAACAGAGGCTCCAAGGATGATGAAGGGACTGAACATCTGTCTGTGAGGAAAGGTTGAGAGGCCTGGGGTTGTTTAGCCTCGAGAAGAGCAGCCCCAGAGGGGATCTGATCAATGCCTATAAACATCTGCAGGGTAAGTGTCAAGCAGGGGCCAGGCTCTTCTCAGTGGTGTCCTCTGATAGGACAAGGGCAGTGGATACAAACTGGAACCCAGGAAGTTCTACCTCACCATGAGGAGAAACTTCTTTACTGTGGGTGTGCTGAAGCCCTGGAGCAGGCTGCTCAGAAAGGCTGTGGAGGTTTGTTCTCTGGAGACTTTCAAGACCCATGTGGATGTGTTCCTGTGTGACCTGCCCTAGGTGATCCTGCTTTGGCAGGGGAGTTGGACTTGATCTTCAGGGGTCCCTTCCAATCCCTACCATTCTATAATTCTATCCAACACACTAAAAAGGGTTATTGCTTTTCTTCTGCTCCTTCAGCCTAGGTTGAAGCTTTAGACTGAGGCTGCAGAGAGAGAGGTGAAGATCACATCTCCTCTGCTCCTTGACATGCCCTCTCTTTCAGTGGGCATCTGCTGATGTCCCAAGCCAGATGCCTTAGCTGTTGAGCTGTAATTGCACACTGGGGGCAAGCACTGGGTTAAAAGCACAGCTCTGCAACCAAACAAGATCAAGAGGCAAATCAAAACTTCAGTGCTGGCATCACCTCATTGCCCAGGACAGCTCTGACAGCTAGCTGGGATTCTGCAGTACAGACAATACCAAAGGGTAACCTACTTGAGAGCAATCAGCCCATGGAGAAAGGTGCCACAGCAGTTGCCACAGAGTCCTCTCAAGTCATGGCCACTGTCTCTCTGGGCAATGCTCCAGACCAGCAGCAGTGCATTTACAGCTGCCTCCTGGGAACAGTCCACTGGGCAACAGCAACTTTTTTTTGTGTTCCATCACTGCCTTGAGCCAGTGGCTGCAGCCAAGACCAAATGAATCCCCCAACTGGTAGGGCAGGGGACAACCCACTAATGTCCACTCAGTGTCAACAACTGCAGGCACAAGCATCTCCCTTGGCTTTGCACCTCTGTCTCTTTCCTGATCTGCCTCATTTACCTCTTGCTTTCAACTGCCTACGGACATGTGGGCTCAGCAGAACTCAACAGATGTCCCTGGGTGAAGTTTTGTTACTCTGGTAGATCAAAGATCTATTGGGAATTTATCCTTCGTGGGGAGACAGTAACAGGGACATAGCTCACTTGTGCAACAATCACATCTTTCCCTCCTGTAGTCTTCCTTGGAAACCAAATCATGGATCAGATCTCTCAAAACCCAAGCAAAGAAGCAGAGCTGCATCACTGAAGGCCTGTCAAACCCATGTCACATAAGCTTGGTGACAGGCAATCAGGTCTCAGTCCACATATTTATGGTGGTGAACACCATGGAGGTGAAAGGCAGTCAGTCAGCTACTACAAACATGGAGACTCTGCAGCTGCCAACAGAGCCAACACAGATTTAGATGCCATGAACTGACTTTGTGCAGTCAAGAGCAAGGTGATCCACATTAAATAAACCTCACACCATTCATTTAACTTGGATAAGATGTTGGATAAAAACACTATCACTTCACTTCAGATAGACCAGGCACTTGCCAGTTCTCCATCAAGGGGCTGGGTTAACACATCTGACTGACATCAGGCCTGGCAACATCAATACTGTCTTGGCATTGCTTTAAGGTCTGGCTTGGAAGGAGATCTGTGGGCCTCTAAAGAACAAAACCTGCCTCCAGTTAGAGGAAATCTTAGGTCTGTGGGTTACACAAAGTGCAGTTACTAGCTGGGCCCTAAAGTCAGCTGTAGTGGGAGTTGGACAACATCTCAAAGCATCACAGAATGACTGAGATGGGGTGAAGGAAGGGACCTTTAGAGAGCACCTACTCCAACACTCCTGACAGAGCAGGCACACCTAAGGCAGGTTGCATAGGTCAGCATCCAGGTGGGTTTTGAATGACTCCAGAGATGGAGACTCCACCACCTCTCTGAGCAGCCTGCTCCAGTGTTCTGCCATCCTCTCCTTATGCTTAGATGGAACTTCTTATGTTCCAGTTTGTGCCTGTCACCCCTTGACTTGTCACTGAACACCACTGAATAGAGCCTCGTCCCACTCTCCTGACTCCCATCCTTTAAGTATTGATCAGCACTGACGAGAACTCTCCTCAGCCTTCTCTTCTCCAAGGTAAAAAGCCTCAGGTCCCTCAGCTTTTTGTCATGAGAGATGTTCTAGTCCCCTGATCATCTTTGTAGCCCTTTGTAGTTCTCTGTCCTTGAACAGAGAAGCACAGAACTGGACACACTACTCCAGGTAAGACCCACTCAGAAGGACTTGACTGCTTTCAGCAAACATCCCAAAGCCATCCAGTGACTTCAGCAGCAGGCTACCTTCAGCAAAGCCTGAGCCTACAGCCTGCAGAGCAGCAAGCACACCAGGGACTGTTCCAGAGTCTAGCAAAGCAGTCTGACTTCTGCAAGACCAACAGGCAACAGGAGACTTCTTACCTCTGTGTGGAATTTGTTGTCACACAAATACAATGACGTATTGATTGGTTTGAAAGGTTCAAAGTCAATGTTGACTTTCTTCTCTTTTCCTTCTTCTGTCACAATTGTTCCACAGTAAACAACCAGACCATTTGGAGGTACTACAAAGGACACAATGCAGTTTTAGACCACTAAGCATCACTGTAAGCTGCACCCATCAAAAGCTAACTACTAAGCTGTAAGACATAAGGCAGAGTTGAAACTGAAGATCCCAAGGGGTTTTTTTTATGTCACATTTCCCTCACCTCATTCCCTCCCAGATCTCTACAATGAAAAACAAAGTAATTTAGTGCACCCATGATGAAGGGCTTGGAGCAGGAAGCTTAAAGCACCACTGGTGAAAGGACTTGCTGTCTGCTAAACCCATGAGCCTGCAAGCTCCTAGAAGCCAGGAAAAGCCTGAACATAGAATCATAGAATGGTAAGGTTGGAAAGGACCTCAAGGATCATCCAGTTCCACCCCCTGCCATAGGCAGGGACACCTCCCACTAGTACAGGTTACTCAAGGCCTCCTCCAACCTGGCCTTGAACACCTCCAGGGAGGGAACAGCCACAACTTCCCTGGGCAACCTGTGCCAGTGCCTCACCACCCTCACTGGAAAGAACTTCCTCCTAACATCCAGTCTAAATCTCCCCTCTGCCAGTTTAAACTCATTGCCCCTTGTCCTGGCATTGCCAGACCTTGCCAATAGTCCCTCCCCAGCCTTCCTGTAGGCCCCTTCAGATACGGGAAGGCTACTCTAAGGTCTCCTGGAAGCCTTCTCTTCTCCAGACTGCAGAGCCCCAACTCTCTCAGCCTGTCCTCATAAGAGAGCTGCTGCAGCCCTCTGATCATCTTTGTGGCCCAGGAAGCTTTCCTAGCTCTGACTCAGTGAATTCTAGCCTGACCACCTCAATGAAGGTTCACTTGCCAGTATAAAGACAATCATGGTGAACTCTTTTCCAGTACTCCTTTTGGATGGCCTGGGTCTATTCCTCCCTAGATGCTGGTAGGTGCCCAGTGGTGTGCTTAAGTTTCTGCTTGATGGAAACCCAGGACTGTGAAAATCCAGCTCTTAAGGCTGGTCATGTTCAGAAGAATCAGCACTGCTACGAACAGAATCATGAACCCACTCAGTAGAGACAAGGACCAGCTTGCTATGCAGCCATCCATGGGCAACACACCTGGAATATCACAAGCCAGCAGACTGGGTTAGCAGAAAACCCACTCTGCAGACAGCAGCAGCAAAGCCAGCAGAATGCACAGCTTAAGGCTGCTCCCACCCAAGGCAGCTCTGCCAGCACCCAGAAGAGGTAGAAGTTACCTTTGTTATAGAGTTTCAGTCTTTGCTGTACAGATGTGATGGCTCCCAGGACCGAAAGGCGATTCACTCGGGATTTGATGTTGGAGGCTGTGCCAAACTCGTCCGCTAACATTTTTGCCACTCGTGAGATCTGGTCTTTGGGGGGAATGATCAAGGATATCATGCTGGTACCATTGCTGGGGAAGGGAAAGAGAAGGGTTGTGAGCAGCCACGAGCCAGAGCAACAACTGCATTCATACCACGTCCCGTGCATGCAGCTGTCCGCCCGCTCCCGCCCCGCCAGGGGTGCTTCACTTCACTGCTAGCAGTGCAATTCCTTCTGCTAGACAATCATAGAATGGGAAGGTTGGAAGGGACCTCAAGGATCATCTAGTTCCAACCCCCTGCCATAGGCAGGGACACCTCCCACTAGCACAGCTCACTCAAGGCCTCCTCCAACCTGGCCTTGAACACCTCCAGGGAGGGAGCAGCCACAACCTCCCTGGGCAACCTGTGCCAGTGCCTCACTACAAACAACTTCCTCCTAACATCCAGTCTAAATCTCCCCTCTGCCAGTTTAAGCCCATTGCCCCTTGTCCTGTCATTGCAGGACCTTGTAAATAATCCTTCCCCAGCCTTCCTGGAGCCCCCTTCCAGATACTGGAAGGCTACTATCAGGTCCCCTCGAAGCCTTCTCTTCTCCAGGCTGCAGAGCCCCAACTCTCTCAGCCTGTCCTCACAGCAGAGCTGCTGCAGCCCTCTGAGCATCTTGGTGGCCTCCTCTGGACCCACTCCAACACTTCCATGTCCTTCCTGTGCTGGGGGCTCCAGAACTGCACACAGGACTCCAGGTGGGGTCTGACAATAGCAGAGTAAAGTGGCAGAATCCCCTCCCTTGCCCTGCTGGTCACACTGCTCTTGATGCAGCCTAGGACTCAGTTGCTGTCTGGGCTGCATGTGCACACTGCAGGCTCATGTTGAGCTTTTCATCAACCCAGACTCCAAGGTCCTTTTCCTCAGGGTTGCTCTCCAGCCATTCACCACCCAGCCTGGATTTGTGCTTGGGATTGTGCCTACCCAGGTGCAGGACCTTACATCATGGGAGAGGAAAGAAAGCAGAAGGGCTCTCAGAATCACAGACTGCTTTGGGTTGCAAAGGACTCTAAAGATCATCTAGTTCCAAAAACTTGCCATGGGCAGACGCCTTCCACTAGATCAGGTTGCTCAAGGCCTCATCCAACCTGGCCTTGTACACCTGCAGGGAGAGAGGTATCCACAATCTCCCTGGGCAACCTGTGTCACTCTCACCACACTCACTGGAAAGAATTTCCTCCTCATTTCCAGTCCCAATCTCCCTGGTACTGATGGAGTAAGTAATAGAATCATAGAATGGTTAAGGTTGGAAGGTACCTGTGCTAGTTTGAGGCTAATTGGAATATTTTAATAGAGAAAATTACACTATAGGCTGGGAAAGGAAAACAGTGGTGATGTCTACTTCACTCATAGGCTGGCTGAGATGTTTTGGGAAAAGAACTCAAAGCATTAGCTAAGGCAGTCTCTGTCTCTGGGGGCACAGCGTCTCAGGTGGTCTGGTTTCTGGCTCCTCTTTATTAATTCATCTTCACTAACCACTTTTGTTCTAACCCCCCTGGCTGATCCTCCAAGATCACCTTGTGTGTGGGGTAAACCTTGGGGTGAGGTACAGGGGTGGGGAGAAGGTGGAAGGGTGGTTGGGAGCCCCTCCTGGGGTCTCTGATTTCTGGGAGGGGAGTTGTGTTTCTGTATTCCCTTTAACTTGTCTATGTCTGTAACTATTTCTGTCTGTTGTGTATATCTCTGCTTATACATTGTGCTGAGCTGTAAACAGAGCTTCAGGCCTTAACTTCCAGCTGGCTGAGTCTAGTCTGGGGGTTTTTACAAAGTGAGGGGGAGGCAGGGAACTCCCAAACCTTCACATCACACCTCAGAGTTTGTCTTACATATAATCGGAGAACTGTTTGAGTCACAAAAGATCTCTATGAGCACTGAGTCCAACCATCAGCCCAATACCACCATGGCCCCTAAACCATGTCCCCAGGTGCCATAGCCACACTTTTCTTGGACACCTCCAAGGATGGAGACTCCACCAGCACTGCCCTGGGCAGCCTGTGCCAACCTCTGACCACTCTTGCAGCAAAGAAATTGCTCCTCATCTCCAACCTAACCCTCTCCTGACACAATTTCAGGCCGTTTCCTCTCCTATCACCTGATACTGCAGAGAAGAGACCAACCCTCACCTCACTGCAACCTCCTTTCAAGGACTTGCAGAGCAATGAGGTCTCCCTCAGCCTCCTCTTCGCCAGGCTGAACACCCCCAGCTCTCTCAGCTGCTCCTCCCCAGCCCTGTTCTCCAGACCCTTCACCAGCTTCACTGCCCCTCTGGACCTGCCCCAGCCCCTCAGTTCTAGTCTGGGTCATTTTACAAAGTGTGTGGGGTGGGGAACTCCCAAACCATCACAGTACCTCAAGGATCATCCAGTTCCAACCCCCTGCCATAGGCAAGGACCCCCCCCACTACTACAGGTTACTCAAGGCCTCCTCCAACCTGGTCTTGAACACCTCCAGGGAGGGAGCAGCCACAACCTCCCTGGGCAACCTGTGCCAGTGTCTCCTCACCCTTGTATTGATCTCTTCCTGAGATCCAGTTTAAACCTACTCTCCCTCAGTGGTTCCAGTGTTTCACCAGCCTCAACGGAAAGAATTTCTTCCTAACATCCTGTCTAAATCTCCCCTCCTTGAGCTTAAGGTCTTCTGAAGGTTTGACTCACAATCAAACATTCAGATTAACCATTGCCAGGCAAGTCCTCCAGAAGTTGCTTGTCTAACCTGGGATACTACTCTGGAAAGCAGCCCTTATGCACAAGCTAAGGGCTACAAGCTCAAGGCCTGTAAGCTGTCTCCAGCAGAGATTATTTCAAACAATGCAGCCACATACTTTAAGGACATTTCTAAGCCCATTCCATTTGTTCTCAGACAGCTGGAGCTCTAGCCAGTCCAAGTGCCAGTTTAACACTTGGTTTTCCTCAGCTGAATGTTCAACTGGAAGGATGCTTTTGTGGCAGTCAGCCTTTCCCACCTTCCTGCTGGTGCTTTGCTTTATGGAGCAGCTCACCAGCTCTGGCAGCTGCTTTAAATAAAGTGTGCTTAAGCACAGGGCTGAATTCAGAAGTGTCAGCCCCAGGCACGGAGTCAGGAGATAAGACCCCACAAATCACAGGAATAGATTAAGTTAAGTTTGATATTTCTTTTT
>VWZE01001772.1:349048-365329 GCA_013396675.1 Eubucco bourcierii | reverse complement strand
TTTTTTTTTTTTTTTTTTTTTTTTTTTTCCCTAGGGGTTTAGGGTGGATCCTGCAGAGGTCTTAATCCCCCAAGCAGCCTCATGGTGCAAATCCATGCAAAGCCAAAATGAAGATCAGGGAAGTTCCCATCTGCCTGGCAGCAGGTACCTCCCTTTTGCAACTGAGCTATCCCAGATGTCTGAAGTGCTGCTTCTGCATTGTCTCAAATTTATCCCAGACCTCATACTTCACATTAGAGTAATGGCATAAAAATCAAATACCTCATCATGTCCTCCAGCCCTCTCAAGGGCAAACCAGCTAAAGCTCTCTGAAAAAAACCTCTGCTCAGGATTCTGAGTCAGAGCACCAACAAAGTGCTTTGCAGGCAAACAAAGAAAAGAGTTTGCTCTTCTACATTTCTTGCAGGAGGAAAAGACTAACGCAGTACCTGCCTGCTGCTGCTTTAGGCTGTCATGCACCAGCATCCTGCCTGAAGTGTTTGGGCTACAGAGACAGCAGGGAAGTGCTTTTAAAAGCATCACTTCATTAGCCTCCTTACAAAAGTTGTGCAGTCCTCTTCCAAAGACCTTCAATTCAGGCCAAGTTGAAACTGATGCTGCTGGGTCAAATAAGTCCCTGACCTTAAAGAATTAACAACTAATTGGGTTTAATATCCAAGAATGCCCATACACACTCATCAAGAAAGTTGCACAGAGACACCTGCAAACATTATTCCCAGAAGAAGCTTTGAGCCATGCTGACACCTACTAGACTTGCAGGTCACACCAGCCAGGAATACTCCATATACCACTCAATTAAAGCAGTTAGCTACCCGCGTGAATGGCAGCAGCCTTAGGAGAGATATAATGGCCCATCACTCCCAGCAGGCTCCTTTAAGTGAGCCTGAGCAGAATGAAAGCAGCTCTTCCTGGCTCCTCTGAAAGCAGCGCTGCAGGTAAGCTCATGCAGCTCACTTCTTCCTCTGAAAGGAGAGGTTCTCAGGCTTCCCAGGCATAAGAAAGCTCTGCACATCAGGCCTAACTTGCTGTACAAACTAAGGGCATCTCGAGGTGGGAGGTGGGACTGCTATGCCCCTTGGGCACTGCATGGTTCTCCTGCTGGAAAGGGATTTCATGCAAGTTTTCCAGTATCCAGGACAAAGGGGAAAAAGCAGAGAGCAAGCTTAGGCAGCAGGTGGGAACAGCAAGGAGGAAGATGTGGAATACTCTGATACTCTGCATGGGGTAGATCTTCAAGAAAAAGAAAAATTGTAAAGCTATCTTCAATTTTCAAATCCAAGCTATCCCTCAAATGCCAGAATCTCAGCATGGTAGGGTTGGAAGGGAACTCTGGAGATCATTCAGTCCACCCACCCAGGCTAAAGCAGGGCACCCACAGCAGCTGGCTCAGGATGAGAACAGACAGGAGGAATTGGACAATCTCTCCACAGGAGACTCCACAACCTCTCTGGGCAGCCTGCTCCAGGGCTCCAGCACCCTCACACCAAATAAGTTTCTCCTCCTGTTCAGATGGGACCTCCTGGATTCCAGTTTGTGGCCCACTGCCCCTTGTCCTGTCCCTGGGCACCACTGACAAGAGTCTGGCTCCATCCTTTTGCCCCCCAGCCTTTAGTTCTTGCTGAGCATTGCTCAGATGCCCTCTGATGCTGCTCTTCCGCAGGTTCTCAGCCCTTGCTCCTCATAGAGCTGCTCCAGGGCCCTCAGCATCTTTGTAGCCTCCACTGGACTCTCTCCAGCATTTCCCTGCCTCTCTTGGACTGGGGACCACAGAACTGGACACAATACTCCAGCTACAACCTTATTAAGGAAGAGTAGAGAGGCAGGAGAACTTCCCTTGACCTGCTGGCCACACTCGTCTTAATGCACCCCAGGAGATCATTTGCCATGAGGGCACATTGCTGGCTCACAGTGGACTTGTTGTCTACCAGCACACCCAGATCCTTCTCACAAAGGCCTCTGTCAGCAGGGCACCCCCTGCCTGTACTGGTTCAGGGGGTTATCTCTCTGGAGGTGCAGGGTTAAGTCCCAGCTCCTGGCTTTGTGTTCCACTGCCCCAAGGAGGTTTGCATTAGCAGAGCTGCTGGCCTGAGCTGGCTGCCATGTGCCAAAGCCACACCTTGAAGGGGCCACCAGCCCTGGCAGTTATTTCTATGACACAGTGTCTTATCTCAAAGGCAGTCACATGTGCCAGCCAGATCACTGCTCCTGAGAAGCACTCTGCCCAATCACCCTACCAGAGATAAGGCAGTGGCCTTCACAAGCCCTCCTGCTGTCACGCTGCACACAAATACATCTGAAGGTTCTCTTAGGTGACACATTCTCCCTCACTCAAGGTTCAAAGTAGTTTAACAGCACAGTACTGGGCTTGCTCCATCCCTTGAGCCTGGATTTAGGTCTAGGAGCACCTTCTGTTGCCAACATGAAGTACATTTTTTTTCATCGCTATTTGCTCAGCCAAAGCTATGCCAGACACTACCCAGTTCCTGCAGAATCCAGCACAACAGCAGGGCTGCAGTTTGCCATGGGAGCACTTCCCAGCATCCCAGGTTCAAGGAGCCTGGAACTCAAGGAGTCAGCCAGCTCATCACACAGTGCCCCCAGGGACCTAGCACCTCATGGGCAATAAAGACAAAGTGGGACACAGGAGGTTCCAAGTGAACATAAGGAAACAATTCTTTACTTTGAGCACTGGAACAAGCTGTCCACAGAGGTTGTGGGGTCTCCACCTCAGAAGGCACTCAAAAGCCACTTGGACATGTTTCTGTGTGATTTACTCCTGCTCTAGCAGGGGAGTTGGACTAGATGATCTTCAGAGGTCCCTTCCAACCCCTGCCATTCTGTGATTCTGTAAAGGAAGGCAGCCACAGCCACACTGCTCTCTGCTGGGTACAGCTGATGCACCCAGCCAAGGCAGTTGATCAGGCAGCCTCAAATTGAAGGTAACATCAGCACCCCCTGCACTTCTCCCTCTTCCTTAAACAAGCACACATCCAGAATCCAATCACTAAATTACAGAATCACAGAATTACCCAGGTTGGAAAAAAGCTTTGAGATCAAATTCAACCTATCACCCAACACCTTCTAATTAACTAAACCCTGGCACTAAGTGCCTCATGCAGCCTCCTCTTAAACACCTCCAGGGATGGGGACTCCACCACCTCCCTGGGCAGCCCATTCCAATGCCAATCACTCTTGCTGTGAAGAACTTCTTCCTAACATCCAGCCTGAATCTGCCCTGGCACAGCTTGAAGCTGTGTCCTCTTGTTCTGTCACTGGGAGAAGAGACCAACCTCACCTGGCTACAACCTCCCTTCAGGTAGTTGTAGAGAGCAGTAAGATCTTCTCCTCTCCAGGCTAAACAACCCCAGCTCCCTCAGTGTCTCCTCACAGGGAGGCTCCAGCCCCCTCACCAGCCTTGGTGCCCTTATAGAATGGTAAGGTTGGAAGGGACCTCAAAGATCATCTAGTTCCAACCCCTTGCCATAGGCAGGGACACCTCCCACTAGCACAGCTCACCCAAGGCCTCGTCTAACCTGACCTTGAACACCTCCAGGGAGGGAGCATCCACGACCTCCCTGGGCAACCTGTTCCAGTGCCTCACCACCCTCACTGTAAAGAACTTCCTCCTAACATCCAGTCTAAATCTCCCCTCTGCCAGTTTAAACTCATTGCCCCTTGTCCTTCTCTGGACAAGATTAAATCATGTCCCACAGAGGCTGAGACCCAGCAAGACACCAGTTGGAGCAGCAACCAGGGTGACTGCAGAGCTCCCTCACACACCACTAAGATCACATTATCCTACCTCAAAGCAAGCTTGCACCTGCATGTGACCTTCCTGTGGGATGGCAAGGTCTAAAATCCCTCTGACACCATCTGCTGAATTCACCACAATTGAGACCAAATGCAGCAAGGAGTTTTTAAGAAAGCTGCTGTGCAAAAACAATGAGGAAGCAAACCAGGTTAGTCTGCATAGCAACACAGCTTCCAGGTCTCCAGCCAGCCTTTGCAGCCACCGTGCCTGAACAAGAGGACAGGTATCTGTGCCAAGCCTCCCTGGCTGCTGGACCAGCTGCACATCACCAGGTTCTAGAGTACATTTGCTCTGGGGATGAGGTAGGACAAATCACTCTGACTACCAAGTCTCCAAAGAGCAGCCCTGTGAAGCCAGCAGGCTCTGACTGCACACGAAGCACAGGGGGCATTTGCTGTCAGCCACAACTCTCCTGGCCAGCAGGTTGCCAGACAGAACTTCATTACAGGATGCTTACAGCCAACAATTAAGTGATCGATCTAGATTAAGGGCAGTGCTCACACCAGCAGCTTGGAATCGAATAGGCAATGAGCTGCTGCTTCCCTCTGGGCTCCAGCAGGAAGGACAGACCCAAAGCACCCCAGACTCAGAGAATAGTTTGCATTGGAAGGGACCTTAAAGAGCATCTAGTTCTAACCCTCTGTGGGTAGGGACACCTCCCACTAGCCCAGGTTGCTCAAGGCCTCATCCAATCTAGCCTTGAACACCTCCAGGGAGGGGACATCTACAACCTCCCTGGGCAACCTGTTCCAGTGTCTCCTCATCTTCACTCTCAGGAATTTCTCCCTTCCCTCAGGATCCCAGTTTCAAAACACAGCTCTGCTAAGAGGTTTCCCCTCCCTGGTTTTAGTGGGCCCAAGACAAATGCCAGCAGACCAGCTGGGAGCTAATGCTTTCAGATTGAGCTGAGCCAGGAAGTTTTAAGCAGCTCGAGCCAGTTGCTGTCCCTATTCTGGGCTAAGGAGTGCCTGCAGAGCAGCGAAAGAGCTGCTGCTGTAACACAAGTGTGCAAACCCAGACCCCAAAGGCTCTGAGATGTTTGCTTGGTAAGACATGGGCAGCTCACAGCCCAGCATGGCACAACATGTGCCACCACACAAGGGACTGGAGGAGACAAAAACACTGAGGGCACCTGTCCATGCAGTAGAGAGAGAGGAGGCAATGAAGTGCCAGCCTCTGGGAAGGTGGAAACACTTGGCTGGTTGGGTGCTATGGTTACTACTCACACCGTGCCAGTCCTGCAATTAGCTCAGATTTAACGTGGCCTGGGAGGTGTCTCTAAGGTAAGAGCTGATGATCACAGCTCCAGTTCTGCTCCTGAACTGCAGGTGGGCTCTAACCTTGCTCCTACAATCTGCCAGCAAGCTGTTTAGGGGGGAAAGGGAAGCAAAACCAAGCATGTCTTGCCCTCGTGAGACAGCCATTTTCTTTGCTAAAGGAGGTTTGTGGGTAGCACAGCCTGTGCTACAACTAAAACTCCAGTGTTACTACAGCTTGGACTGCAGGCACATGCACCACACAGTTTTCCCTGTCAGGGAGCCCAAGGGCACATGCAGGCACATGCACCACACAGTTTTCCCTGTCAGGGAGGCTAATGGCACACATTAACAAGTCCTTGCAGAGAGTGGTAGCATGTGCAGAGCTGAAGCATTGCTAACACAGCCCTGAAAAGCTGCAGGGAAGTTTTGCCAATGCTTCTGCAAGCAGACACCCAAGCAGCTTGACTTAGAGAATGGTAAGAGGTTGGAAGGGATCTCTGAAGATCATCAAATCCAACCACCTCCCTACCAAAGCAGGATCACCTAGGGCAGGTCACACAGGAATGTATCCAAATTTTGAAGGTCTCCAGAGAAGAAGATTCCACAATCTCTCTGGGGCAGCCTGCTCCAGGGGTCCAGCACCCTTACAGGAAAGATTATTTTCATGTTGAGATGGAACCTTCCAATGTTTCAAGGTAAAAACCATGGTGGAGCTGGGAAAGGGGCAACTCCAGGTGCCATCAATGCCAGGTGGCTTTAGCACAGCTGCTACAGGAAGTCCTCCAGGTGTGTGAGGAAACACAGTGGCATCAGAGATTCAGACAGGGATGGGGAAACATCTTTGCATTAATTCTTCAAATTATTTTTTTAGGCTTGAATTAGCAGTTAAGAGCTCTGAAAGTTGGGCAAACCCTTGAATCCTCCTTGTCTGCACCTGTTTTCTGTAAGACCTTCCCTGCAAAGTCTTCCCACACAGCCCAAGAGGTCATCACCCAACAGCATCACAGCATCACAGCAGGCCTCACACTGCTGCGGTAGAGCAGACCAAGAGGAGAGCTGCTGAGTGCTTTGCAGCACAAGAAGGGATCTCACAGAGGACACTGAGACCAGCTGGATTGCTGAGGCGGGTCCTGAGCCATGTTTGGCCCGAGGAGCAGTGAACACTGGGTCCATGTTTCACAGCTCAGCACGAGGAAGGCACCAGAACAGAAGGCAAGTGCACAAAGCAAGCAGTGTATCACATTTGAAGTCAGCTGCCAAGTCCACCCCATGGATGGGTTTGCCTTGCAGCTGGCAGCTCAGCCTCCTGCTCTGTGTGGCCATCTTCATCTACAGGGATTTGGTTTCTACTCTTTTGCCTGACAGAAGGAACAGCTGAGCAGATCCTCAGACCTTCATCTTCCAACTGAAAGCAGAAACTGGTCTAGTGGTCTTCTCCAAGACTCTTGCCATCTTGCACAGCAAAATGGCTACCTGCATGGCCACATATCACACACTAAGACAGTAAGCACCAACTGAAGCTACCTTTAAGCTGGCAATCCCAACCAGAAGTCTGAGCAGGAACAGTTACTCAACCTGTCTCCTGGAATCTGGGAAGTGAGCTGGCAAGGGAGAGCATTAACTCAGTTGCTATATAAATAGCAGTTAGTGGCCCATCCTATGGTATCAGAGGAGACCTGACAAAGAGCAGCTGAGCTGTACTTGCTCCACAGTGAACTATTTCACACTGTGTGACGTGGAGGACACAGACAGGAGGAAGATCACTCATTTTCTATGACTCAAAATGAGCTTATTTTCACAGGCCACAAGCTTCAAGAGCTTCTTGCTTTTCCCACCAACCAAGGGCAGCACAAGGCCTCTATGTGACTGCCAGAGACTGGCAGGAGAATGTAGCAAACAGCTTTCAGACAATCTGATCTGAACCACATGGCACAGCTAGGAAGCCTTCTATGAAATACCTGTTGCCACATCCTCCTTCAAGCAACGTTACCTTCCTGAGGTAGAACCTGCTGGTCTCCAGTCAAGGGGACTGGACTGCTGGGCTGGCATCACGTGGACTGAGGAGCCCAAACTGCCTGGACAACCAAAGCTACTGAAGTTAGACCATTTCCATCAGTGATACTGCCAGCTGCAAGACAGATGGCAGCAAGATCTGTGTAATCCAAAGCAGAACTTCACCAGGCATGCAGCACAGGTCCAAGAGAAGAGAGCTACTGCTCAACAAATACCCACAGGAGGCTGTAGGAACAAAATGCTCCTGTGAAGAGAAGCTGAGTGCACAGGCCACACAAGCAGCAGTGTAAGTAAAAAATACTGGAGGGTTTTCTGATCCTGTATCTGAGCAGAGATGTTGAATGACATGCAACAAAAGGCTAAGTGTCCTCTGGTATAGGCAGAGACAAAATTGGTGGTTTGGGTTCTGCAAAACACAGGCCATTAGACACTCCCTGTCCCTAGAAGCCCTGCATACAACGGCGCTGACCTTGCTGCAGGGACGTTCTATGCACATGCTCTTCCAACCTGGAATTATGGTTGTGAAGTACAGCCACAGGTCAGAGCTGTGCCCTTTAGAGAGTTCATGTCTGTTAATATGACAAAGCCTTCACCAAATAGGAAGTGGCTCGAGTCCACTTGAGATGCTAAATCTAGAGAGGCGACAGCAGATGCAAAAGCTACATAAATTTTCCTGGAAATCCTGTTGGCCTGCTAGGAAAGAGCAGAGACAAGAGTCTGGGATCCCTTCAGTGCTCCAGAGGCCATGTCTTCTGGAAGCCTAGCCAAAGACTGCACTGCCTGTGAGAACACTGGCTGAATGCTTTGCAATAAACACAGCCAGCATGGCTCAATCTAGTTGCTGCTCGAGGGGCAACAGCTTTCAGTGAGGTCTCCATCACAAAGAGGTACAAGTTCTCTCCCTGTTCAGTGGTTCAGATGGGCTCAAAGCACAGCTCAGGATGGAAGCACCTAGACTGAACGTGCAACACCAGTTAGCTGCCAGTGGGACCCTACCAACAATCCCTTGAAGTTTAATGTGAAGTTGAGATGAAAGCCATGCTCTTGGCAGTACTTTGCACAGCATCGTTGCAACAAGAACCTAACAAGCCCTATCTCAGAGGCATTCTGCATTTCACACCATACCCCAGAACTCTGGACCAGCTGCTAAAAAGTGACATCAACACAAGCTGTTCCCTAAAGGTTTCCAGAAACCCAAAGGGCATGAAGACATAGAAGAGACCAGTTCCCAAGCAAAAGTAAAGCAGAGAGGACCTCTCTGGATCCAGCGCCACTTCAGCAGCACAGAAACAGCACAAGATGAAGGCAGGGCCAGGAGACCAAGTAATTCTTTCCTCAAGAGAATTTTTCAGCATAAGCATTAACTGGAGAAAGTGAGCTCCCCTTCCCTGAGGGGAAACACTCCAGGTAGCTAATTCCCCTGTCAGTCTCTGAACGTCACCTCTACCCTGGACAAAGGACTATCACTTAGCTGCACAGCATGAGGCCATGCAGCCATCGCCACCACGGCCAAGCCCTAGTGTTTTGTGTCCCAGAGCCTGAGACAGCAACCCTGTCTATCCTCTTCCTGCAATGCTAGCAGATGAGGTAGGAAAAACACTTTGTGTAACCAGAAACAGCCTGGAGGCCGTTAAGACATTAAGAGTGTCCTGAAAAAGTCCTCTGCCCTCGCACCCTAACCCAGTGCCCTTCTCAATGGGGAAAAGTCTCCAGATGCCAAGCAGGCTTAACGAGTGCAAGCCGAGGAGCAGAGCACCAAAGCAGAAGCCACCCTGGGAGGGAGAAGTGAGCCTGCTCTCCCCAGTGCACTCCCTGCTTCGGCAGCAAGGGAGAGCTTCCCACAGGGAGGCAGCAAATGGCTGCTTCAGCAGCAGAGCAGAGGCCAGACTGCTTAGTGTTTCACCAAGGGTCAGGCAAGGTAGTGCTTTCCCCTCCCTCAGCACTGCTGGCCTGCCGCCAGGATCTGCCTCCCCAGCTCAGCATGCATCTCTCCCCAGGGACAGAAAGGAGGTGGAAGAAGAATCAGGTCACAGACCTCCACTTCTCCACGGAGCAGAATTTGGCCAGGTATCACGTGTCCAAAAGCTGCACAGGTAGCAGGTAACAGCAGACCCTGGCCCACCGGTCCAGCAGGTGCTACCTGCACAGGAAGTCAACACAAGCAGCTCCATGCAGCAAATTCCATGCCAACCCCAACTGGAACCAGCTAGCCTTCAGGCAACCACCGGCACCCAGACCACAAGTTGGTTGTGCAGCTGCAGGAGCAGATCCTGACTGTATCCTGTATGGCTGAAGAGCACGGGACGGGGCACGAGTGGCCGCTGCCCGCCCCAGAGGGAAGGTGAATCGATGGCACTCCGAAATCCTTGGATCAAAGGCAAGAGGTGACAAAACCTAACTGCGTAGGCATGTTCTGAGCAGGCCTCATTGCCTGGGTCTGACCTCATGCAGAAAGCCCGGATGCCCAATTACCAGTAAGTGGAACAGACACTTCTGCACTTCAGACATTTGTGACTCACTGGGAGGCTCGCTCCCGCCACAGCTCCCCTGCCCTCCCTTCTCCCTCTCCAATTATTAATGCTCCAACTTTAAAAGACTTGTTGCATTATGCTAATGGGCCAGTTGGGTACAAGATGTACACTGAGGGACTGAAGCAACAAATCCAGATTTGCTTGTTAAGATGTTAATGCCTGGAGCGAGATGGGAATAGGGAGCTAACAGAGAGGGGGAGGTGGGGGGACAAGAGAGGAAAGAAATCCAACTGCCACAAAGCCAAAAAAGTCTGTCCTCTTTGGAGGTGCTCCTTCCCCTCTTTCTACCACGTCATTTGCCTCCAGCAGGCAGGGGCTCATTCATTAGCTCTGTGTGAATGATGATGTGTGTATGAATCACGCTGCTCACTAATGATTCACATGGTTGTAAAGGAGGGTACCAGGCTGCTAACTACCGAGGGCCATAAAGCACCGGAGCTCCTGCCTGACACATAACCCTTCTGCCAAGTCGGGGCATTCTCTGCCTCTTGCTAGTGTGTGCTCTCAAAAAAGCACTTCCTAATTGTTGCTATAATTCAAAAAGGAACAGGTAGAGCAGGATGATAAGAAAGCCTTGGAAATGTTTTACAACTAGATGAAGGCAATCAGTAGGATGTCACAACCCTTCAGACACTCGCCCCAGCTCCCTTTGCCTTCTCACCTGGCACAGGGAGAGGGCAGCTTTGTCAGACCACCCACAGGGGACAGCACCAGAACCCGAGAGATCCAGTCTCAGATGTGAGGTCTAACCAGGCTGTTCATAGGAACCTCCACCGTTACTAAACCCAGCACTATGGAGAGACTCAGACAGGCAAAGGAAGCAATCAGCATGTAAGAAGCGACAGCACATCCTACATGATCACCTGCCACAGAACCCTCAGGTACCACTTCTATCCTGGACTATTCCTACCCCAGCTTCTGCAAATGCCTCCTCCTTCTCCTCACACTACCAGAAGCAAAAGGCAGCATTAATATAACAGCCTTTACTTCTGTAGCAGAAACATGACCTCCTTTGGAAACTACCCTCAAGACAAGTGGGCTGACAAAGCACTCCTTCGAGGAAGCAGTGCAGCTTAGGTGAGAACTTAAACCCTCCCCTCTTCCCTAAACACTCCATGCCTTAATGATGGATCATAAAGCCAAAGCAGAACACTCGTTGCCAAAAAAACTCCATGTGCCACCCTGCGGACACTGCTCTTCCAGTCCTTGCCCTCTGGTGTCTCATGTAGCCCTTTGACCCAAAACTGGCCCAGACCAGATTCCAGCAGAAGCAAAGGGAGGTCCACTGGAAACACCACCTTGCTGTGGAGAGATCCTCAAGGCTGTCCCATGACTGGCACTAGCATGACACATCAGCACTGCAACCTAATTAACACAGCACAAGCTGAAAAGCCAAGCAGTATCCTGCCACACCACTGCCCTTCAGATAGGTCCAGCTCACCCAGGCCCAGCTCACAGTCTCCACCACATTTCATGTCCTAAGGTGGCTTCAGCTCTGCAGAAACAGATCTGTTTCTGTTTATTGTTAAACTGTTTCCCAGAGGCATAGCCACAGCCACAACCACATCCCAGTAAAGGAGGAAGGGAAAGAGATCTGCTGCCAGTCTGGGAGCAGGAGAGGGGGCTTCTGAATCAAAACACATCTCTGGCAGCATGGCCAGAAACCAGTCACAGTGATGACAGACCACAGCAAATCCTCCTCCTGAACTATGGCATCACTTGAAGACAAAGTAGTTTTACTGCTACTTGCCTAGACATGGTGGTGCCCTTAGAACCACACAAAGCAGAGTGCACCACAGGTAAGAGCTACCCCAGCATAGGTGCAACCTTAGTGCAACAAAGCTGCGGAGCAGCTGTGATCAGCAGAAGTAGCCACCCACAGCCAAGTGCTACAGATACTCTCAGGAGCAACTGAGTATTTGCACTGCTCATGTCAGGAGAGACACAGCTGGTGGGTGCAAGATAACCCCAGGCTCACCAGTTCCACAGCACTCGGTTCAGAACAAATCAGGAACAAGGCAAACTCATACAGGTCATCTCCCTGTAAGTGACCCCAGTTAGTCCCTGCACACATCCCAGCAGTGTTCTCAGCTGCAGTGAGGGGAAGGTGAGCTTTCAGACCCTGTTTGGAAAGGCCTACCATGCTAAACAGGAGAGCAGGCCAAGACTATCTTGCTCTCCAGAACCAACAAAGTTGTCCAAACACATCTCAGCTGTGCCAACTTGTTTGGTCACAACAGCAACACCATTCCAGGACACCCAAGAACAAGGTGTGGAGATGCACAGACCTCTCACACACTTTCTCCTCAGCAGCCTCCTATCCCTGTCACACAATGCTAGGAAACAGCAGCAGCTTGAGGTTAATTCCAAAGCTGGGCCCTTCCACCAGGACCAGCAAGGCTCCAGATGGACTGCAGGAGAAGCCAGCTGCAAATGATGCTTTCTGCAATGCAAGCTAGGCAAATCATTCATATCTAAACAACAGGTCAGCTCTTCCACTCTCAAGCAGAATTAGTGTGTGATTCACTTTGCAGGAATCCCCACATATTTTCACTTGTCTCACGTTTGCTTTCTCCCATGTAGCAGCTGGAAGTCTCAACCTGGCAGAATCCAAACCCCAGCAGCAAACTCCTTTGCTTTCCCATGGCTCTGCAGACACCAAGACTTCTTCTTCTCTTGCCATTTCTCCATTCTCCCTCCTTGATATCTTCTGTCCAGTTACAACCAGAATCAGTTCCTTGTCGAGACTGTTTCTGCAGTTGCTCAGAAGCTGCTGATGCCTTAGTTCCATCCCAGCCAACCTCAGTTGTGTTTACAGAGCCCTCAAACACACCATTCCCTTTGCCTCTTCCTCCCCTGCTTCAGTGAAACAACTCCTAAGGGCAACTGCTCTGAACTGAAGCCTAGCCCTGCTTTTAACTTCAAGCCAGGAGAAAGGTCTCCAGGGAGCAGGTTCCTGAAAGTTTTACTACTGCAAAGCAGCCCCACACCCTGCACCAGCACCTGCTGGGCTTTCACAGAGGGTCAGAAAGTCCATCAAGACAGCAGAGGGGTCGGTCCATTTCTGGGCAGAGCCCTTAGCAGGAAGCAAGCCCTCACCTCTGAGACATTGAGAAGCTTCCCAACTGTGATTCAGATGGGACCTCTGAGGCCCCAGCCTGGAAGAAGCCTGCCAGTTGTTGCTGGTAGTTGATTTTGCCAAGCATTTACAGCTTAGGATAGCAGAAATAAGTGACCACAGCTCTGCTACTATTCAGAACTGCAAAGACCAAAGGAACAAAGAGGGATTGTCAGTTCAACACTGACACTGGAAAACTGTGTGAAGCAACAGCAGAAAAGCCCTGAGAGAGAGCAAGCTGAAGGGAAAAACAGTGGCTGATACCACTTCTACTTGAGCTGCCACAATATCCACAGGCAAAGACGCAGCTGCAGCTTCTGGGGGGCACAGTCTTCACCAAGACTCTGTTTGACAAAACCTAGCTGGATTGGAAGCAGAATGCCTTTGTAGGGGAGGTGCTTGAATGCCTGAGCACTTCAAGCTACCAGAGCTGAATGTACACACAAGCTAGAGTACACACAAGGGCTTAACATCCTTATTGCCAGCCTTTTCCCCTCATCTTCTGGCTACGAAGGTTAATTGCCTGTGGAACAGAAGTTGGACCCCATTTACTCTCACTCACACACTGCAGATGCCAGCTGTTTCCCCCTCCATTCTCACTGAATCACAAAGATCAACTCATTAACTTTGTAGACAGTCAGACAGTTTGCAACCCAAATTTGGAAGAGCCAGAAAGAAATAACTTTTGTTTTAAGAAGCAAGTCAGACAAAAGCTCCTCCCACTTTCTGCCAGCAGAGAAAGTTTCAGGGTGGGTTTGAAGACTTTAAAAAAAATAATTTTTCATTGCTTTGATTTGCCAGATTCTTGCTATTCAGACATGAGTGACAAAAGCAGCTCTCCTAAGCTGGGCTGGGGAAATAACACAGGACATCCTTGCTAGGATGTTACCTGAAAGTTTGAGAAGTGGTCTCACTGAACTGAAGCTCTCATCTGCCCCCTCGGTTTTCTGACCAGAGACTGTCACTTACCTCATCTACCCAGACACAACAAAAGCACTTCCTTGTTCTTATGTTCACTTAACACTTTGCAGATTTCATTGAGATTTTACCCAAGCAGCTGGCCAGCAACAGAGGTGCCCCAAGCACCACATGTGAATTGAATGCCTAGCACCAGCCTTCCTCCCTCTGCCATCCCTTTGATACACTGCAGGCACAACCAGCGCATGAAACTGGGACATTGCTGCTGGGTCACTATTAGGAGTACATGAGTAAGGGAAGGTGGAGACGCCAAGGAGTCCCTGGCCCTTCCACATCACCCTATTTAAAGGCTTTGCCCCCTAACCCACCCCAGAACAGGTCTTCCTACTTGGCAGGAAGAGGAAGGGACTCTCCCAAAGGCCGGAAAAGCCTGTTCCACTGCCTCACACCTCTTGCGCCGGGGAGCCCGACGCTGCTGGTGGCAGAAGCTGCAGCATCCCTTCCCCTGCCTGAAACCCAGGCTAGGATAATTTTAGCTAGGACTCCCTAGAAGCACGACACACATTTACACACAACCAGCATCACCTTGCTGACAGCAAGAATTGCTGGCATCAGCAGCCTTCCTCAGGTGGTGGTTGAGCAGCTAGCACATACTCAGTTAAGGAGCAGCAGTATCACGACATCAAGGATACGCCGGAGAGAGGGCTCAGCTAAACACCCTACATGCATTTCACTGCACCTGCAGCATCTTTGCCACGAAGTAAAGATGTCATCACACCTAGGCTGTGGCCCCAAGAAGCAGTTACCTCTAACAGCCACCAACTCCTAGCTAGATCTTCAGCCTCACCTCTCTCCGGAGCTCTCCAACCTTAGTTTTAACCCTGCTCTCTGCAACATTCATCGATTCCAAACAGCGAGAGAAGTAGATGTGGTTCTGCTACCACATTTTGAATCAGGGAGACCCCAAATGCCAACTGTGCATTTCCAAAACACACCCCAGCTGTCTCAGTGCTGTTACAGAGATCCACAGAAGTTTCCACAAGCTGCCTGTAGCTCCCCAAGCCTTCTCAACTTCATGGAACAAGTCATTTACATGCTCCCCTGCTTGCTGGGACCTCCCTGCAAGCACAGTGCCTGCTGTCAGTGCCATGCCAAGGCACAGTTGAATGATCAGCCTTGGCAGGCAAAGTCCACTCTTGCAGGGAAAGAAAACTGGTTTCCCACTCCCTTTTCCTACACCCTCATTCCATTCAGAGCTATGCAGTAAGCTAGATTAAAAAAAAAAAAAAAAACAAACTGGGGAGACCTGTGGTTTGTGTGCTTCTCCTATTTTCCCTCCTTCCTGGGTTAGTTTTCAGCTGAACAATTCCTCTGCCCTACTCTACACCCTAGACCAGAAGCCAGCACTAAGGATAGAACAAGACAGCAGCTTGGCTCATGCAAGCTGTCCAAAGACAACCTGCCTTTTGGGTGGCCACACCACAACACCAGCACTGCCCCAGCTAAAGGAACGCTGGGTCAGGTGAGCCCATGGAAACTGGAGCCACAAAGGCAGCTAAAAGAGTCAAACTTCATTTTTATTTTATTGTGTGGTAGATCAAGACACTTCCTTTGCTATCTTACAGCTCTGGGACTCAGAGCTCTTACAATAACTCAAACTCAAGTGGCTTCTTGAGCCATGCAACAGGCTGCTAAGCTATTGAGACAGACACCATGTCACCATTGGCATGGGGCAGGCTGGAAGAACATCCAGCAGTTTTACTTCTGGAGGGAAAAAAAAAAAAAACCAAGTCATAGTGGAAGGATGACTAAAGTGGGATTGGAGACTTCGAATTTAACATCAACCAAACTTTGGAAGAGTTTGCTTTTGGGGAAATGGAAGCAAGCACTTTCACTGGCAGGTGAGGGGATAAGAAAGAGCAAATAAGTATCATGAAGACAGTAATAAAGTAACTGCTGCTTGGGCCCCTGCCTCCTGCACTTCTTCTCCTGCCTTCCCCAGCCAGCTGGCCCCTTGGGAAGGGCCCAAGCCTTCACGGGGGGCAGAGGAGCCGTTTACTCCCGCTGGAATCCGCCGTTCCCCGGTGCCAGCTGGCACGGAGCAGCCAATGGGCACAGCGATGCCGGGCGCGACGTGGAGTTCCGCAGGCAGCACGGACCCGCGTCCCCTCCGCTCTGGCCGGGACAGGGACACACACCTGTGACACCCCCGCAGGAAACTCATCCGCTCAGGGGAGCGGGGGACACCCGGCTGAGGAACGGCAGACAGGCCGAGCTCGGCGACAGGCGCTGCCCTTTTCTCGTGCGGGAAACACAGTTACGCTTCCTTTCTGCCACTACGCCTTCCCGGGAGGGGACGAGGCCTTCCAGGCTCTTCTTGCCGAACCCCAAACCCCCATTTCTTTCCAAGCCCAAGCTCCTGAGAGGCCGCAGAAACCTGGCCGCTTCACCACGCGGCGAGACAAAAGGGCACCGGGGCCCGGGAAGGGGCCGTCGGGCCGAGACTCAACCTCGCCCTCCCCCCGCCCCCGTGGCAGCGGACCCGGAGCCGGCCAGGCCGGACGGCCAACCTCTCGCTCCGGTTCCCACTAAGATCAGGATCCCTCCTCTCCCCATACCGTGGGCGGCCGA
>VWZE01001772.1:305204-348197 GCA_013396675.1 Eubucco bourcierii | reverse complement strand
ACTGGGCAGGGAGCAGAGCGTGCTCTGGGTCCTGCTGGGTCCGCTGGGCCAGGCCGTACCCCAGCATCGCTGGGCAGCAGCCGCAGAGGGACAGGATGGAGAGACGTCTGTCTGGGAGAAGGTGGCCGCAGACCCATGGGGAGGCTAGAGCCCACCGCCCGAGGGTTGGAAACGCTTGGTGTCTGACGGGGAAGGAGGCAAAGCGTGGAGGAAAGGAGATGTGGTACATGGGAGTGTTCTACGGAGCCTCAGGGTTATCCCACATTTTCCCCTCCCCTGGGAACATGGCCTTTGTGCTGTCCTTAACGGTGTCAGGGGTGGCTGAGAGCAGCACAACTTGTGATGGCCAGGCTCAGCGGTGTGGATGCTCACAAAGGTCTTGGCCAGGCTCAGTGGTGTGCTCAGGGAGCCACTCTGAATCATAGAATCATAGAATGGTAAGGTTGGAAGGGACCTCAAGGATCATCTAGTTCCAAGCCCCTGCCATAGGCAGGGGTCACCACTGCCTCAGTCAGTGTTTGGAGAAGGGCAGCAGGGCTGGCCACAGGTTTAGAAAAGGATAGGGAAATGGGTGCCCGCAGCCCAGACTGGAGGTGGGAAATTGTATCCCTGCAGCCCAGCCCTGCACAGGAAAGGTAAGCAGCAGGCTGCCAGGCGTCTCTCAGCGAGGGGTGCAGACCTCTCTGCCCCATGGTGTGGCCATAGCCTGGCCCTGCTGCCCTGCTTGGCTAGCACTATTCTCCTGCAGACAAGCAAGGTATATGGTAGCCCCTCCCCAGGACAGAGGGACCCTGCTCTCATCAGACCCCACCTGGAGTCCTGTGTGCAGTTCTGGAGCCCTCAGCACAGGAAGGACATGGAACTGTTTGAGCCAGCCCAGAGGAGGCCACGAAGATCCTCAGAGGGCTGCAGCAGCTCTGCTGTGAGGACAGGCTGAGAGAGTTGGGGCTCTGCAGCCTGGAGAAGAGAAGGCTTCCAGGAGAGCTTGGAGTGGCCTTCCAGGATCTGAAGGGGACTACAGGAAGGCTGGGGAGGGACTATTGACAAGGGCTTGTAATGACAGGACAAGGGGAATGGGTTTGAAGTGTCAGAGGGGAGATTGAAACTGGATGTTAGGAGGAAGTTGTTTGCAGTGAGGGTGGTGAGAGACTGGCACAGGTTGCCCAGGGAGGTTGTGGCTGCTCCCTCCCTGGAGGTGTTGAAGGCCAGGTTGGACGAGGCCTTGAGTAACCTGTGCTAGTGTCATGGTTACCTGAGCAGAGACTGGGGTGGGGCATAGCCTGAGGCTGGCTTTTTCCACTGACAGGGTCATTCCAGGGAGACACTGTAAATCTCTGAACCACCTGGTTAGATTTAAGGCCCTGCTTCTCTTTGAGGGCTGAGCTAGTAGCAATTTCAACCCTTACAGGTATTTTTCCCATGGGCATCTGGTCCCACACAGCCCTTTATAATCCTCCTCAGAACAGTAAGACAGTGGATTATGCCTGGCTTTAGGAGATGATCTGCTGAGATGGAAGTTTCTGTGCCTGATATGACAAGGACAGTGTACACAGATGGGCAAGAGGACAACAACAGCTCAACCCTGACTGTCTTCCCTGCCCTTCCAGTTCAGTCCAGAAACTCTGCTCCAAAAGGCTGCCTGCTGAGTGTCCCAGTTGCCAGCTCCCACCTGGATGCACCCACTTCACAAAATGTCAGGGGCTGGAAGGGACCTCCAAAGCTCATCCAGTCCAAGCCCCCTGCCAGAGCAGGATCACCCAGAGCAGATCACACAGGAACACATCCAAGCAGGTCTTGAATATCTCCAGAGAGGGAGACTCCACAACCTTCTTGGGCAGCCTGTTCCACTGTTCTGTCAAGTGCCACTTTGCTGTGGCATTTTCTGCTCTAGCATTCCTGATGTGACAGATGCCACCAGCAGCAGCCTGGATGACAGAGATGCTGAGCAGTGCCCATGTCTGTGTGGCACCCAGGAGGGTGCTGAGAGCAGTGATGGGGGCAGAGGCACTGCATCAGAGAGACCTCTCTCAATCCACCACACTACTCTTGAGAGAGGCAGTGAGCCTGCTAGCACTCACTGTCCAGTGGAGAACAGGGAGGCTCCAGCTCACAGGCTCACAGGATGTCAGGGGCTGGAAGGAACCCAAAGAGATCATTGAGTCCAACCCCCTTGCCAGAGCAGGACCCGACAATCCAGCTCAGGGCACACAGNCAGGGGCTGGAAGGAACCCAAAGAGATCATTGAGTCCAACCCCCTTGCCAGAGCAGGACCAGACAATCCAGCTCAGGGCACACAGGAACACATCCAGACAGGCCTGCAAAGGCTCCAGAGAAGGAGACTCCACAACCCCTCCGGGCAGCCTGTGACAGTGCTCTGGGACCCTTCCAGGCAAGAAGTTCCCCCTCATGTTGAGCTGGAACCTCCTGTGCTGCAGCTTCCATCCACTGCTCCTTGTCCTATCCCAGGTAGCAGTAAGCAGAGCCTGTCCCCCTCCTCCTGACCCCCAGCCCTTAGAGATCTGTAAACATTGATTAAATCCCCTCTCAATCTTCTCTTCTCCAGACCAAGCAGTCCCAGGTCCCTCAGCCTCTCCTCACCAGGCAGTGTTCCAGTCCCCTCATCATCCTCATAGGCCTACCCTGCACCCTCTCCAGCAGATCCCTGTCCCTCTTCAACTGGGGAGCCCAAAACTGAAGGCAGTACTCAAGATGGGTTCTCAGCAGGGCAGAGTAGAGGGGGAGGCGAACCTCCCTTGATCTCCTTCTTCTTCCCCCAAGGAAGCCGAGCATCTCCTGCTCATACAGCCCCCACACAGCTCTCTGTGTGCAGCAGGACCCAGCTGTGGCTGTCCTGAGTGGAGGGAAAGTGCTGCTAGGGAAGAAAAGAAGCCACAGCAGCAAGCAGAGATACCTTGCACCGACCCGAAGTCACAGCCTCCCCTCCCGTGGTCAGGCAGGAGCTGTGCCAGGTCCCGGTGCTGTTTGCTGTGGGATGTGCCTGTCCAAAGGCAGAGCCCAGCAGACTGTGCCTTGCACTGACCTGCTCATGCATGCAGGAGGAAGCACAAACTTCACTCCATCACTTTTCCCCAAAGAAGAACATGTGCAAAACTTGCCTTAATTACTGCCATACACAGACCTGTGACTTATTCCAGAGCTGCACTGCTGCTGAGGCTGCAGGTCAGTGTCAGCCTAGGCAGAAAACAGCAGTGAAGCCCAAGCAGCCTTTCTCCTGCTGCTGACAGACCCCTCCCCGGTGGGACAGCAGCTCTTCACTTCTCAGGACAGGAGCTGCTCCCTTCCACAAGAGGTGAGAGCCCGTCTGTCTCCTTTCTGTCTTCCTGGCAGTTTTCACAGCAGGAAACTGTTCTCAGCATGACACACATCACCCAATTTCACCTTTCCCCACCCCAAGTTAATAATTTAGCTTGTAAAGGAGGAGCTAAGAAGGGCTCATTAAAAGATAAGGTCTATGAAAGCTGTACTTAAGCTGTGACAGGGAAACAAATTCATTGACGAGACAAAAACCAACCTTGATCAATGCTTCTGGAGCCTGGAGGCCCCAAGATGGTGGCAGCATTACAGGCTCAGAGGAGAGGTAAGAGCATGTGAACAGCAGTCCCCCGGGGCAGCAGCACTGTCCTGGGCTGTCCCCAGATGAGCAGAGGTAAGAGCATGTTAACAGCAGCCTCTGCAGGCAGCAGCACTGTCCTGGGCTGTCCCCAGCTCTGCTGCACCAAGGTCTGGTGGCAGCTTCAGGCTGGCAGCAGGAAAAGCTTTCACCGAGGATGGGTTTTAAGCTGTTTCACTTAAGGAGGCTTCCTTTCAGCCCCTGAAATACTCGACTCTGCTGGAGAATTCCTCCTCTTTTCCAGACTGTGGTTTTACACAGGGTGTCACTTTTGGCAGGAGCAGCAGCAGAGGACATTCAGGGCAGAAGTCACCTGCAGTTGAGTTCTCTGAGGATTAATCTCAGGACACAGCTAAATGCTCCCTGCCCACTACCAAACCCACACACAGAGCAGGAGCAGGGTTACGCTGTGAGAGCCACGCTCAGATGGCACAAACAGCTCTTGTGAGCAGCAGCTGCTGTGAACATCCTGGGCCAGATGTTCCTCAGAACTTCCAGGGAACCATGCTGGTCACACAATCTAAGTGCACCACAGCCTCTCACTACATGCCTGTGACAAATAAAGCCCTGCCACATAGAAATCCAACAAAGCAGGACCACATCCACTTGTGTGTGCCCTGTGGCAGACCTACAGCCACACCACCAGCCCCACAGACTGGCCTGCTGCACTGTACTCTGCTCTCCTCCCCACAGCCACTGACCCCCAGACCCCACTAACTCCCCTGGCAACAGCAAAGCACTGAATTTTGGCTTGCATCTCCTCAGCCCACCCGAAGCCAGACAGCTCAACACTTGAAACTGCCGCTAAGCTCCCTGTGCACCACCTGCCTCCCCCATCACAGCACACCAAGCATGCTGCAGCCTCAGTGCCCAAGGCATAGCCTCTGAGCTCCTCCTGTGGCTGCACCAGGCCCCTCCTTTGTTTTATTTTGTGCCCAGGCCAAAACTTGAAGATCCCTCTCACTTCACTATTAGATCACTCACTACCCACTCCTTTGTCTCTATCCCTTTCAATTGTCTCAGCTGATTTACTTCCAAGAAGAAGTTGCTCCCAGACATAGAAGAGAATCATTTTGTTGGAATAGAGCTTTGGGATCATTGAATCCAACCATTAACCCAGCACTGCCAGGTCACTACTAAGCCATGTCCTTCAGAACCACAGCTTTTCAACTCCTCCAGGGGTGAAGATTCCACCACTGCCCTGGGCAGCCTGGTCCAGGGCTTGACAACCCTTTTGGGGGAAGAAATTATTCCTCATGTCCAGACTAAATGTCCCCTGGTGCAACTTGAGACTCTTTTCTCCTGCCCTGTCACTTGCTACCTGGGAGACCTGGCTTCAGCCTCCTTTCAGGGAGATGCAGAGAGCAATGAGGTCCCCCCTCAGCCTCCTCCTCTCCACACTGAACACCTCCAGTTCCCTCAGCTGCTCCTCACTAGCCCTATTCTCCAGATCCTTCACCAGCTCCATTCCCCTTCTTAGGACCCTCTCCAGCCCTTCAAAATCCGTACCAGGACTGCTAGGGAGGGCTCAATGTCTGAAGCAGCCTTGGTCCCTTCAAAATGAAGGGAATCAGGACTCAGCATTCTCCAACAGCTCCTCTTGTTTAGACAACTGTCAAGAGTGCCACAATAAGTAAAAACAGATCCTTTCTTCCTTCCCCAGTACCCAAGCTGTCAGGACAAGGCCTCTCTGAAGTTTTTGTTCCCACTTGACCACACAGACAGGAAAGAGAAGCAGGTAAATATTGTGGCAAAGATACTGCACCTTCCTGGAAGCCTTGGTTGGCAGAAGCTGCAATGAGCAACTACAGCCTGTTTCAGGAGGTTCTGCCTAAGCACAAAGTGCCTGAAGGTGAAGTCCTACTGCTACTGTGAATCATGGGATGCTTGGGCTTGGAAGGGACCCCCAAAGGTCATTTAAGTCTAACCTTCCTATAGTCAGCAGGGACATCCTCCACTGCATCAGGTTGTGCAGAGCTTTGTCAAACCTGACCCTGATTATCTCCAGGGATGGGCCCTCAGCTTCCATCCTTGGGCAACCTGTTGTAGTGTTCCACTACCCTCATGGGGTAGAAGTTGTTCCTAACATTCAATCTACATCTGCTCTGCTCTCATTTCAAACCATTGTGCCTTTGCCCTGTCACTGCAGGCCTTTGCAAACAGTCCCTCTGCAGCCTCTTTTGTAGCCCACTTCAGGTACTGACAGGCTGCTCTAAGGTCTCCCCAGAGCCTTCTCTTCTCCAGGAAGAGCATCCCCAACTCCCTCAGCCTGTCCCCACAGCAGAGTTGTTTCAGGCCCTATCACCTTTCTGGCTCTCCTCTGGACCCAGTCCATCAGGCCCATGTCCTTCTTCTGTTGAGATCTTCAGAGGCAGATGAGGCACTGCTGGTGAGGTCTGATCAAGATCACTGCTCCAGCTGCTGGCCACACTGCTTTTGATGCAGCCTAGCACACAGTTGGCATTCTGGGCTGCAAATGCACTTCCAGGCAGCTCCTTGGTGCTCTCAGAAGGATGGACCCCAACACAATACCACCTACCTTTTTTCTGCACCAATTTCTCTTCTGACTGCTCCCCTCCCAGGAGCAGGCAATGTGCTCATGTTCTCCATCAAAGGTCAGGAGACCAAAAACTCCATGTTGGACACTTTTCTGCTTTTATTTTAAAAAAATCCAGGATGGATCCAATAACAGTTTTTATTTTTTTTTTAAGAAATTGTTTTACCATAGCAGAGGACACAGGATGGAGCAGAAGGCTCAGACAAGCAAAGTATTTAACTTCCACATAGCCTCTCTTGGAAGAAATAATGTTACAGCTAAATTTTGAAGTAACCCCTCTCCTTCAACAAGGGCACTACCTCAGCTGCAGAGCTGAATGTTCTCCAGCAACACGACCAGCCCTGTCACTGCTGCTCACAGGCCTCACCCCCCCCCTCACACAAGTGCTCAGATCCATAAGGAGGGTCCATGCAGGTGCCATTCCTCCTCCTGGTTCCAGCAGGATTTCCATCTCCACCCTTTGCTTTAGTGACATGGTTTCCAACCTCCAAGATCAAGATTTGATACACCATTGTGTCAAGTATCCAGAAACAGAATGATCAGCGAGTCCCAGGTGCCTCAGCTGGAATCCCACCGGGGCCAAACACTCAGGAGTTCGTCTGGCATGAATTAGCTTTCATCAAGTGACAATTTTATCTAGAGGACACATCACTAAGTTTATACATTAAAGAATTTTATATATAGAATACTGCAAAAACACAGTAAGTCTGAATTCTGCCCACTGCTGCTCAGGAAGGTCCCTTCTCTCCCAAGCGTCAAGAAAACAAATCGACCTCCTCTTGGTGCTCTGGTCAAGGCAAGGCAGAGACTTCTTATTGCTTCTCCTCCTTCTGATCCCCTGAGCTCCCAGAACCCTCTCGCTCAGAGGCCATCTGTGAAAGAGGTGGTTTGTTAGCTGTAACAACAACAACAAAGCTCTTCTCCTGGAGATTTCCCCCCACCCCACCCCTAGCTAGCTGCTTTGGTTAGTTCTAGCCCAAAGAAACCCTTCAGTCCATGAAAATCATCCACTGGAGAATGGAGCAATCTTCACCTCTGCCTGACTGCTGCTAAGAGAGAGGGCATTATCTAGGTTTTCAGTTTGACATCAGAAAAGCAGCTCCACTGTGAGGAGACCTTAGCAACACCAAGGTCACCTGGGCAGGGAGTACCACTTCTATCCTGGGAGACTGCCCTGGAGAGGTGAAGCAGACATCTGCCAGGGCTCCTCTAGGCAGGCCCTTTGCTGGGAAGGAGATTGAGAACAAAGCCTCAACGACCTTACTACTGTGGGTTTAGGTAGCTTGCTTTAGAATGACCTTTAAAACAGGTCTATGTCACTTCTTTAGGCACTCTGCACACCACAGGGCCTGTCTGTGCTGCTCTTCATGGTCCTTAGGAGCTCCCAGCACTTCTCCATGTTAACACTGGCTCAGTATCATAACAACCACCTGAGAGGTGAGATACCTACAGCAGGATGGCCAAGACTTTAGGCCTACCTGATCTTCCAGAGCTACTTCTTCAGCACATGTCACTCAGAGAAAGCTGCACTGACGCTCAGTGCTACCTCCAAGCACAGCTCTACATGAATGTGTGATGTCCCAACTGCCTCTTTCCCCATCTGAGCACCAGAGAGGTGATTATAAACCTACCTTCTTGTATGCCATTTCAAAGAGTTTCAGGGAAGCCTGCTGCAGGTTGGTTGCTGCCTGCCTGATGTTTTCTCCTGTTTCAGTATCTTTACGAGCCAGAAGTTCCCTCATTTTAGCAATTTCTTCCTTTAATTTGTTGCACTGCAAATAAAAGACACAAGGAGCCACAATGAAATCCTGTATTTCTGGCAGTCTGCTTCAGAGTCCTATGTGCAGTTCTGGAGCCCTCAGCACAGGAAGGACATGGAAGTGCTGGAGTAGGTCCAGAGGAGGCTACCAAGATGCTCAGAGGGCTGCAGCAGCTCTCCTATGAGGACAGAGAGTTGGAGTTCTGCAGCCTGGAGAAGAGAAGGTTTCAATGAGACCTTAGAGTAGCCTTCCAGTATCTGAAGGGGGCTACAGAAAGGCTGGGGAGGGACTACTGACAAGGTCTTGTGATGACAGGACAAGGGGAAATGGGTTTAAACAGGCAGAGGGGAGATTTAGACTGGATGTTAGGAGGAAGTTGTCTGCATTGAGGTTGGTGAGACACTGGCACAGGTTGCCCAGGGAGGTTGTGGAGCACAGAATCACCCAATGTGATCTTTGATCTTTTATCACGTTGGGTGATTCTGTGCTCCACAACCTCCCTGGAGGTGTTCAAGGCCAGTTTGGATGAGGCCTTGAGTGACCTGTGCTAGTGGGAGGTGTCCCTGCCTATGGCAGGGGGTTGGAACTGGCTGATCTTTGAGGTCCCTTCCAAGCTTACCATTCTACGATTCTATGCTTCCTGTCATTTCCCCCACCTATTTGCCACAGCAAACCACCTCTTTTTTTCCTGTCCAGAAGCCATGAAGTTGAGTCTTGAACTGAGTCACAGAGCCTGCAGGGCCTGGGACTGTGCTCAGATCCCACTGGGCACCTGTCCACTTGACTAAACGTGCCACAGTTGGCATTAATCGGTCGCCTTGTTTGCCGGCTCAGCAGAGGCGCCAAGGACAGAAAGCCCTGCAGAGAGCCAGCAGCCCGCCAAGGATGAGAGCTGCTCTCCTTGGCACACCTCACCACTGAGTCAGCCACCCCAGGAGCCAGGGTACAGGCAGGAGAAAGCTGCTTTTCATCTACATTTAAGGCACTGTCTGAAAGCCAAGGAGCAAGGCTGCTCAGCACCCTGTTTAATCCCCTTTGCTGCGCGTGGGAGAAGGAGCAAAGAGGCAAACAAAAGCAAGCCAGTGCCATCCCAGCCCCTGTAGCCATCTGTCAAAGCCTCCACACAGTCTGGCATTTCCCTGTCAGACTGGCACGCTGCTGGGAGAGGCAGGCCTGGAGCAGCGAGGTGACTGGGGACAGCGGTGCTGGCAGCACACATTCAGCAGTGTTGGCAGCCAAACCGTGGGCAGAGCTCTCATCCAGCCCCAGGAAGGGGAGGGTGATTGACACCTCCTGGGTTAGGTTGCCATGCCCACCCAGACAGCACAGGGCTTCCTCCCAGCACTGCTCCACCTTCCCTTGGTATTTCCCCCAGAAAAGTTACAGGGAGCAGGGGTTTAGGCTCTGTGCTCCTGTGAGAAACTCCAGTGATCAAAAGCCCAAACAGTCAGACAACATCCACCCTAGAGGAGAGGAGCATCTGGCCTGGTCAGAGGCTACACTTTGTTCTTTCAACCATCTCACAGAGCCCCAAGGAGCCTTCTGATTCTGCTTCTAAGAGCTGACCACTTGAAGACTGCAATCTGTCTTAAACTTGGCTTCCAGTATTTGGAATGCAGAACTTACAAAGTTGGGCTTGGACTGATGTGAAAAGCACTCTTCTGATGCTAAATACCCTCTCCAAAGAGGAAAACTGGGAGTTAAGTGGCAAGAGTAACTGCCACTGCCCCCAAGTTACTGGGTACTTTGTACTGCTGGGCCTGCACTGCAGTTCTGTCCCTCTAACATTCCCAGGCACTGCTCCATCTCCAGTTTTTGAGCTAAACTCTCCTCTCACAGGCCACAGCACTTGCCACCACACCAAGGCCAAGTCAAGGACATAACTCACACAGAAGGCTTTTCATTAACAGCTTCCCAGGCTCTTAGATCTTCAGTGACACCAAACTCACACTTTGAAAGAGGATATTTGCTATTATCCACACTGTTCTTCCAAGCATGTCCTTACATCCTCCCATCAGCCACCCTCGTCCCACTCAAGTAGAAAAAGCAGGAGTTGATGACAGTGCCATGGAAATAGAGTTGGTGTCACTGGCCACAGCCAGCTGGGAGTTAGGAATATGAGCAAAGACTTAGTAAGGAATCTTACCACCTCCCTTATGGGATCAGAAGTGACCTACCTCATCTGCTGGCAGCTGATCCTTGAACTCCTCCATCTTGGACTCTGTGTCATGGATGATGCCTTCAGCCATGTTCACAGCTTCCACACGTTCCTGAGTAAGAGAGCTCATAAGGGTTACTGCACTCATCACTGGTGACATGACCTGACCACCTGTGAACTAGCAGCTGCCATTTCTTTACTAACAGCTAAGCTCCATCTCAGCTGCCACCCAGGGTCCTTCTCAGTGGCAGGAGGGCAAGAAGCAAACCAACCCTAGATGCACTCTGGCACCAGAAAACCCACACAGGCAGCTTGTGCGAGGCAGTCCTCATGCTTTCACACTTCCAGCTTGCTTCCCTGGAAGTGGAAGCCACTACAGCACTGTGACTGCTGGCACACTGGAAAAGGCAGAGTGCAGGACAGCACAGCTTGCTCTGCTCCTCAGAAAGCAACTGAGCTTCTGGAAACTGTTCTTAAGCTTCTCCAGCAACAAGGACATTGAGACAAAGCGTTGGGTTGTTTCACCATGTTCCCTTATTGCAAAGGCCTGTGGAGCAGTGCAAAACTCCACTGTGCTTACTAAGAAATACCACTTCCTACCAGCATTGCTGCAGAGACACAACAGGGCACAGGGTAGGCTCTAAGTACAGAAGAGCAGGAGTCTCACTGAAGCATAATTCAGACCCTGTGTCACCAGAACCACTCCCTGGGACACCCAGTCCTCTCCATTTGAAAGCAAAGACTACCTCACCAAGGTTGCAATAATATTCTCAGCAGAGTAACCACTTAAGAGCGGAAAGCTGATGACAAACAATGCTGTTGCTACAACACATCTTTGTGGGATGCCAAAGTTCACAGCAGGAGACAGAGGCCAGCAGAGTGATAAGTCTGCACATGTATTCATGACACTTCCATGGCAGCAAAACCACGACCAGAATAGTCTAATGCTGACAATTACAGCTATGCAAATCAGCCCAAGAGGAGTATTTGTTAGGGAAGTAACCTAATCACCTGCACCTGATGGGCCACTGCACAGAGATGAGAACTACCAAGAGGGAAGAACTTCCTCAGCAATTTAAAACACAAAAAGTAAGGCAACAGGGAAAAACCTTCAGTGCAGCATCTTCAAATGCTAGGCCACCAGCTATGCTTCAAGGCAACAAATGTGGTTATTTAAAGAGTGGGACTTTCAGACCAAGGTCTTCAAAGCTTCTCCATCAAACCTACAAGTGCTACTGAGCATTTGTAGGCTATGCTTTGTGGTTCAAGAGATTGAGGCAAGGTGATGCTGCTCTCACAATTTATTCCGTGCATTCCCCTTTCAGTCCTTTTCTGATCCCTTCACTGCCGAGAGTGAGACTTATTGAACACCTGAGAGGTTTCTAGAGGCCAGGAAAACACAAAGTGGATCGTTTCAGTGTGCCAGTTTCAGGAATCACTAGACATATGTTGGTGTCATATCCCCAGGTAGGCCTGTGCTGTGGCTGCTTAAAAACCAAAGCTCTATATTTAGTACCATAATTCATTAGGACTACCCTCATTAAAACAATTAGTTCCAACCACTAATCCTATGTATATCACAGGTTCAGTCACTCAGCCACACTGTCAGCCTTTTCCTGACAAAGTCAGTGAGGTTTCAAACACCTCCTGAAGGCTTCACCTGTGCTGAAGGGAAAGTGCCCTCAGCTGAACACAGCACTGCAGAGGCCACACCGAGGTTTAACCGCTGTGGAAAGGCTCAGGTTCAGCTTTGCTTGGCAGGTTCTGTAAGTTTAGCTTTAAAGTAAACTCAAAGTACTTGAAATATTCCCATTCTCCCTCCACTTAAACAGAGCATCACTGTGAGAACCCAGTTAGCTTGGCTGAGAGACCTGAGGCTGTTGAGCCTGGAGAAGAGCAGCCCCAGAGGGGACCTGATCAATGCTCAGCAAGAGCTAGAAGGTGGGGGGCAAGAAGACAGGGCCAGACTCTTGTCACTGGGCACCACTGACAGCACAACAGGCAATGGGCACAAACTGGAAACCAAGAGGGTTCCATCTGAACAGGATGTGAGGTGATGGTGTGAAGGTGCTGGAGCCCTGGACCAGGCTGCCCGCAAAGGTTGTGGAATTTCCTCCGCTGCAGAGATTCCAAACCCCTCTGCTCACTGTGATCCTGGGCAAGCTGCTGAGAGTGCCCTGCTTTAGCAATAGGGTTGGACTGGGTGACCTCCAGAGGTCCCTTCCAACCCCACCACAGTGGGATTGTGTGATTCAGATGAACATCCAAGGTAACGAGGTGGACAGTAAAGGGCACGACGAATAAACATCCTCCTGGAGTTGCAAGGGTGTTGGAACTGGCTGATCTTTAAGGTCCCTTCCAACCCAACCCATTCTGTGACTGTATGATAAGAGGCAGGTGAATCTTCTTACTGCTGCCTCTGTGTCCCAGGAGCTCTCCAGGGAAGCACTGCAATACTAGGCACATAGGGCCACCAAACCAGCCTCAGACACAAATGCCTCCGCATACATACACCCTGCAGTTCTGGAGTGTGAGCAGCAAGTAGGTATTTGGGTAACTGCACAAGCAATACAGACCAGAGCCTTCCAGCTCCTTCAAAGGTGTGCCCAGATGGCAGCACAGAAGAGCAGGTCACTGCTAGCTGGAACACAGCACAATGATCACATTACCTTTCTTCGCCTGTCTTCCTCTGCATATTTCTCTGCATTCTTCACCATGTTCTCAATTTCATCTTTGCTAAGGCCACCAGAAGACTGGATAACAACTGCAGAAGAGAAGAAGCATTAATGACAAACAGGCTCTCATTTCCAGGCAGAGGAGAGCTTTATTTGCCAAACCCTCTCACTGGCACCAAGCCCTCTCCTGCTCAGAGGCTCTGCACCTGTGAGAACCCCACAGGCAGCACAAAGGCAGCCAGACTTTGAAGAGGCAGCGACACTGCTGGCAAAACAAAAGCTTGACATCTTAGATCTATGAGCTCCCCAGCTCTGCCAGACACTTCCACTGGTCTACAAGTCACTTGGACAGCTATTCCTCCTAGAAACTGAGGCTACAAAGCTGCAAAACCAAAAGGGGCTTCCAGCAGGTTTAAAAAAAAAACAAACCATCAAACAAAAAACCACACAGCATAAAACCACCACCAGAAAAAAAAAAGAAAATCCAGACAAGAGGAATCATTTTACCAGGGTAGAGATTCCTGTCCATGTTGGACAATAGCCCAGGCTGGTAGTGAAATAAGACAACAGGACATGATTCTACAGATGGGATCTGAAAAGGTTCTCTGATCACCCCCATTTGTGCCAAAAAGCTCTCAAAAATATAGCCTAGACATAAGCAAAGTTCTGCAGTGAAGCAATTGCAGTGGCAGAGGACCACACATGTCCTCTGGATGCAGATGTGCTACAAGGAGATCAGCTTTATCATCAGGACCATGTCTGCACACAGACAGGCAGCTAAAACATTCTGGTTGTTTCTTATCAGTTGACTCAGAGGTAGAAGGCTGCCACAGATGGCAAATCTACAAGGAAATTAGAGTAACCAGCAGGGTGGTTTAGGAAACAAACTTATGCCAGGAGCCAAGCAGGATGGTGAAGGTCAGCAATATCCCTTCCAGGTGCCAGCACAGAATTAACAGTATTTCTCTTAACTGGAGCACATCCAAGTTACTGCCTCCAAGAAACAACTGCTGGGCAGTCTAGAGGCTTCCCAGTTACAGGCACAAAAGAGATTTATTTCCCACCAGGGAGAATCTACAAATGCTTCAAATCAATTTTCTGAGCCCACAACAACGCTTTAGAAAATGCCAACTCTGTGTGTTTAATTGCCCTAGAACACCACACCCTGCACAGCAGACTCTCCTGATGGCTTGAAGTCCCCAAGCCTCCTGCCATTTAGAGAGTTTACAGCTGAAATGGTTGGAAATGAACAAGGTGGTTACACAAAATACCTGCTGCTGCAAGGTATTTGAATTTCAAACCTGTCATAATGGAGTAACTGGAAGCAAAGCAGGCTGTGGGCACAGGGCTGTCTGTGGCATGCCTTGGGTTCAGCTGAGATCTCCCCAATTTGATTTCTCCCTTAAAAGTTGGCACCTTCACAGGTAGCCTCAGCCTGCCAGCAATCCCTCCCTGTGTTATCAGAGAGCACTCCCAAAGCAACAGCATGCCCAGCAGCACAGCTCAACAACAACTGACACGAGGTGCTGGATCCCCAGATGCTGATTTCTGTCCATTTGGGGCAGAATATCACTGCTCCAAGCTCCTCCAACGACACAGGTGACCCCTGCAGAGCAGGATGAGCACTGCTCCACAAACTCCTGAGCCCTCCATAGTTGACCTGTACCCCAGCACCTCTCCTGGGACTGAGGCACAGCTAATCCAAACAGGAAACCCCAAACAGCTGCCCTCTGATGAAACACTGCTGCAGTGATCACAGCAGGCAGCAAAAGAGGGCTGTGACACAGTGCAAAATGACTTGGAAGGTGGTGAAACCCTGCCAGCAAGGACTCCTTTGACCTTGGGATAAGCAGGTGCTTCATCTTTAAGGTGTAAGAGAGAGCACCCGCTGGTGGCAATCTGTTAGCAGGCTAAGAGAAGAGTGCTGGCTGTTCACAGAAGCCTCCTCAGAACAGACCCACACCTCAACTGCCACTTCTCCCTTCCCATACTTCATTTTACAGTAACCCTCAGCCCTCCTTTCCAGAGGCTCTTAGGATGAGAGAACTCCAACTGCATCTGTGCTGCCGTGGCAACAGGTTGCTTGTGTCAGCCTTGATCAAACAACCACCTGCAGAGTCGCCACCTCTGGGCTGTGGGATGCCCAATGAAGCAGCACTCCATTACCTCTGGAGTCACCTAGTGTCACCTTGGGAGTCCAGCATACTGCAGCACCATCACTGCTCCACATTTTCCTCTTCATGCCCAGGCAGCATCCCAGAGCACTTACTCTGCTGCTCGCGTCCGGTGCCCTTATCCTTGGCCGAGACATGAACGATGCCGTTGGCGTCGATGTCGAAAGTCACCTCGATCTGCGGCACTCCACGGGGTGCTGGGGGAATCCCAACCTGAGAATGAGAAGTGCTTAGACATCAGCTCCCACAGGCACTCGAGCTCACCAGTGCTGGGCACTTCACCTGGTGATTGAATCAACCATTAACCAGCCCTCAGAGAAGAGTGCTCTAAGTATCTGTTAGCACCATGTGGTTAATTAGCTGCACCTTGGCAGATCTGAGAGGATACAGATTTCTAATCACGACAAGCACACAGAAACCATGAGAGCTAGCCCCCAAGTTTGGTTTCAGGGTGACACAAGTTCTGGTTTATTGCTAAACAGGCCTCTATTCCATGGAAATTGACTTGGCAGGGTGCTCTGTCTAGTTCTGGATACACCCAAGTTTCAATGGTATTTTAAGAATCACAAGCAGTACAGCTGCCTTCAGAAGTACAGGAGCAAGAGTTGGGGCTGTTCAGCCTGGAGAATGTTCCAGGGGGGACTTTAGAGATGTACTTCAGTATATGAAGGGGACCTACTGGAATGCTGGGGAGAGGCTCTTCAGAAGGGCTTATAGCAATGGGACCAGAGACAATGATCTCAAGCTGGAGCAGGGAAGATTTAGGTTGGACATCAGAAAGAATCTCTTCACAATGAGGGTGGTGAGATTGCGGAACAGGCTGCCCACAGATGTGCTTCAGGCCCCATCCCTGGAGACATTCAAGATCAGACTGGATGTGGCTCTGGGTAGCCTGATTTAGTTGGAGGTGTCCCTGCTGCTGACTGCAGGGGGGCAGGACAAGATGACCTTTGAGGGTCCCTTCTGACCTGATGCAATCTGTTTATCTGTGCAAGGCAAAGCCCTTCCCTTCTTTGGGGCTCTTCCTAGCAACAGTGAGCTTAGACAGTTGTAACAGTGCCAAACGTTGCCAACACTGACCAAAAGAATTCTGTGCAGAGAGCTGGTTGGGCAGCCACACTGCTCAAATGAATCCCTGGCACATGTCTGCTCTCCAGCATGCAGGGAAGTTCCACAGGCACTCATGGAAAAGCAATAGGAGGCCAGAAATGGCTTACCAAAGGCCTCCTGGAACCTGCTCCAAGTTTTCTCTTCCCAACACCAGTAGAAAGGCCAGCTTCAGTTATCTGCAGCACAGGCCTGGTGCTACAGAGCTCTTTGGGAGTAGAAAGCCCTTCTGGGTGACCAGGTCCTCAAGTCCCTGTGCCATGTAAGGTTGCTCAGAAACTCTGAGCTCCATCTTAAAATTTTAATTGCTCCCCTGCCACTGAAAGGCTATCCCAGAAGTAGGCTATGCCCCTGGAGACTGCCTGCCTTTTTTTTTTTTTAAACTACAAATAGAGTCAAATGTCTTCTGTAAGATGATTCCCCCTTAACATTGCCTTCAGGGGTCAAATGAAATGGAGAAGGCTTTGAATTTCTCCAAGAAGGTCAAGTATGCTGAGCGGTAACATACCAGTGTGAACTGGCCAAGCAGCTTGTTGTCACTAGCCATCTCTCTCTCTCCCTGGCACACTTTAATCTCCACTTGGGTTTGCCCATCTGCTGCTGTAGAAAACACCTATGGAAGAGAAAGAGAAAGTTACTGGAGAGCCAGTAAAGGGCAACACATGAACTGCTGCAGTTACAGGCTAACTAAACAAGGAATGAAGAGAAGCTTCTTTAAACAATCATCAAATGCTTGTTCCTCTGTTAAAACAAGGTTAGCAACAGCCAAGCTCACTGGCACCTTGTCCTGTATGCACCTGAGTGTAGGAAAAGTGGCGGTGCCATGCCAGCAGCAGTCTGCAGCCAGCCACAATACCAAAAGCAGGGCTTCTGCCCCAGCCCCATGCCCCAGCCAGAAGTGTTATCAGTAGGAGCACACAGCAGCAGATCCAGACAAGGCAAAGAGAGAAAGGATCCACCCAAGTCTACAACACAGGAAAAAAGAATCCCCTCTGATCCATGCAGACCAACAAAGGTGGTCTGGGATGGGTGTGGTGCTCAGTCACAGAAGGTCTCCACACAATTCTTCTTCAGAATGATGTGTTGACAGTTAGCATCATGGCACACACTGCAACCCTGACCAGGCCACACACACAATGGGCTACCTTGGCACACATGAACACAGCTTAACCCCCGTCTCAGGCACACTGATAGTTAACCTAAGTACTCAGTGGTTGACACCAAACTTGATTTCTATGCTGCTCCTCTGTGCCAGAGGAGACAAGGCTATTCATTAGGATGCCTTGGGCAGCCTTTGCCCACCAAAGAGCCACCCAACCAGAGTCAGTGAGTACCTGGCTCTTCTTGGTTGGTATGGTGGTATTCCTGTTGATGAGCTTCGTGAAGACACCTCCCAGTGTCTCGATGCCCAAGGAGAGGGGAGTCACATCCAGCAGCAGCACATCAGTGACATCACCAGCCAAGACCCCGCCTTGAATGGCTGCCCCAATAGCCACAGCCTCGTCAGGATTAACTGCTTTGCTGGGAGCACGGCCAAACAACTCCTGCACAGTCTGTTGCACCTGAAAGGAGAAAAAGCACAGCTCAGATGCAACTGAGCCACTGCCATCCCATGCTGGCCACAGGAACACACAAGTCATGGCTAAAGGTCTGCATCTTTATGTTCCTGCTGCCGTGAAACCCAGAGGCACTAGGGAAATACCAAGCTCCAGGCCTGTGACCGCTCCCAAATTCCTCATCTTAGAGTCACAGAATGGTTTGGGTTGGAAGGGACCTTAAAGATCATCTAGTTCCAACTCCCCTGCCGTGGACAAGGACATGTCCTACTAGGTCAGGCTGCTGACAGCCCATCTAGCCTGGCTTCCAACCTTCCACGCACCCTATTAGACACCAGTCTAGACAATCCCTTCACTGGAAACTTTCTTGCAGCCACATTTTCCAGCTACAGGTCAGTCCTGTCAGGTAGCCCAGTCACAGTCAGAAGGGATCACTTCATGCTTATGAAGCAGGAGTCAAAGACTGCTCCTTGGGAACTTGCACTAGCCAACACTGGACAGAACACAGCTGTCAAGCATGGCAATGCTGTGGAGGTAGAGCACTGGGCAGGCAATAAAAAGTCCAGAGCAAAAGGCCAGGTCACCCTGTTTAACCTTTATAAACATCTGAAGGGTGGGTGCCAAGAAGGGGTCAGACTCTTTCCAGTGGTGTCCTGGGATAAGACAAGGGACAGTGGATACAAACTGGAGCAGGCAAAGTTACACCTCAGCATGAGGAACAGCTTTAGTGTTAAAGGTGCTGGAGCCCTGGAGCAGGCTGTCCAGAGAGGTTGTGGAGTCTCCCCCTCTACAGGCTTTCAAGACTTATCTGGATGCATTCCTATGTGACCTGCCCTAAGTGATCTGCTTTGATTGGGGGAGGGGAGGGGGGGCAGGGTTGGACTTGACCTCCAGAGGTCCCTTCAACCCCTACCATTCTGTGACGCTCTGTGGGTAATAAAGGTCAAAAGGAAGTGGTATGAGGTACAGCATTCTCAAACTCTTTTATTTACTGGGCTGTTCCACCAGAGCAGCAGATCTGCTGTGCCAGCAGACAGCCTGAGCTGTGTTACTAGCTTTGTCCTGCTCTGCCCTTTGGGTAGGATGTGCTCATGACTGCAACACATTTACTGCTGAAGCATCCAGACGGGAATGCCGTGAGGTGTCTGCCCCAGAGCACAGCTTAGTAGCCCACTGCTGCTCCTCCTCTTCACAGAAGGGTGTGGGATTTGGTTCATGCTCACAGCTACTGCCCCTCCCCAGGCACACTGGTGAGGCACACATGGGCACAGAATGACGTGGCTGGAAAACTGTGCTGGAAGCAAATGCCCAACTCCTCTGCACTTCAGCCAAGAGGCATCTGCTGGGAGCATTCACAGCAGAGGAAGACAATGTGCAAGCAGATAATTAAGTGCAAGCCTTTCCCTCTGGAGGCACATTTCAGAGTACAAAAGAAACATTGCTGTTAACCACCCACAGTAGGTTTCCTGGAGCACTGGCCTTGAGTGCTCCAGAAGGCCCCTTCTTCCCTCTGAGCACGGTGAAGAAAACAACCACACACAGAGGAGAAGGCTCTGTGCACTGCATTGAGACAGAGCTCTAACTGCAGGCTCTTGGGAAAGCATCTTGGCAGCTCAAAGCCACAATTGCTGTGGGTCATAAAAAGGGAGTAAAAAATAAAATTAAAAAACAACAAAACATCAATCTTTAGTACTGTCTTCCATCCCTAAAGGATCCATAACATTTCAAGAAGGGTTTCCTCACTCCCAGAAGTGTTTTTCCTCACTTTTAGCATAGCTAACCACAGAGGTTTTCCTGTTCCCAGCTGGAAAAGCAGAGACTTTGGAAAGGTACAGCACAGTTACTCCACTTGAGCTTTGGCCACAGCAGCAGCTTCTGTTTGCCTTGCTCCCCTGGTTCCCCTGCCTGGCTGACCTTTTGCACACACTAATATCACCTCCAGCCACCAGTCTCATTTAACACAAGGAGGAAAAAGCCCTAGCACCAAATCCACAATGGAAAACATCAAGTTCCAAGCCCCTGCCATGGGCAGGGAACCAGTCCCAAGGAGGACCACGTACCATGAGAAAAGACCTGCAAATCACAAAGCTTAACAGGAAACAGTCCAAGATTCTGATGATCCCTGTGGAAGAGGACAAGCTGTACTCTTGAGGACAGGAATGTCCACATTCAGCTCTGATCTCTGGAGAGCTGAGCAGTGTTCTGAGCAAACACTCCTAAGCAGACAGGGCCTCAGCTCCAAGACTCTGCATGTCTGCAGAACAAGCTCCTAAGCTACCTGTAGGTGTTTATCCCCGCAGAATACCAGGGCCAAGCATTAGGTAAGAATGTTTTTTGGAGCAGCCAGCTCAATGTGCTTGACACACTCAGTCTCAAGTAGGCTGCTGAATGCATATAGGTAACAGCCCTTCTGCCTGTGCAGTTTCTTCAGCCAGTGCTCTCCAGGAGAAGAAATCCACTGGAAGGTGGGGGTTACAGACAGGCTGTTGCCAGTGCAGTGCACACTCTGGAGCCCACAAGAGGAAACAGCCTGTGTATAAAGGGTTAACCCTTCTGGGTGGGGGGCAGTGGTCAGGACTTGACCCCACAATCTGCTGGAGCCCAGGTGTAGTGTTCAGCCCACTCCCACTTCCTGTCTGGACCCCCCTATATAAACAGTGGAACTTCCTGTTGCTCTCTCTCACCTCATGGCCAGCCTCTACCACACGGTGGGCATCTCTTTAGACCACTGCCATCCATCTGGTTGTATATTTTGTACCTTGTTACCCCTTTCCTATACCTACTTGTAACTACCCTATTTTAAGTACCTTTTACATGTTGTTAAAGTTTCCTTTTTACCTTCCAAATTGTGGCCAGACTCTTCTATGGATGGCTCCACTCCTGTTTCTTCTCTTCTCTCCCCCTATCCAAGAAGGTGGGGGGAGAGGGGCAGACATCCTATTATTACTGTATTGGTTTCCCCCGAGAAGGGGAATCCCAAGCACAACTCCAGGCTGGGTGGTGAATGGCTGGAGAGCAGCCCTGAGGAAAGGGACCTTGGAGTCTGGGTTGACGAAAAGCTCAAGGTGAGCCTCAAGTGTGCATATGCAGCTCAGACAGCAACTGAGTCCTAGGCTGCCTCAAGAGCAGCGTGGCCAGCAGGGCAAGGGAGGGGATTCTGCCCCTTTACTCTGCTCTTGTCAGACACCATCTGGAGTCCTGTGTGTAGTTCTGGAGTCCCCAGCACAGGAAGGACATGGAAGCATTGGAGAAGGTCCAGAGGAATCCACAAGGACGATCAGAGGGCTGGAGCAGCTCTGCTATGAGGACAGGCTGAGAGAGTTGGGGTTCTGCAGCCTGGAGAAGAGAAGACTTCCAGGAGATCTGATAGTAGCCTTCCAGTATCTGAAGGGGGCTACAGGAAAGCTGGGGAGGGATTATTTACAAGGTCTTGCAACGACAGGACAAGGGGCAATGGGTTTAAAATGGCAGAGGGGAGATTTAGACTGGATGTTAGGAGGAAGTTCTTTCCAGTGAGGGTGGTGAGACACTGGCACAGGTTGCCCAGGGAGGTTGTGGCTGCTCCCTCCCTGGAGATATTCAAGGTCAGGTTGGATGAGGCCTTGAGTGACCTGTACTAGTGGGAGGTGTCCCTGCCTATGGCAGGGGGGTGGAACTAGATGATCCTTGAGGTCCCTTCCAACCTTACCTTACCATTCTATGATTCTATGAAGCTAAACTCTAACCAATACAATGTGTATCTGAACCATGCTGCCATGGTCAGCCACAGCAGCCAGGCAAGATGAGTTTTCAGCTCCTGCTGCCTCCCACTTGTCTTTGTGAGGTGCAGCTCAGCCACAGCCCCTAGATCCAAGCAGAGGTAATTGAACAGGACAAGAGAGGCCCTTGGTGCTGCTTTCACATGACTGCTCAGCACCTCTGATCTGTCTCTGGGGGCCTTCATGCTGCAGTTCTGAGGTTCCCAGACTCCCATCCTTCCCATTACCCCTGAGAGCAGTTGTGCCAGCTCTGCCTCTAGCAGGCACTTGGCTCATACCTTTGGCATTCTGGTCATGCCGCCGACGAGGATGACTTCACCGATGTCGCTCTTGCTGACCTCAGCATCCTGCATGGCTTTCTGGCACGGTGCCACCGTCCTTCTGATCAGATCAGCCACGATGCCCTCGAACTGCGCCCGGCTCAGCTTCATGTTCAAGTGCTTCGGTCCAGAGGCATCCATAGTGAGGTACGGCAAGTTAATGTCCGTCTGCAGCACACAGACACCGTGTCAGGAGCGGCAACACCAAAGGACCTGCACACAGCCTCCAGATCGAGTTCCAGGCTCTGCTCTGGAGCCCTGACATGCCTGCTGGCTCTGCAGCCAGGCCTTTAAGGGGCAGCAGATGTGCTCTTCACAGAGTCACAGAAACAGGTAGGTTGGATTACTCAGGATTAGCAAGCCCAACCCATATCCCGACTCTGCAAGGCTTGCCCTGAACCATATCCTACTAGCACCACAGCCGAGTGACTTTTAAACACACCCAGCATTGGTGACTCCACCACCTACCCTGGCAGCACATCCCAATGCCTGACCACTCTTGCTGGGAGAAAAATTATCCCCATGCCTGACCACTCTTGCTGGGAGAAAATTACCCCAATGCCTGACCACTCTTGCTGGGAGAAATTTTTTCCTAATACCCAGCCTAAATCTATCCAGTGGCAGCTTGAGGCCATTTCCTCTTGGTCTATTACTATTGACCTGTGAGAAGAGACCAGTGCCAACCTCTCCACAACTTCCTTTCAGCTGTAGGCAGCCATGAGGTCTCCCCTCAGCCCCCTCTCCCTCACACTAACCATCCCCAGCTCCTTCAGTTGCTCCTTGTAAGATTTATTCTTCAGGCCCTTCCTCAGCTTCCTTGCCCTCCTCTGCACTCACTCCAGCACTTCATTTGTACTGAGGTGCCCAAAACTGAACAGAATACTCAAGGTGTGGCCTCCCCAGAGCAGAGTACCAGGGGACAGTCAGCTCCCTGCTCCTGCTGGACACAGCATTCCTTATACAAGCCAGGATGCCACTGGCTTTCTTTGCCACCTGGGCACACTGCTTGCTCAAACTGAGTTGCTTTAAACACTTCAGACACTTCAATTTTGTTAAACATCTCATGCTTACAGCTGTGAAGTCTCAATTTTAATACTGTTTACTTTGAGGCTTTTTATTGTCAAGCAAAATCAAGTCATTTCTATGCTATCCAGGAGGCAAGGAGTTAAAACATGAGAAGTGACAACCTTAATCTTTTTTCCTTTAAGGTAACACAGAAGGAAGACCCCCTGCAGAGCTCCAAAGCCCATTGCCAAAGGGCTCACATCTCATATAAGCTAAGCTACTTTAAGGCAGTAACTCAACTGTTTTGTAAGTACAAACAACTCATGTTGGACAGCAAGTCCCTTGCCATGTACCACAAAGACCATCAATGCCTGAGACCAAAAAAAATCTCTTCTTGTGGTTATTTGTGAATGATCCTACAAATTCCCATGCTGGATTTCCACAGCAAATCTCAACTGAAACCATCCTGCTCAAGTGCTGAGTCATGCTGACATCAAAAGCTACTACAAATCACAGCAATGAAAGCCATTAATGCTTTAAGATCCAGAGCTTAAGTTTACACAACAAGAACTAAAGCCTCCTTACAAATTAGAGGTGTGCATTCACTTTATAAACACAGCATCAGAAATATTAGGGGAAAGTAAGGCCCAAACCAAGATGTTTCCTCCTCACTGCTAAAGAGTTAAGGAATTCAGTTTTTCCTGGCATGACCAGCCTGTATTTGCCAGCTCTTGAGCTAGCAAAACAGAGCCTGCTATGTCTCTGGCAGAACTATGCATCCATTGTGACTGGTCTCAACTCCTTGCTAGGAGTTCCCCACTGGGCAACAAAAAGACCACCATGCAAAAAAAAAAAAAAGAAAAAAAATGTTTATTCATAACCTAGAAATTGGCAGAGTCCTCATTTCAATTACTATATAATTGACCTTAATTTCACTTAGGTAAGATCATTACACCCCTGCAACTTGCTGCCTCTCTCCATCTCCTTGTTCAGTGAATAAAGGATATGCTTGAATGCATCAATACACAAAGTGAGTGGAAAAAATGAAAGGGTGTATGCTGCCCATTGTCTGGGCAGTCCTTCTATAGGCCAATAAGCAAAGATTCGTTACAGAAATGATGTCTCATTAGACAAAATTAGCTGTTTCCATGGAATGAGCAGCACCAAGGTTCTGGAAGTGGTTGCACAGAGCTGCCAAGTGCTTCCAGTAACCCAGCAGCACCAGCTGCAGCTAAATGCCCTGATTTCGTATTTCTAAATTATAGAGTTAAGATGGGAAGAAGGCCATATTCCTGGCAAGATGAGAAAATATGGTGCCAGGAGAAAGGCACAACCCAGCACCTGCTAGCATCCTGAGCTTCCAACAACTAACTGTGCTCCTAAAGTCTAACAGAAAGTCCTTTAGCAGGGTACAGTGATGTCATTGCTACACAAAAAACCAGAAGCTTGTTCTGCTACCACAGGGAAATAAAAGGCAATGATTTCACGAAGCTTGGTAAACAAAAAGTAATGTAGACCTCAGTGTACCACAACGTTTTAGTGGACTCCTTGTGCCCAGCCACCTACCTGCACCGATGATGAAAGCTCACACTTTGCTTTCTCTGATGCCTCTCTCACCCTCTGAAGGGCCATGTTGTCTTTAGTCAGGTCAACACCCATCTAGGTGACAAACAACACAGGTTAACATTCATTGTACAGGAGCCAGAGAGGCTTTCTTCACTGCAGTTCAGCCACCCATCACTGTTCAGCATGAAGATGTTTGTATAAACACAACCCAGTACACCGACTTCAGCTGACCTCTCACTTCTGGCAACTGTATTCAGCATTTCAAGAACATTCACTAACCCACTCTGTTCTGACAGTGATTATACAGTAAGGAACTGACTAAAGTTTGGAAAAGCAGTCACATTATGGAACATAAAGGCAAGACTGGATGGGTAAAGAAGGTGGAATTACACTGCAGCCAAAACTGTAATCTATGCAACTCTGCTGACACATCCAACTGACAGATATTTTTATTATCAAAAATAAGCAGACTATGTACAGGACAGTCCTAGAAGAAAGAAGGTAGAATCTTGCTATTCTAGTTTTCCAGCAAAAGAATATTCCACCTCAAGTAAACAAGTTCAAAAATTGGAATCCAGGCCAACAGACATCTTAAATTTGAACTGTACCATAAATTATAAACCAAGTCCTAGTAATTAAGAAAATTCCCTTTCTTCTATAGAAGATCAGTGTGTGTGTCTGGACTTTGATAAGATACCTTACCTCTCTCTTGAACTCTTTAACAATATGTTGCAGCAAAGCCTGGTCAAAATCTTCACCACCTAGGAAAGTGTCACCATTGGTAGACTTCACCTCAAAGACTCCCTTCTGGATTTCCAAAATGGAAATATCAAAGGTGCCACCACCCAAATCGTAGACTGCAATCCTACAAAGACAGGCAGAAAATCATTACTGTCAAGACAAAGCTGGAAAAGCAAACTCCTCAGGAGCTGAAGTGTGCAGAAGTTAAAAGCCTCTCTAAAACCAGCAGTAAGCAAATACAGTACAGACCATCCTTGATCACTCCAAGTCCATATGAAGCCTTCTCTAAAGATGTGCTGCAAGATGCTTAACCTTGCCTGTTACTTCAGAGAGTGCAGCTCCTCCTCCAAAGCAAGACACACTCACATCCAAGCACAAGGGCAAGGACATTAGAACCATTATGAAACATGTTTTTAAAAGGGTGAGGCTTTCACAGCACCATTAGTTACATCAGAAACACAAATATGTGTACAAAACTGTGTATAGATCTGGAGCCCCCAGCACAGGAAGGACATGGAAGGAAGTGTTGGAGCCAGTCCAGAGTAGGCCACCAAGATGCTCAGAGGGCTGCAGCAGCTCTGCTATAAGGACAGGCTGAGAGTTGGGGCTCTGCAGCCTGGTGAAGAGAAGGCTTCCAGGAGACCTGACAGTAGCCTTCCAGTATCTGAAGTGGGCGACAGGAAGACTGGGGAGGGACTATTGACAAGGTCTGGCAATGACAGGACAAGGGGCAATGGGTCTGAACTGGCAGAGGGGAGATTTAGACTGGATGTTAGGAGGAAGTTGTTTGCAGTGAGGGTGGTGAGGCACTGGCACAGGTTGCCCAGGAAGTTTGTGGAGCACAGAATCACCCAACATGCATGTTGGGTGATTCTGTGCTCCACAACCTCCCTGGAGGTGTTCAAGGCCTGGTTGGAGGAGGCCTTGAGTGACCTGTACTAGTGGGAGGTGTCCCTGCCTATGGCAAGAGGTTGGAACTAGATGATCCTTGAGGTCCCTTCCAACCTTACCATTCTATGATCCTATGAAATTCTGTTACCAAACCCTTGCATTTACATAACTCCTGAGAGTGACAGAAGGCTGAATGCAGCCAGGAAAGAAGATGCCAGCTGTGGAAACCAGGCACCAAGCTTCAGCATACCTCTGGTGCTACTTCAGCACCAGAGAGCCTCTCATCCAGCTGTTCCTTAACCACACGTAGCTGTAAGATAATTAAACTGACACTTAAGTTTGATAATGAAGTTGTAGCTGCAAGTTATGAACTGACTTTAAGGAGTATGGTTGGCATAGAACAGAGGTGACATTACACAGCACTGACTCATAGCGGTGAGTCCGCTTTGGCAGAGCTCCAACCAATGATTTTACCAAAGAGAAAGCAGAAGAGGCATCTGCAAAGCCATTTCCAGCACACTTGGAATGGGTAGGAGTTATGAACAGGCACTTACACTTTGTCTTCAGACTTGTCCAGACCATAGGCAAGTGCAGCTGCTGTTGGTTCATTAATCACTCTCAGAACATTCAAGCCAGCGATCTGTCCAGCATCTTTAGTAGCCTGAAGGAAAAGGAGGAAGAGTGCTGACTACTGAGGGAAACCAAATCATTTATAAGCCCCCAAATCTTCCAGCTTGGTCAATACCTGTCTCTGGGAATCGTTGAAGTAAGCAGGGACTGTTATCACAGCATTCTTGGCTGTATGTCCCAGGTAATTTTCTGGAAGAAAAAAAAGAGACAAACCCAGGAAGTTATAAGAGAGGAATACAACCAAATTTCCAGCTACATAATAATCACTTTCCTGAACTAAGAGACGAACACAGGTTTGCTGCTCAAGAACTTGTTGCTTTTGATTAGGCACTGGAATGGGCTGCCTGGGGAAGTGGTGGAGTCACCATCCCTAGAGTTCTTTAAGAAAAGATTGGCAGTGGCACTCGGTGGCATGGTTTAGCTGTGTTGTGCTGTTAGGTCATAGGCTGGACTTGATGATTTCAGTCCTTTTCAGATCCAGTGATTCTGTGATTTCTAGGAAGATGTACAGAAATCAAGTTGTCCACATAACATGGAGTAGCTTGTAGACTCCTAACAGAACTAAGCATCTCTGCAATTAACAAGTGACTGAATGCCATTAGCAAGAGAGAATTCATCTGAGAGCCTTTTTAGTGCGTGGGACTGAAGCTGTTTTTTTCTTTTTTTTTTTTTGGTGTTCCAACATGTGATGCACTTAAAACTTACTCATTTTTACCCTCTTTATAAAGTCTGCAGTAAACAACCTTTATAAGGCACAAGCAACAGACATTAACTTCACAGGGGTTTGAGACAAGTCAGCAAAACCAAGTGGTGCACCCTTAAGGCCACCCTTAAGGTTTGTGACTTAAGGTCACAAACTTCCCTTGAAAGAGAGGAGGAGGTCATCAAATGCAGATTCAGACCTGCTGAAAAATAAGAATGTGCATGGTGCAGTGGGAATGCACAGATAGGATTTATACCTATGCATTAGCTCTGCACAGCCCTTAAACACAGATCATTCCATAGCTCATGTGGTATGCAGGCCAAGAGCCCTCCAGCAAGCAGACCCCTGCTAAAGGACCAGCACCCTCAAATTGATCACACCTAGTTGCTGACTCTCCACCACTTTTGGGTGGAGCTTTAGCAAGTACCCAGCACCCAACACTGAAAACAAATCTCTCTGAATGAAGCTTTACTAACAATGTTCAGCCTTGTCCTTCAAACACTTATCACTGGATGCATAATCACCAAGCAAGGCTGTGGAAGGCAGCTGTTATCTCTATGTATGACATTCAATTCCTCCAAAAAACCCCAAACACATCAGGAATTGAAAAGGAGAAAACAACACAACACAACCACCCAAAACCAAAAACCCAACAATAAAAACTTTCTCCAGGCCAATGGATATTTTCCCCTAGTGAAGATCTGAAGTCAGCACTGAGTAAGAAGCTATTCCATTAGCCCCCAGATCAGGTCCCTTGAACATTCCTTTTCTTGCTACAAATCTTGCAGCTGATTAAGGACAAAGTGACTCAAGCTTACAGCCTGGGAGGCACAAGGCCTGCAGCTCAGGAAGAAAAGGAGTTTCCCCTTATGAGTAACCACAAGCTCATTTTGCTTCCAACTGAGCATCAACTCAACCAGCACTCAATTTTAGTCAGGATGTTGCAAGTAAAGTATCAATACCTTGGCAAAGATCCCAGACTGAGGAAGGCACTGATTTTCCTTGAGGCTCTGTAACAGGCCCATCACTGCAGCCTTCCATGTGCTCCATGTAAAGACCTGCTCTTTAAGTATCCCCGTACCACAAAACCTATATGGTGGCTGTACTTGCAAGTTCCACAGCCCAGCAGCCAGCTCACTCTGGTGCACACTGATGGCAAAGACCAAACTGTACCAACCTGCAGTCTCCTTCATCTTCATCAGCACAAAGGCACCGATCTGGCTTGGAGAATAGAGCTTCCCATGAGCCTCTACCCAGGCATCACCATTGGAGGCACGGACAATTTTAAATGGAACGTTCTTACTGAAAGAGAAGGATTCCACCTTCAAATCCTGCATCAGCACACAGCACAAGACTCCTACAGCTAGCAGCAGATTCACAGATATAAACTCTAGACAGAATGCTGAAGTTGCCAAGAGCAACCTCAAATATAAGAGTCCCAGAAGTGCCAATGTACTACTGCTCTTAACTAGTTACATCATTTAACCACAAGCATTAGATAGGATCATACAGCTTTGTGCTGGCTTGAGGCTAATTGGAATATTTTAATAGAGAAAATTACACTATAGGTTGTGGAAGGAAAACAATGGTGATGTCTACTTCACTCATAGGCTTGCTGAGATGTTTGTCAGAAGAACTCAAAACACAGATAACACAGTCAGTCTCTGGGGCACAGCATCTCGGGCGGTCTGGCTTCTCTCTGCAGATTAATCTTCACTAACCACTTTCCTTCTAACCCCCCTGGCTGATCCTCCAAGCTCACCTTGCATGTAAGGTAAACCTTGGGGTAAGGTATAAGGGTGGGGAGAAGGTGGAAGGGTGGTTGGGAGCCCCTCCTGGGGTCTCTGATTTCTGGGAAGGGTGCTGTGTTTCTGTATTCCCTTTAACTTGTCTATGTCTGTAACTATTCCTGTCTGTAGTGTATATCTCTGCTTGTACATTGTGCTGAACTGTAAATAGAGCTTCAGTCCTTAACTTCTAGCTGGCTGAGTTCTAGTCTGGGTCATTTCACAATGTGTGTGTGGGGGGGGTAACTCCCAGACCATCACAAGCTTTTATTGTAAACACCCTCAAGAATGAGAGGTCTCCTTTGGCAGATGCTTTTAGCACAGCATCGGTGAGGCTGTAGGGGGAAGATAGATCAAATGGTGGAAGCTGACTTCTCTGAAAACATTAGAAAGATTGGTAGTAACATAAAAAGGGACTGGGGAGATTTATGTTAGGTATTAGGAAGAAATACTTCAGGGAGGGAAGTGAGAAACTATCACAGGTTGCCCAGGGAAGGTGTAGATACCCCCTCCTTGGAAATACTCAAGGCCAGGTTGGATGGGGTTTTAAGCAACCTGATCTAGCTGAAGATGCCTCCTCAGTGTGCAGGAAGGATTGAAACAAGTAAATCTTCAAGACACCTTCCAACCCAAACCGCCCTGCGACTTTCTGTAACGCAGCTCAGCCCTAACACCCTAAAGCAACAAACTTCTGAGACAGGTTTATACTTCTAACAGCACTGCACTTGGTGCACTGCTGCTGGAATAGCTTTCCCCTCCTCACTCACATATCCTTCTTCACTTCGGAGTCATCGAAGCGCCGCCCGATCAGCCGCTTGGTGGCGTAGAAGGTGTTGTGCGGGTTGGTGACTGCCTGCCGCTTGGCTGGCATCCCCACCAGCCGCTCGCCCTCGGCTGTGAACGCCACAACCGAAGGGGTTGTCCTGGCTCCTTCCGAGTTTTCCAGCACCTAGGGGGAAAATTGTAACAGGACACAGTAAAAAAAAAAAAACACCTCACCAAAACACAGCCATAGAATGGGTAAGGTTGGAAGGCACCTCGAGGATTATCTAGTTTCAACACCCTGCCATAGGCAGGGACACCTCCCACTAGAACAGGTCACTCAAGGCCTCATCCAATCTGGCCTTCAACACCTCCAGGGGGGTTGTGGAGCACAGAAGCACAGAATGTGATCTTTGATCACATTCTGTGCTTCTGTGCTCCACAACCTCCCTGGGCAACCTGTGCCAGTGTCTCACCACCCTCACTGCAAACAAATTCCTCCTAACATCCACTTTCAGTCTCCCCTCTGCCAGTTCAAACCCATTCCCCTTGTCCTGGCATTGCAAGACCTTGTCAATAGTCCCTCCCCAGCCTTCCTGTAGGCCCCCTTCAGATACTGGAAGGCTACTCTAAGATCTCCTCAAAGCCTTCTCTTCTCCAGGCTGAAGAAGCCCAACTCTTGTAGCCTGTCCCTCAAGCTGCTGGCCACACCTCTCCTGATGCAGCCCAGGCTCTCTGAGAGCATCCCCTCACTCAACAGCAGTGAGCAGCTGGAGTGGGTCTGGAGAACAGGGCTGGTGAGGAGGAGATGAAGGACCTGGGGTTGTTCACCCTGATGAAAAGGAAGCTGAGGGGAGACCTTCTGGTTCTCCAACTCCCTGAAAGGAGGTTAGAGCAATGTTAGGGCTAGTCTCTTCTTCAGAGAAACACAAAAACATTCAGGTTGGGAAAGACCCTCAGGATCACCAAGGCCAACCTCTACAAGGTTCACCCTAAACTATATGCCCAAGCACCACAACCAACTTTTAAAACACAACCAGGGATTAGCAACTCAACCATCTCCCTGGGCAGTCCACTGACCACTCCTTCTGTGGAAAAAACCCAAAACTCTATGTCCAGTCTAAACCTAAACAAGCAACAGCACAAAAGGGCCTCAGGTTGCAGCATGGCAGGTTTAGGTTGGACATGAAGAACAATTTAACCCTGGAACAGGTTGCCCAGGGAGGTGCCCATCATGCCTTGAGAGATTTAAAATGCATGTAGATGTGGTGCTGAGGGATATGCTTTAGCAGTGGACTTGCTAGTGTTGGGTTAATGGTTGGATTTGATAAAAGGCCTTTTCCAGCCTAAACAATTCTATCATTTTAAGATTAATTTAGACATTCAACTTCCAGTACCATCACTACAAGCTGGGGATAATTTTTTTACTTACTTTCGCTTGCTTTCCTTCCATAACTGCCACACAGGAGTTGGTTGTCCCCAGATCAATTCCAATAACAGCACCTTTGATTGCTTCTGACCTGTAAAGCATAGTAAGAGGAAAAAAAACCCCACAAAATAACTGCTAGAGGAAAATAACTTAACAGCAAAACCACTTCCTACTGGGAAGACAGGACAAAGGGATATTTCATGTTAAGGAATCCACCTAGATGTTGTGATCCTGGGCAGGCTCCTGGAGGTGACCCTGCTTTAGTAGTAGGGCTGGAGTGGATGATTCCCAGGAGTCCCTTCCACTCATCATGTTGGGGTTCTGTGAAATACACATTTTATTATCTGACTCTTACAAAAGAGTTTAACCTTAGAATCATACAATGGTAAGGTTGGAAGGGACCTCAAGATCTTGTGCCTTTGTTTTCATTTGGATCTTTTATAGGTAAACTCCTGCTGGTTAAAATAAACACAAAAATTATTCTTCATTAGAGTAAGCTTTATTACAAACACAGCCAGCATCCTGTCAGGATTCTGACATAGACCAGGTGTAACTAACTCTGTCCCTTCACACACAGGGTGTGTTTTGAGTTGCTTTTGATGTTGATCACCCAGAGTCAAAATGTATATAGTAAGTTGTGCAGGCTTATTTTTGTTGTTTTCCATGAAAAGAATAAAGAGACAGCAAATCACTCAACTAATGCAGGGTTCTCTGAGCCAGAGCCAAAGATGTTATCTTCTTGATCCTGAGGGGCAACAAATTAATTTAATGCTGAAAGATGGGAGTGGTTCTTACGCAAGACAAAACTGAACCTCCTCCTCTTTTCTAGAGAATGTATTGCACTTTCAAAAGCTGAAGTGAATTCCTGAATCAGTTTTGCCTTAAAACAAGCCATGTCCTGGGATGAAGGAAGCACACTGAAGGTAGAGAAGATCACCTTCTCACTCAAAGCGAGTTCTAACTCCAGCTCAAACATCAGGTAGTGATTGTGGAGATGTGCACCTGCTCAGTTTTTCTGCACAAACCAGAATAGGGCAGTCTTCCTAACACATACACACACCCCTCTCTGTTGTCTGAATCTATCACAGCCACAAAGCATCTGACTAAGTAATACAACTGCTGCTCATGTCCCATTAGCTTGCAACAAGAAAAAAATAGTGGTAAAAATGCACAAGCTGCTTGAAATGAATTTTTATCTGGAATGAAATAATCATATCCTGGGTTGCATCAAGAGAAGGGTGGCTGGCAGGTTGAGAGAGGTGACTCTTCCCCTCTACACCCTTCTCTTGAGACCTCACCTGGATTCCATTTCTGGAGCCCCTGGTACAAGAAAGACCTGGAGGTGCCAGAAGATGTCCAGCAAAGGTCCACAAGTATGATCAGAGGGCTACAGCTGCTTTGCTCTGAAGACAGACTGAGACAGTTGGGGTTGTTCAGTCTGGAGAAGGTTCCAAGGAGACCTTAACGTGGTCTTCCAGTATCTGAAGTGGGCTACAAGAAAGCTGCCGAGGGATTTTTAAGGATGTCAGGTAGTGATAGGACCGGGGGGAATGGAGCACAACTGGAAGTGGGGAGATTCATATTGGATCCTAGGAAAACATCCTTCAACATAAAGGTGGTGAGACACCGGAACAGGTTGCCCAGGCAGGTGGTTGAGGTCTCATCCTTGGATGTTTTTAAGGCCAGGCTGGATGTGGCTCTGAGCAACTTGCTGTAGTGGAACGTGTCCCTGCTCATGGCAGAGGGGTTGGAACTGGATGATCCTTGGGGTCCCTTCCAAGCATGGTGATTCTGTGAAATGGAGCCACTCAATAGGAGTGCTGCAGGAGGGTTGGAGTAGACAACCTTTACAGGTCCCTTCCAACCCAAATCATTCTATGATTTCTCTCATTTCATGTCAGTCTAGAAGCTGTTCCTTCAATACTTGGGGTATTTTTGTTTGGGAGGGGAAGGGGGTTGGGGTTGTGTGTTTGTTGTTAATCAAGTATATCTCAAAAAACCTTATCCTTTCTTCTGAGTTTTTAACAAGGTATCTTATGACAAACAGGACCACAGTAATACATAAAGATTTGTGGATGTTGGTGGGAGAAGGAGGGAAGAAGGTATCTTAAACCTCTGCTTGAAAAAAGAGCCTCACCACCAAGAAATAAGGAAACAGCCCTTAAAAAGTTATATGCACAACTTCTAAGTTTATCTTGCTGGTTTTGCTCTGTTACTCCATCTCTGACTTCAATAATCAGTCCTGGTATCAGGAGGAGAGCAAACATAAATAACAAACAGCCAAACTTTAAAATAAAAAAAAGGAAATACTCACGCATATTTTCTGCTGGATGCTGCTCTGAGAACATTCTGACTGAGGCCATTCCAGAACGTCTACAAAGTAAAGACAATCAAATGAAAACTTAGCTTTGAATATTAAGTGATGCTTCAAGCCCTGACTTTTAAAGGAAGACACTTCTGAAGTGACACAGCCCTGCTACAATGTTTTGCTTTTAAGGACCCAGTAACAAGCTAAGGAAGACTTTGAGAGACTCAAACTGACACAAATGTTCTGTTACTACATCTGGCATAACCCTAGTTTGTATTATCAGAAGTGAGCTGTTTTCCCTCACACAAATCAGTCTCCACATATGTTACCAGGCAAAAAAAACCCACTCAAGTAAACTCTGAACCTCCAGATTCCAGAGAGCAGCAGCAGATAAACATTAACCCCACTCCTCAACGCTCTATGTGTGGTCAGCAACAAATGATCTACTACCTCCCTTCAGAAATCTGCAGCCCAAATACTACAGTAACTCTTCACTTGACAAACAAAACAGCATCTTGCAGAACTCTGGAAACGTTATCCTTTCTTCTGAGTTTTTAGCAAGGCATCTTATGACAAACGGGACCACAGCAATACATAAAGATTTGTTAACTCTTGAAAACATTTGGCCTAGCTGCACTCCCATAGCGGATAAGGGCTGGGGAAGGCCTTGTCAGCACGGTGTTTGAAGCCGTGACCTGCACGACACCGATCAGCCTGTCCAGCACAAAAAGCTACAGAATTTGGTACCCGACCTGCTCGTAAACTGTTGTTCTGCCGCTTTCCCTACCTGATCGCCACCATAATTTCCACATGGCCTAGTACAATCTTACTATAAAGCTTCTCAAAAACAAACCCAGGTATGTGTGGAATACGCTTCCAGTGCGACACCTACTCAGCCTCAGGTTGCTGTCAGCCCCTGCACGGCGATTAACCTTTTCTCTCACCCCCACCCCCCCATACTTGAGACAGGCCAAGGGAACAGCGGCCTGGGCCCATCCCCGGCGCTGTGGGGACTCGCACGCTAACAAGCAGCCTCTCTCGCATGCCCGTAGCCCACTCCTAAGCCACTATCGCTCCCTCAGGGCTGGGTCGCCCCCTCCGGTATCGCCGTCCCCTCGGGCCTTCCCCGTCCCCTCCGACCTCCCCTAGGCCTCTCCCGTCCCCTCCGGCCTGGCCCATCGCCCCAAGCCCTCCCCGTCCCCACCTGCGCCAGCCCGGGCGGTGCGGGCGCGGGGGCTGCGCGCGGCAGGAGCAGCGGGAGGCGGGCGGCGGCGCGGCGGGCGCTGAGCATGACAGCAGAGCAACGGAGCAGAGCCGATGGCTAGACGAGGTGTGCGCGGGGCCGCGGCTCTTCTGGAAACCTCCACCCACGTGGGCCGCGGGGAGGGGCTGAGAGCGCGTCGCAGGACCCCCTGCACGGGCTGCCCAGAGAATCGCCTGATCTTTATCCCCGCTCTTGGGGGCCCCGCTCGGAGACCAGTACTCGTAGCAAGGATACGCTCTGCAATGCTGAGACTGTGGGAGAACCCGCTCTCTCAGGTGGCAGGTACTGGGGCGAGACACGGGCTCCGGATGAGTGCGTTACACACTGGCATGGCTTGGACAGCCCAGGTCCTGCAGGGGGCAGCGCACTCAAGGTCGGACAGGATAAAGCGCAGGGCGATTGCAGCAGCCTTGCGTCAGGCCGGGCGGCGCGCATGCGCCCTAGGCTCTGAGCTGCCGCATGCGCCGCGAGTGACGGCGCGGGGCCGCCATACCGCGGTTGCGCGGGACGGGCCGTGCGCATGCGCAGCGGTGTGCGCTGGTGCTGCAGTGGCTACTGTCGGTGGGGTCCGGGCAGCTAGCTGGAGAAGGACTCTTGCTGCTGCTGCTGCTGCTGCTGCTGCTGCTGGTGCTGGTGCTGCTGCTGCTCTGCTGCTGCTGGTGCTGGTGCTGCTGCTGCTGCTGAAGCTAGGCCTGCCCTGAGGCTTTCCGCTGCAGGCAGAGGTGAGCTCCGAGTCCCCCAGTGTACAGCTTCTGGGAGTGCTGGAGGCACGGCCGGAAGCAATGTGGTATCAGTTTGGCACACAGAATCAGTATGGTCGGAAAAGAGCTCTACGGTCTTTTAATGCCAGCCGTCAACCTGACACCACCACGGCCATCAAACAATGTTCCGAAGTGCTAGTGCTCCACCCTGGGCAGCCTGCTCCAATGCCTGACCACTCTTTCAATACAGAATTTTTTTCCTAATGCTCAACCTAAACCTTCCCTGGTGCGATTTGAGACCATTTCGTCTTGATGCATTACTTGTTCCTTGGGAGAAGAGACTGATGCCTACCAGGCTCCAACCTCCTTTCAGGGAGGTGCAGAGAGCAATGGGATCTCCCTGCAGCCTCCTTTTCTCCAGGCTAAACAGCCCCAGTGCTCTCAGCTGCAGCTGACAAGACCTGTGCTCCACATCGCTCACCATCTTCATTGCCCCTAACAGGCCTTTCTAAATGTATATCCTCATGTCTTCCCCTATCATACCGGTTTTACACCCCTCAAAAGCACACTCAGCCAAACATTTCTGAAAAACAATGCATGGAGCCCTGCACTGATGCACCTTTGGTTTGTGCTGCCTGCCCAGCAGGAGGCAGCCTTTGGGTTGGTCGTAGCCTCCTGGGCTGCACAGAGAAGCTCATTTCACCCAGCAGCAGCTCTCCAGCTGTGGCTTTGGGCTATGGCTACCTGCCAGCACTGTAGGTTTGGGTGAATAGTGGGGAAGGGCAGGGCAGGGCAGGGCAGGGCATGGCTCTGGCTGCTTGTTAGTGCCTGAGTGTGTTCATCCTGTAGGTTCAGGAACCATCATTGAGGCCCAGTCAATAGCATTCAGTGTAACTGAGCCACTGTTAGTGTACACCCACGATAACCGTTCACTGACATCCTTTCAGCGTGGCTCACACAAGCCTAACTTCAACCCTCAGGCATCCTTGACTTACTTCCTGGGGTGGCCCAGCAAGACAGGAGGGCACATTCTAGTGCCACCTTCCCCCGTCACCAGAAAGGGGCAGCAGCCAGCCGTGCTAGAGCTGCTTCCTGGCTGCTGCTGTGAATCATAAGCCTGGGGAATGACAGCTTAATTCTCCTCGCTGACAACTCCCCAGCACTGGCACGGCTGCAATTAAACCGTAACGCGCTTGGAAGCGAACCCGCGGGAGCCCTGTGCTGCTCCTCCCGGCTCGCAGCTCCGAGGGCAGAAGGCTGCCTCTTCCACCCGGCAGCATGCAAGCACCCTGGGCTGGCACAGGAGCTGCTCAGACAGCAGCTGACGGGGCAACAGGCTACTCTGTTACAGCAGTCCCCGCAGAGGTGGTAAAAACAAGGGGAAGGGGAAATCCTCCTGCTCCGAAGGTCACAAAATCCCCCATCCCCATGCAGCTGCTAGCAAGAAGACAGAGGTGACCTGCAGTGTACTTGGGACTTGGAACCATTGCTCCTCGTCCTGCCACTAAGTGCCTAAGCAAAAACTCCCTCCTCGGGGTTTGGCTGACTTCAGGTGTCAGTGTCTGTGTTTGCCTTCCAGGCACAGCAAGCACTGGGCAGCAGGGGCCCTCAGAATCCCCTTGATGAAAGGTCAGAGTTCCAGGAGTTCTTCCACTCCTGGAATGTGAGATGCTCACCTCCTGCTCTCTAAAAACTACAGCTTTGGCGTTCAAATTGTCCTTAGTTGCCACCCTTAGTTCTCGTCCTTAGCTGCATCACTTAGAAGTTATTACAGAATGATGGAATGGTTTGGGTTGGGAAGGACCTTAAAGATCATTTAGTTCCAACCCACTGCCATAGGCAGTGACACCTCCTGCTAGATCAGGTTGCTCAAGGCCCAATCCACTTTTGTTCTGAATGCTTTCAGGCTTGAAGCCTCTACAGCTTCTCAGGGAAACCTGTTCCTTCTCTGGGCAGCTACTCTCATGGGGAGGAATTTCTCCTTAATGTCTAATCTATATCCAGCTTCTTCCACTTTGAGGCCATTACTCCTCCTGTCACTCCATGCCTTTGCCAAGTCCCTCTCTAGCTCTCCTGTAGCCCCTAGAAGGCTGCTCTAAGGTCTTCCTGGAACCTTCTCTTCTCCAGGCTGAACAGTCTCAACCTCTCATAGGAGAGTTGCTCCAGCCCTGCCATCATCTGCACAGGCCTCACTTGCAGTATTCTTTGTACCTTCTGCTCTCTTCCTGTCACACACTTTGATCCCTCTGATACAACCTGCCTCGTGCCCTCCTGTGCTCCTTAAATCGTGCCAGGCAGCCAGCAGTGCTGGTCAAAACCACAGCCATGCCCCTTGGTGCTCAGGTGGTGCACTCACTCACTGCAAGACACGCAGAGCTTCAAGTTTGATGGCTCCATGTGACCAAAAAGGTGCTCTGCATCAGGCAAGATTGGCCCTCAGCCTGCACTTCCCTGCCCTTGAGCTTTCCCAAGGGAAAAGGGAAAAATTGCAAGGGGCTGTCAGGGAGGGGTCTGGTGGGCAGGACGATGTGGTTCCTGTGGGACAGCCTGCAGTAGCGACCAGGCACCAGCTGCCTGCGGCACATGGACACAGAAACGGTGCCCTGTGGGGACTCAATTTCCTTCCTTCAGCTGTTGCCAGATGTCGGGCTGCTTTGAAACACACCAGACACTGCTCTGGTAGCAGGGCAACCCTTTGCATCTGCAAACACAGGGTCCTCTGTGGATGTTCCTGTCCTTGCTCCCACAGACAGCAGCGGAGCGTTTGCCTGACTCGCAAAGGAGCAGAGTGGGGCTGTGGCTCCTTCCTTGCAAAGCCTGAAGCTGCTTGGCTGTGTTTGTCAGCTCTGTAGGCATCTGCCTCAGAAGGCTGTCGCTGTAAATGGCAAAACTGCAAGGAGGCTCCACAGCGTTCGGTGGAAGAGGCATGCCAGAGGCAGGCCGAGGCTGCCGGCAGTGTGACAGGGTCTGCAGGGAGCTCTGCCTCAGCTCCTCCACCTTCATCATTCCCCTCTGGCAGGGATTGAAGGGCAGCTCCTGTGCCCTGGCTCCTAGGTGTGTTGGGTTACCTGGAGCGATGACGGCACAACTTTAGGTGACCTGCTGTGAAGAGGCTCATCGAGGCAGCTGCCAAAACAGCTGCACTTCAGGCACTTTGCTGCTCTCTGCAATGGAGTCTGATCGGAGAAGCAGTGGCAGCTCAAACACACCATGGCATCGCTCTGAACCCTGACTCAGCCTGACTCACAAACCAGGGCCCACCACGCTCGCTGTGCCGGAGGAGAAAGTCACACCTGAAGCAGGGGTATTCCCAAATGCTTAGGGGAAAGGCAAGCTGCAGTGTACAGGAGCAATGAGAAGAGGGCAGCAGGGTGAGAAAGGAGTCCTCTCGTTTGCAAGAGTGGAAGGGATGCAGGTGCTTCTCTTTGGCTTGAGTACCTAACAGTTTGTATGCGGTGGTGTTGTAAAGAAGTCCCAGCCAGGTGCTTGGCTGAGTGATCGCCTTGAGGGGCTCACTGCAGGGACATGAGGATTTGGGGTGGGCATTTAACACAGAGCTGGTCAACCTCATAGCATCCTGCCAGGCTTCCCTGGTTTCACCCTGACGATTCCAGTGAGGCTGGCAACAAAGCATCCCCCTGCAGAACATCGCAAAGTAAATCAGAAAGCAACAGAGAAGCAACAAACCAGCAAGGAGACAGTTGTGAAGGCTGCCTGCGAGTCTGCCGGCAGCTCAGCAGACCTTCTTCCTACAGTGAGTGTGGCAGAGACCTGTCACTCAGCCGGGGATGCAGGAGACCGGAGGGAGCAGCAAACCGCATCTCACCCCGACACGATTGCAGCTGCAGTAATAAGGATCTGAGGTGCCTCCAGGAACCATAATAATGAGGGCAATTAGTATGTTACAAATGAAAACTTCCAAATGCTGTACTCTGCAGAATTTTTTTTTTCTTTCCCTCTGATCTGAAGCAGCTGAGGTACAAAGAGAGAGTAGTCTCCAGGAGCAGGTTGCAGCTCTGGTCTCAGCCCTGCTGAGGGGACAGGCCGGCTCTAAGGTCACCAGTGCCCAAGCTGTGCCACAAAGGGAAAGCTGATGGGGCTCAGCCAGCTAACCTCACAGGCAGAGAGGCCCCTGGGGACCCCTGTGTTTAGGGCTCACCTTGTACATGCAGTGACAGAAATCTCCCCTTTGCCCTTTACTCAGCAGGGCTGGACTTGGCATTTCTCCTCAGCTCCTGGTGGGGTTTTCCAGCACACCTCTGCTCTGGTGTCTTGGAGCAGGCTCATTCACTCTCCCGCCTACATTTGGGCCTCACACTACAGGCCGGAGTGTGTTTCCCCATTTCTGCTTCCCTCATTTCTCCCTCACTAAATGGCTCAATGGATTAATCATCTACAACACTCACAGCTGTGCTGGCATGAATCTCTCCCTCACTGCTAGCCTCCTGTCCTCCCCAGCTCCTCCACTCTTTGCCCTCTCTGGTATTTGCAGGAACACCAAATTTACAGCTCTCTGCTCCCTCCTCCAGGCCATCATGAGGCTGTTCCTCACCGCACCCGTTGCCTACCATCCATTTACCTCTGCCAGCCTGCCCTGCCCTCTGCGTTTGTACCCACCAAGCCGGGCACCATCACTTCCCATGCCTCAAGCAGCACGGAGGATGCAAAGCTTCCAATCCGGCCCTTTGTCTTTTGGGGGAGAATACAACTTTTTATTCTGAAAAGAATACAAATCACTCCATTGATAGATACTTGCTGCTTCCTTTGTCCTTTCCTAAATAGGTGTCCCTTCCTTTGTAAGCCACAATGCCTTGAACCTGGTGCGGCTCCTGTCAGCAAACAGGCTTCTCTTTGTGCTGGCTGTTTGAATGGGGAGCCAGGAGAGAAAGACTCTTCCCCGCCTGGCAGGGCCGGTGCCAGGAAGCTCCTGTTGGATCAGCTGCTGCCAACACACCCGGCCTAGGTAAGAGCCTGCAATTTATTTAATGTGTACGGTTACAACAGTTCCATTTTGAAATCACCCTCATGAGACAAGCGTGGAACAAAAGGGTAACGTTTGGAAGAGAAAAAAACTAAAAAGATCCTGATTTGTGCTTAGACAGAAGAAATGCTCCTTCCCTGCTACCTTGGCAATAAGAGATTGAGGGAGGAAAACATAAAATCATTCATATTCCTGACTCCCTCCTTTCCAGTAGCACCAATATATATTTTGAAGAGCTTCAGTGCAGGTTTTTACTGCAGAAAATAAACAGTGAATTGTATTCCCCCCACCTCGAGCAGCAAAACACATCCTGACTGCTTCCAGCCTCAGCTCCTCACCTCCTGCTGAGCCAAGCCTCGTTATTGTGCCAGGGTACAGACGGGGTTGGCACAAGTCAATCCCTCCTTCCTGAAGGAGAACACATCCAAAACCTTCACATTGTGATCTTCAGGAGCTGCCACAGCCCCCCTTACCTGGGGGCAGGGCGTTCTCAGCTCCCTGCCCCATCCTCTGGGCTGGCTTTTGCCAGCAGGCTTCCCTGAGCCAATTCCCATCACAGACAACTGCTGCACAGGGTGGGCACAAGCAACCAGGCTGGGCATGGAGGCGGCTTAAATTGATTTAAGTAGCACTGCAGCCAATTACAGAACCAAAGGCTTCACACATGGTTTTCTGCTGCCAAAACTCCTGGGTGTAATTAGCACCACACTGCACGGCTGCTGGGCCAGCTCAGACGCCTGTGCTCCAAACTGCTGCTCGCAGGTCACAGCCCTCCCTTCAGGAGGAGATGGCTGTGGTGAGGAGCTGCCCGGCCAGACCAGGTGTAGCCACACATGGCTGCCCTGCTGCCTAGCATGAAGTGCAGAGGGAGCCTGATATCCCCATGGCAGCCCTGTGTCCCGCCTGTGACATCCTGGCCAGATTTAGGAGCAGCCTGAGGCTGGCAGGGCAAGTGGGCTTCATGTGGCAGCCCCCCAGCAGCAATGTCCTTGCATTTGTATCCTCAGCCCTGCTGCAGAAACTTCCACAGGCACACTCTCAGGAGCCTGGGGACAGCACAGACACTCCTGTCCAGTCTGTGGGAGCCCTGCCCAAGCCAGGGCACCAAGGATGGGATGTGTCCTCTGGTGTCCTAGAGTGAGATTTCTCCTGCCCTCAGCAGTAACCATAGAGCTCTAGGGCCCCCTGACAGCTGCCCAGCAGCACAAGCTACCGACCTGCACCAGCAGCTGCTCTCTGGACATTGTATTTTTTTTTTTAAGTGAAAGAGAAAAACGAGATGTACAAACCACAGTTCACTCAAACTCACATGGTAGAACAGGGATAAATTCTGCCCTGGGGTGTTTTCTCCTTGGATCATGTCACTTGTTTTTCACTCCATCAGCCCTGTCTGTTCTTCTGTCTCTCAAATGCCCTCCTGACCCCAAACAAGGGGCACCAGCTGTACCCTGGGCTTTGGTCCTTTCTGGGGGACATGAGCTCCACACCTAACACATGCTACGTGCTGGTCTCCACCAGACTCCTTGAAGCCAGGAATCTGTGTCCTTGGGCAGGAGAGATCAGAAAAGGACAGGGTGGGGAAAAATACGAGCAATGAGCTCAACATCAAGCTGTGTTATTTCCATGGAGGCATCTCAGATGCTTCCTATCCCAGCGGTTTCTTTTTTTTTTTTTTTGGAGAGAGGGCATCATTTAGCACATTGATTCAAATGACCTCCACCATTAATCTTTGCAAGGTTTTTTTTTTTTCCCTCCCTTCTCCTCTCAGGGAGGAGGCAATTTTAGCCACAGCATCGTTCTAGGGGGAGAGAGAGGGAGGTGGACAGCTTTGAAGACACCCTACTCAAAGACCTAGTTATTCTCCCTGTTTTTTTTTTTCCCCCTCACCAACTTGAGCAGTGAGAGCACATAAATTGTGTGTCAGAGCTGCCTTTTCATCTGTCCCGGGAGTTATAGACTGCACACATAAGACAATTCATGTTCCTCTGCATAATGAGGTGAGTTTTCTAAATCATAAATCTTCACTTAATATGCAGGTGGTGTTGGCTGCCAGGTTTAGGAAAACTGATGCAGTTGCCAAGTTCATGAATGTCATAAATCATTCATGCTGAGGTAGTCTGCAATCGCTCAGCCCTCTGAGACAGACCAATTTCAAGGTGGTTGTTTAACACGCGAACGCGATCTTCATTGATTGTTTATACAAATATATTCTTTTTCATTAAGTTTTTCCTCCTTTCCCCTTGTCTTTTTTTTTTTTTTTTTTGCCTTCTTCAGGTGCCCAGAGTGGCACCCTGAAGACTCCCTGCTAAGTGGCTTCCTTCCAGTTTCAAAATCCCATCAGAAATCCATTACCGAAAGGATTAAAAAAGAAAAATAATAATCTGTGGGTTTGTAATTAAAAGAGCCTCGTAAAGCTCAGCCTGGATGTGTCAATAGATCCTGGGGAAGAAAGGGGTGGTGGTGGGGGGGAAATGTATCAGAGCAAGGGAGCGTGCCTCAGTTCCTCACAGGGTGGTTTTGGACGGGCAG